>JAPKLW010000490.1:0-62169 GCA_026898455.1 Plectranthus barbatus
TGCAAGCCTATGATAGAGCTTTACTTGCATGACTTTTCCGTGTGATCTCATATGAACATCTTAAACACTTGAATGAATGAGTGATACTGTTATCCTGGTGAGTTTTCTACAGTTTACAAATTATCCAAATCTTTAAAAGTGTTGGTGTATTGTGAATTTTTGGTTTTGAATGTGATGGATCTTGTGAGGCATTGCACTTCTCGATTAATTTAGCTTTTGGTTTATTCTTTCTGTTGATTGAGGACAATCAAGTGTTTAAGTTTGGTGGGATTGATAAGCTCATATTTTTACTCACTTATCGCATTGTTTTCTCATTTCTTTTGTGCATTTCAGTTTATTTTTATCAATAATTTGAGCATGAGTGTATTTTGGAGGGTATGAAGCTTGTGGTGCAAGGTTGTGTAGGAAAAATGAAGAAAAAGAGCAAGGTTGGCCAATAAGATGTAGAAATCCGCCACAAAGCAATCTGTTTCGACCAATGGGAGACTCGTGTCGGCCGATGCACGGAAGGATTCGTGTCGACCGACACAACCCTTGTGTCGGTCGACGCAGGAGGAAATCAAGCTGAGGTGAGATCGAGATTGAGAGGACACGTTGATGCAGTATATTTTATCAAGTAAAAATTATCAAAAAAAAAACTCAACTCGCCCGTTGTTTTGAGTAAAAGGGATTGATTTATGAACTTAATATCTAGACGTGATAAATTGACTTTGAATGATCAATTAAAAACTACCTAAAATTCTAAAAATTAATGCAAGTAACTAAATAAAATACCAAATGACTAATGTAAGATTACCAAAGAGAGAACAATTGAGAAATATAAGATGAATTGGGTAGATTAGGAATACTTTTGGACTTGTCAACACTACGAACCAATTTTCGTTAAATAGTTTGAATCGATTCACTTACTCTAGTTATTACCCTTAGTACCGGTGCAATAACAGTATATTAATCTCAATCTCAACCTAAGTCTAGGTTTATTGACTTCAATTAACTCCCACTAGCTCAAGAATTAAAGACCTAGGTATCGAATCACCTATCTTCTAAGTGAAACGACACCCAATTACAATTGCAATCCCCTCTAATAAAGAAGCCTATCAAGCTAGTTCATTGAGGCATAAATCCAAACACATGGTGATCAATCATGCAAGGAACACAAATTCAAAACCACAATAATAAACAAACCATCGGAAATTCAATATTCAAATCCAAACATTATTCAAAATCGTCCCCAATCACATCCTAATCCTCAACAATGAGTTTAGCTACTCATGAACATAATGAAAAACATCAATATCTCAAAAGGAAACATAGAAGAAAAAAAAGAACAAGAAGTCTTAGGCTTTGGGGATGAATATTCAATTCGAGCTTTGATTTCTTCCTTCAATCTAAAATTCCTAGCCCTTGAACTCGTCTTTTTCGTTCTTCCTAAATGCTTTTTTTCTCACTAGGGTTTTTAAAAGTCGAACCCCTATTTTGTGACCTCCCTTGGCCCTTTATAGTTGAAAAATCCACAGCATCAGAGATTCGGTCCTGAGAGGGACAGGCTTCGAATTCTTTCAATTCACGCCAAATTTTCGAGTTCCGAGTGGAATGGATGCCTCCCAAGCCTCTGTCCCGAGCGGGACAGACTTCAAATTTTTGCCATTTCACACCCCGAGTCTCTATCCCGAACGGGCCAAGCCCGTCCCGAGCGGAATGGGTCAGCTCCTTAGCTAGATTTTTGCTCAAAAACTCAAATTTCTTGCTCGTTTCGTGTCCTGCACACACAAACACCTCTTGAACACCAAGTGAAGATAAAATCAAGCAAAAGAAAAGATATTTGTGTGATTTGTGCACCTAATTCTCATTAAATCATGCAATTAAACACTCTAAAAATAGCACCAATTACACACATATCAAACCCCCCAAACTTAAGCCTTTGATTGTCCTCAATCAAAAACAAGAAACTAGATTTTCATTCACTTGGTGCAATGCTTCACGACTCATCACTATCTATCAATGCATATTTCGTTTTCACAAATTTGTCATTATCCACCATGTTTTTATTAATACAAAGAATTCATCCTTACCGGCATGTTATCGTATAAGGGTGTAACACTCACACTCAGCTGTATAGGGTTAATTTTCTTTCTCTCAAGCACAAGTGCACACGCTTCATTAATATTGTTCATCTCTTCCACACTTGTTCACATCGAAACATAGTCCTAGAATCAAATAGGACTTTAATCTGGTTGTAACGTGGCTTACTAACAGGTAGGGTGTTTTAGGCTAAAGTGATTGATTCATCCCCGACCCTCTTCTCAACATTCAACTAATCAACCTTTCAACACAGAAATAATTACTCTTGTTCCACTGTCTAACAATTTCTCACTTTTCATCACTTGACATGCAAAAAAACTTCTTCTTCATCAATTTTTTCTTTTCTTTTCTTTTCTTATTCCTTTTTTCATATTTTTTTTCTACAACCCCGTCATATTCACCACTTTGACGTTTCTTATTACTCACAAGATTCAATCCCTAGCACTTAATTTTTCTTCTCTCAAACCTCTTCCCAACCCACAAACTTGTTCCCAAGCATATATGGAAGAATTAAAGGCTCAACTTGGCTCCAAAACAATGGTTAGGGTAATTATGTTTCCACCTTATTCTCCAACAGTATCAAAGGTAGGTACTAAGAAGGAATTACCTAAGATCATTTTTTAGTTCAATGTGACATGTTAAACAAAGTGGTATCGACAGACTCTACTTATTCCACTTGTGCCTCGCCTCTCACAACCGATCAATAATGAGGTATAAGGACTCATTAGGCTCAAAACTCACAAGTTCAAAGGTGTTGAGTTCTAAGCATTAATATAACATGAAGTCAAGTGCAAAATTTGTTCAACCAACACATGCATCTATATCTAGTTATTCCGCCCTAAGTTTATCACCATTAAGCACACTTCACTTGCAAGCACTTCAAACTCAAAATAAATCATTCAATTCATGCTAATGTGAGAATAAAGTGTTAGAGTTTGTGTACCCCACTCCCATCAGTTTTACAAGGTGGAATAAAAGAAAATTCGGCATGGTTCCGACTGTTTAAGCTCTATCCACCTGCTCGAAATCACCACAGAAAAACAACAAAACCAACAATTTCCAAAATATCAATAACTCAAAAACAAGCTTCAGATCATATCATTATACAACCCCATCGAATGAGTCAATTCAACAAAATAAGACTGAATACTAAAACAGACTAAATCAAAGTAAACAAAGGTAGAGAAAAGATCAAACAGTCTAAAATAACAAGTAGGGAAGAGAGAAAACCGACGTCCGTCCTGCCCCCCCAAACTTAGTCCAAACACGACTAAGTTTGAAAAGACGGAAAGGCAGTGATCACTGCTGGTTCGGGCCTGGTGCATCCTCATTCAGTCGGCGCCGCCGATAGTAGGCTGGAAGCTGATGGTACAAATCGTGCACCTCGATCTCAACGCCGGTCAATCTATCATTCACCTGATCAAATCTCTGCTCAAACCCTTTGGCTAACCATATCAGCCCGCATTGCCATCACCTCTGTCCCTAGTCTGGCCATCCTCATGTCCAATCCCGCCATGTACGTGGTCATACCCCTGATCATGTCTAACATCTCTGTCTGCCAAGGGCTATAGGTTCCAGCTGCTGATGTCCCGACACCCTGATCGTCCTGCGGCTCCTCTTCGTCGATCGACTCCTCACCACGGTCCTCAAGCACAACAGTGGAGAGCTCATATCTCGAATAAGTCCCATCATGCCCCTTTTTATAGCATAACTCTTTATGTGTCGGCGTGTCCAACAACCAATCGCTCGGGCCATCCAGAGCAGTAATTGATGTGGCAGCAGTGTTTGGAAGCATCATTAACCACCTTGTATAAATAGGCATTCGGTCTTGGGGTGACAATATACTTTGCCAACGTGAGTACCTAAAAATCCACCACATATGGTGGCACCTCTGTTCCAGCCTGAGGGATACCAAAATGGTCGAGAATGGGCGTGAGCAATCCGCCGCTGTATATGTTGCTCCGAGTCTATGAGGGGACTCTACTCCAATTATCCATAGCTAAGGCGGCCATGGAAAAAGGTACTCCCGCGAGCATCGAATGAAGCATATAAAGCTCTGCCATGGTCACATTATTAGACTCATGTCTCCCGGACGCCGAGTTTGAGACAGTCTTGTGGATGTATCAAAGCACTGGGTTCCTAATGAGAGAACCCTTCACCAACTACATCTTCAAACTCCCAAGGACAACCTCTCTAGAGATAAGCGGCCAAAACTCCTTTGGATCACAATCAGCAGGCATAAAACCCGAGCCTAATGCACAACCATAAATTGCATCCAATTGCGCACGGTCCAAGTTATATTTTCGGCCGCCCATCTTATAGGTCAAGTGGCATGGCCAGTTTCCAGGACTCCGGCGAACACTAGCCGATGGCAAAAATTCCTTCATTTGCTCGTCGTAGGTGTGCCACCGTTCCTCGAGCATCTTATCCCAGCCAATATTGTGGAATAGTGTTTCCACGTCATCTTTTATCCCCAATGCCATAAGAGTAACTGGACAAGGGTATCTTGAACCACAAAAAATGAACTTGCTAAGGGACTGGAGTGCTTTGAACTCGTCGTCAGTAAAATTTGTGGGACGTGCAACTCGGAGTTTGGGTCCCATAATAACTGCAAAAACCAAATACAAATGAAAATCCAATGCAACCCATGGGACTTGCAAATATCAAGTATAAGAGCACAAAAATCCCCCAATTGATCCGTGAACATGAAGAACACATCCCTAAACCACAAAAAGAACTATAATTGCACAAGAGTAGTACACAAAATTAAAACACTACAACCATACCCAAATGTCCTCAAAGAAGGGCAATAACTCCATAGCTCCACGTAAAATTCAACAAAAAATCGACTACTTCCACTAAGCATGTCTAGAAATCACGAAATATAAACAATCCTAACCACAAATATGTTCTAAGGCATTTAATCTAACACCATATGTGCATAATTTCTCAAAGCATAAAAGAGAACTTCCAACCATCACTTTCCCCAAATCAACCGTCCATACCTCAGAAATTCGACATTGTATAGCAAATCTAAATGAAATAGGGGGAGAAATTACCTGTTGGTGGCCGGAAATTTGAAAGAAGAGCAAGAAAAATTGAAGGGGTACCGTTCGGAAGAGGGGAAGGCGAGCGACTGAGCTCTGTACCGCGCGGATTGCTTTTATATTGCGACGGGTCCCGAACGGAATGAGCCCTATCCCGTTCAGGACGGCTCATTCTCTGTGCCTAATTTCACTCGGTCCTGAACGGGACAGAAGGATCTTGTTCAGGATAGGCCACGGCCCTTCGGCGTCTTTCTCGTCAAATCACCTCCCGAGAGGGATGTGGGGCTCCCGTTCGGGATATGTCATTTCTCGCCTTAGCTCCCGTGCGGAATGAGCCTCTCCCGTTCAGGATGGAGCACAACAATTCAGCCTGTGTGCATTTTTTTCACCTCCCGAGTGGAATAGAAGGCTCCCGTTCGGACGCATGTTGGTCCAGCATGGGACAAGGCAATACCACACGAGAATCTCCCCCACATTGAAGGATTTTCTTCCCTACATCACTCCAAACAACTCCGGACGAACATTAGCAACAGTTAAATCCCCCAAACTCGACACGACGCAGCATATCGTAGAAAACTACACATTCTAAACTTTAAAAAAATACAACGAAACAAATACAATGAGCTTGGGCTGCCTCCCGAGAAGCGCTTCATTTATCGTCGGGAGCTCGACGAACTTACCTACTCACCATTATGTGAGAGAGATTTCATTCACAGTCCGAGGTGGCTCGGAAGTATGAAATCTCTTATCTCGGTGCCCATTTACCTTAAAGTAGTGTCCATCTTCTGTCTTGAGTTCCAGTGTGCCGTTCTCGAACACTTCGTGCACCTTGTACGGACCTAACCAATGAGAGCAAAATTTACCCGGAAACAATTTTAAGCGAGAATTAAAGACAAGAACCATATCACCTTTGTAAAACTGCTTCACTCTAATATGTTGGTCATGAAACCGTTTAGCTCTCTCTTTGCACAGCTTTGTGTTCTCATAAGCCTCTTGTCTCCACTTTTCAAGCTCATTTAACTTCTGCACCCGATCCCCCTGAGCTTTTAGAAAATCAAAGTTCAAAGTCTTGAAGGCCCAAAATGCCTTGTGCTCAACTTCAATCGGAAGATGGCAGGATTCACCATAGAACAACTGATACGGGTACATGCCAATTGGTGTCTTGAAGGCTGTCCGATAGGCCCACAAAGCCTCATCAAGTCTCTTGCTCCAGTCCTTCCGAGTCAACACCTCTTCTCTAGCACCTGCTTGATCTCACGATTGGCCATTCGGCCTGTCCATTAGCTTGCGGGTGATAAGATGTTGTTACTCTTTGCCGCACACCATACCTCGCCAAAAGTTTATTCATGAGTTTGTTGCAGAAGTGACTGCCTCCATCACTCACCAAGGCCCTGGGAATGCCAAATCAAGCAACTAAAGTCTGCGAAAATTTCAACACCACTTGAGAATCATTAGTAACAGTGGGTATGGCCTCAACCCATCGAGACACATAATCCACAGCAAGGAGAATAAACTTGTAACCAAAAGATGGTGGAAATGGATCCATAAAGTCAATTCCCCAAACATCAAATATGTCTACTTCAATAAAGATCTTTTGGTACATCTCATCCCTTCGGGTTATATTCCCCATCCTTAGGCATCTATCACAAGCCCTAACTATAGCAACACAATCCTTAAACCCATAAGGCCAATAGAACCCACAAGCGAGTACCTTCAATGCAGTGTGGTTTGCACCAAAGTGACCTCCACTTACCGATTGATGGAATTCTTCGACAATCTTTCTCCATTGGCTCTGATGAACGCACCTGCGGATAATACTATCAGCACACCTATAGAACAGACACGATTCTTCCCAGTAGTAGAACCTGGCCTCCTTAAGAAACTTCTTCAGCTAATAGGGCTCCAAGTCTGGAGGCTACACACCTGCAACCAAGAAATTGCAAAAATCTGCATACCATGGAATACTAGCTACTCCCAGACTCAAAATTTTCTCATCAGGAAAATCCTCTCTAATTAACTCATCCTGATCGTCTCCATCAATTGGATTCTCCAACCTAGATTGATGATCTTCTATCACATTCTCACATCCTTTCTTATCTCTAATTTCCATGTCAAATTCTTGCAAAAGCAAAATCCATCTAACCAACCTAGGCTTTGAATCAGTTTTAGCAAAATCAATCTAAACCACAGATTTTGCTCCTACCAAATAAGCACGAAACTTATCATAAGCATAAACAATAGCAAGTAATTCTTTCTTAGTCACAGTGTAATTCAATTGAGCAGTATTCAATATTTTGCTAGCATAGGCAATAACTCTAAAGATTTTATCCCTAATCTGTCCAAAAACTACCCCCACAGCAGAATCGCTAGCATCACACATCAACACAAAATCCTGCTCCCAATCCAGAGTCACTAACATAGGAGCTGTCACTAATGCTTTCTTCAGCCTCTCAAAAGCCTTCACACAATCCTCACTAAAATCAAAAGAGACATCCTTCTCTAGCAAGCTACACTAAGGTTTTGTTATCTTGGAAAAATCATGAATAAATCTCCTATAGAACCCAGCGTGTCCCAAGAAACTCCTAACCCCTTTAACTGTCTTAGGCACAGGAAGTTGTTCAATTGCTACCACTTTAGCGTTATCAACCTCTATCCCCATACTAGAGACCTTATGACCCAATACTATACCCTCTCCAACCATAAAGTGAAAATTTTCCCAATTTAACACCAGGTTAGTCACCTCACACCTTTGCAACACAATTTTCAAATTTTATAAACAATCATCAAAAGACAAGCCAAACACAGAAAAATCGTCCATAACGACTTCCATAACATTCTCAATAAGACCATGAAAAATAGACATCATACACTTTTGAAATGTCGCCGGTGCATTGCACAACCCAAAGTGCATCCTTCGGTATGCGAAAATCCCGTAGGGACAGGTGAAAGATATCTTGTGCTGGTCTTCAGGTGCCACCACAATCTGATTGTATCTGGAGTATCCCAAGAAGCAATAGTTGAGATTTACCTGCAAGACGGTCAAGCATTTGATCAATAAGCGGTAATGGAAAATGATCTTTAAGAGTTGCATTATTTAAAGCCCTGTAATCAATGCAAAAACACCATCCGGTGGTCGGTCTCTCGATCACTTCTTTGCCTCCTGGCTTGATAACCTTCTCTAACCCCTTTCTTGGGAACCATGTGAGTCGGACTGCCCCACTCAGTATCACTCAGGGCATAGATAATATTATTATCCAACAGCTTCAGAACCTCCTTTTTCACCACCTCTTGCATCTTCGGATTCAGTCTCCTTTGAGGTTGCCTCTTTGGCTTGCTCCCTTCTTCAAGAATGATCTTGTGCATCACAATAGACGGGCTGATCCCCCTTATGTCAGAGATCTGACACCCTATAGCTGATTTGTGTATCCTCATAACCCTTGAAAGTTTTTCAATTTCCACAGCTGATAATGCCGAGGCAACGCTGACTGGATATGTGTCATTCTCCTCAAGGAAGATATATTGGAGGTTGTCTGGCAATTTCTTCAACTCCACCACCGGGGCTTTGTTCTTGCTCTTTTCCCTCTTGAATTTCGCCTCCTGCTCCTCCTCCTTAGTCCTCAACTCCATAAATTTTACATCCTGCTTTGGTTTGATCTCTGGTGTATCTTCCAATGCATTCACCATTTCTAGAAACTCATCACAAGCCTCATAAAGCTCATCGAAACCACAGTTAGAGTACAAGGAATCATGAATAACCTCTTCTAGTGCATCTCTCTTCTCATAACCAAATGATAAATGAGTAGATATTACCTCAATGTTGTTGCACTCTTCATACCTTTCCTCATGCTTCTTTATCGCATCGAAGATGGAGAATGAAATCTCTTGATCGTTGAAGCGGAGAGTCAACTCTCCCTTCCTCATATCAATCAATGCTCCTCCAGTAGCCAAGAATGGCCTCCCAAGAATCAATGGCACATTCTTATCTTCCTCCATATCGAGGACCACAAAATCTGCAAGGAATATAAATTCATTAACTTTTACCAGCACGTCTTCCACAATTCCCTTCGCATAGGATAGGAAGCGATCTGCCATTTGGTGAGTAATGGTGGTCGGTTTAATCTCCCCAATTTGCAGCCTCTTGAAAATAGAAAGCGACATCAAATTGATGCTCGCACCCGAATCACAAAAGACATGGTCAAACTCCAATCCCCCAATGACACATGAAATCGTGAAGCTCCCTGGATCTTTCCTCTTGAAAAGCATTTTTCATTGGATCACTGCACTACATTCTTCAAATAGAATCACGGTTTCAAACTCTCCAAACTTCCTCTTCTGTGTCACCATCTTCTTCAAGAATTTTGTGTACCCTGGAATATCCTGTAATACTTCCAACAACGGCAAGTTGATGTGCACCTTGCTCAGATGATCCAAAAACGTTGCAAACTGCTTGTTCAACCTATTCTTTGCCAATCTCTGAGGAAAGGGTAGTTTGCTTCCTTTGGGAATTTCCTCAGATGTGCTCCCCTTTTGTAATTTGACTAGCTGGGGAGTCACTTCCTCTTCAATATCTTCCTCTTCTGCACCCTTGTCCTTCAGCCCCTTCTTCTCCTTCCCCAAAGTAGGGTTACTGGGTTCTTCATAAGACTTACCACTTCTCGTGGTTATAGCACTGCAGTTCTTCCTCAGGTTAGCCTCAGTATCACTGGGAAACTTCCCCCGTTGGTGTTTCCCACTCACATGTTTGGCAATGGTAGAGATTTGATTCTGCATCTCTGTCAACATACTATCGTATTTTTCAAGCCTCTTCTCAAACTCTTCTTCTTTCGAGCTGGGCGCTCTTCTCTCCTGCTGCACATATTGCTTCCGCATGTGATCCCCTCCATTCCCTTGATTCGATCCTTCCCCTCTTTGCTCAAATCTAGGAGGTGGATTCGTAGCATTGTTCGGATTCCCATAAGAGAGGTTAGGGTGGAATCGGTTGTTGAGATGATAAGGAGGATTATCATACTGATAATAGGGCCTTCGGTAGTTCCCAAAGTTACCTCTGCCAACAAAACTAACATCATCAACTGATTGGGCTTCCATCTGCCCCATTTCACCGCATTGATTCGGAGTTGGGTTTCCTCCTCTTGAGGAATTCCCCATTTGCTGTTATTGTTGTTGAGCTCGATCCAAGAAAAGGAGATTCATTTTAGTTTCCATAGAAGCCATTTTCTCCTTCATCTCATCATGATCCTTTGTCGCAGCCACACTCTTCACAAACCTATAATCTCTTCTTTCCTTTGGCCATTTGTAAATATTTTCCACCAGCTTTTTATTTGCCCTCATGTCCTCATCTTTTTATTTGTCTAGCCGCAGTTGTGTGTCGTTCTCTACTCCAGCATAAAAGTGGCAAATAATCTGGGCATTATACATCCCATGTTTTGGACATTTCCTCAGCAACTCTCGAAATCTATCCCATGCCTCGTAGAGTGGCTCGTCGTATTGCTGGCTTAATGACTGAATTTCTTCTTTCCTCTTTAACTTCAGGCCCGGTGGGAAATACTTCACCAAAAACTTCTCTTTCAGGTCCTCCCATGTGCGTATCTCAGTTTTGTTCAGACCCACCAACCAGGCCTTAGCCTCATCCTTCAAGGAGAAAGTGAATAGATACATCCTGACCTAGTCCTGAGGGACTTGATTGATTTTTATCATGTCTCCTACCTCCAAAAACTATGTGATATGCCCATTCGGATCATCACCAGGTTTCTCCCCGAACTGATTCATATGTACCATTTGAGCAAGCTGGGGCTTGATCTCAAAGTGAGTGGTGTCTGTCCGCAAATTGAATCCATCAGTAGATTCTCCTCTATGTGGTCGGAATAGATTTTTGAGAGGGTTCTTTCTCTCTTCCCTTTGATTACGTTCCCCCGCATTGTTAACTTGGTTTTGGACTTCTTCCAGCTGCCTCTGCAGATCGTCAATCAATTGTCTGTCATTCATTTGATCTTCTTCAGCCATGTCTTCCTTCACTACTCCTTGTATCGTCAGTTCTTGTAGTTTCGTCGCTTCGGATCTTGTAATCATGCACTACCTGCACCAGTAAAAGCTAAAGTTAAGTAACAATATAATAAATCTAGACTACCAAGCTTTAAATCCCTTAATATCAAACAACGACCTACACTTTGAGTCCCCGACAACGGTGCTAAAACTTGATGCAGTATATTTTATCAAGTAAAAGTTATCGAACACGAAGACTCAACTCGCCCGTTGTTTTGAGTAAAAGGGATTGATTTATGAACTTAATATCTAGACGCGATAAATTGACTTTGAATGATCAATTAAAAACTACCTAAAATTCTAAAGATTAATGCAAGTAACTAAATAAAATACCAAATGACTAATGTAAGATTACCAAAGAGAGAACAATTGAGGAACATAAGATGAATTGGGTAGATTAGGAATATGTTTGGACTTGTAAACACTACGAACCAATTTCCGTTAAATAGTTTGAATCAATTCACTTACTCTAGTTATTACCCTTAGTAGCGGTGCAATAACAGTAGATTAATCTCTTTCTCAACCTAAGTCTAGGTTTATTGACTTAAATTAACTCCCAATAGCTCAAGAATTAAAGACCTAGATATCGAATCACCTATCTTCTAAGTAAAATGGCACCCAATTACAATTGCAATCCCCTCTAATAAAGAAGCCTATCAAGCTAGTTCATAGAGGCATAAATCCAAACACATGGTGATCAATCATGAAAGGAACACAAATTTAAAACCATAATAATAAACAAACCATCGGAAATTTAATATTCAAATACAAAAAATATTCAAAATCGTCCCCAATCACATCCCAATCACGAGAGGTGAAAATTAATAATATGAAGTAAGGGTTTAATACATTTGATTTTTTGTCCAACAAAGAAGAATTTAATTGTAGGATTAATCTTATTTTTATTGAGATTGATTAACTTGTGTTTTTGAGACCGAGCGGAGATAATCACTACTTAATAGTCTAGGTGTTAATTGCCTAACCAAGGAATTAATTCCAGTTTACCAGACCAAAAGTATCTTTTATGTGTTTGAATTATTTGTTTCTTGCATATTGATCATATTGGTAGATTTCCCTATGATCTGTGCTTTATTTCATTTGATTTTCTTTTAAAAGTATTTTTCAGAAAACCAAAACTCCTCAAATTTGGATTTGCCCAAACAAAAGATTGAAAAACTATATTCAGTATATGATTTTCCCTCGTTGTACTATCCCTATGGGTTCAACATACCTAAGGGTTCTCTTAAATTTATTTGTCCTATGCTATAAACTGTATGAAGATTTTTTATTGATCAGCGTGCCCACACTCCAAATCTGCGAAGCCGAAGGGGCCAGGGGCCTGGACGAGTGAGCTAGTGGATTGGGAAATGTCAACTAGCAATAGATTGCGAGACCATATTATAACGGTTTCTTAGTAAATTTCCAGACTACGGTCTGAAGAGAGGGCATAGGGCATGTTGATCAAACCTCTATAAATCTTTGCTCTTTACCTTTTTTCTTTTTACATTTCCGCAAGGTTTTTGAAACTGAACAAATATTCTAGTATGTAGTATATCTGAAATGAACCACTAAATTTCTCTTGCTAATAAACCATTTTCGGAACCATAAATGGGTCAAAAACCACTAGTTTGTGAGTGCAAGTTTGATCTAAAAATTTTCCCTGCACATTTTACTAACTCTAATCTCGAGACCAACAAGTGGTATCAAAGCGAGTCGGTCATTACAGACTGAACTGCTTTGAGTCGCCGAGGACCGAATTCTTTTCTTTGCACTCGTTCTTTTGTTTAGCAAGAAGGTTGTATATTCACGATGAATATTGTGAAGTTACCTCCTTACTCGATGGAGAAGTTCACCATATGGAAGAAGAGGTCGACCATCCAACTAAAGAGTATACATCCATAGATGGTAGACATCATCAAGCATGGACCAATAAAGATCATGAAGGTCATTACCCGGATCAGAGGTGAGGATGGCCCGGAGATTATCGAGAAGCCCTACGGCGAATGGTCACAAGGTGACAAAAGATGTGTCCAACAAGACTCCATAGCTCATGAGCTGATCTTGTAAGCTCTACCCGAGGCCCTTGTTGATGAAATGATGCAGTTTGACTGCCAAAGAAGTATGGGACAATCTTGGAGGCTTGTATAAAGAAACAGAGCAAATGAAGTGAAAAAAAAATCAATGAAGTCTTTCTTCATTGGTGTAGTCGTCACCAATCTCTCTCTATTCTATACTCTCGTACTGAATATTGTGTTATGTAATACATTTGTATTTGTCTGCATATAAAAGGGCATTATATAGTGTTATTGTTTGCAAACCCTAACACTAATGGGCTCAAGAAATTTGTGGGCCAGACCACGGACCAAATGCAAATAATAAAGTGAGTTCTCCTTATTAATTATTACTTCCATGTCCAATACAAAACATAAATAATTAATAAAATATTAATTTACTTTCACAAAGATAATCAATGTTGACTCACCATTTTATTACCACGTTACATGGAACAAGTTGCATTAAACTAGAATGATCCACATATTTAAGGTTCCGGACATTCATTAATAAAATTTTCTTATGACAATCCGCCACAATTATTTAATCTCTTATTTCCTGAGTAATACCACTCACTCTTGCAGGGTTTAGCATAATGAACTTTGTGATCTCCTCAATGAATATCGGATATAATTACTTACATGTCTAGCCTTACCAGGCTGCATACAAACCGCCACACCCAAGATACATATATTAGAGTATATATAAGACTCGCCACCATAGAAAGTCAAAGTGTGGTCAACTTTTGTACGCCCCTTAGCCTTCCATTAGGTTTAAGACCATAACAACTATGTTTAGATCTGGCTCATTCATTAGTCAATGAGAATGGCGCATCTCACTGTTGATCCCATCAATGCTAAAGATGTACCAAAACATCAAGAAGCTAGGACAAGCTCACATATGAACTGATGTGTTATAGCCTAATGCAAAGCAATTTTGAGATGAGCATGATGGGAATGATGACTTACTTCCTAGGATTTAAATTTATCAGTCCTATGAAGGGATACTCATACACCAGAGGAAATAAACAAAAGATCTCATCAATAAGATTGTCCAGATATGACAAAAATGCTCAGAATTCTAATGAGCGCAAATGCTATGATCATCCCAAATTAAGATGGAGAACCCGTAGATCCTACCAGTTTCAGAAGCATCATAGAATCCTTACTCTATTTGACAGCCAACAGACCTAATGTCTCTTACGCGTTGAAGTATGCGCAAGATTTTAAGAAAATACGAAGAAATTGCACATGGAGGTTGCGAAAATGATCGTCATATATATATGAAGTGTACTGAGTCAATAGGAATCTGGTATCCTAACTATGATGAGCTAAACCTTATGGTATATTCAGACTTAGACATTGGAGAATGCCGAATTGATTGAAAAAGCACCAGTGGCACTTTCTGGTTTCTAGGACATAAACTGATAAGCTGGTTCAGCAAAAAGCAACATTCAGTTGCAACTTCAACCAATAAAGCATAATACATAGCTACTGGCACTTGTTGGCTCAAGTCTTATGGATCATGCAGTAATTATTGGATATTTATGTCAATTATGGTTATGTACCGATCGATTGTGATAACAATAGTGCAATGTGCATCACAATGAATCAAGTTCATCAATCCAGAACAAAGCATATCAACATTAGACATCACTTCATTCGGGATCATGTGGAGGAAAAAGGGCGTTTCAGTAGAATATATCCAAACTGAGGATTAGCTCGCAGATATCTTCACAAAACCACTTCCCGAAAAATGATTCAGAGAGCTGTGCAACAAACTTGATCTTTGAGATTGACGAGATAGCACATAAAGAGGAATAAGTCAAAGCTCTCGTTCTTGGTTTTCTGAAGAAGCGGACTAAAACTAAGTTCAAGCTCTCAGTTTTGGTATTCTGTAAAGGAATTAAGCAAGATACATCTACCAATTTAACTAAGCTAACCAGAATTTTCCACAATTGCAATTAGATCGACAGGAGACCAGTTTGTTGAGTCAGCAAACTTCAAAAGAGCGGGCGATTCGAAATGTCATGACTTCAATCAACACGCAACATTAATAGCAACTTTTCAGCGCCTCAAGAATAAGAGAAATTAGGAGCAAACACGTGTAAAAGTCTCTGTAATACAGATGGAAAATAGGGTTTAACTCTCCTAAAGATTTGGGACATTTCAACTTCGAGGGATCCGAACCATCAAACAAGAGGAAATCTTACCTTTTCGAAGTTTCTTCTAAGATCCTCAGATGAAATCTCCTTGAACCGCTCCCCCCTCCCTCTCTAAATTTCTCCAACTATCTAATGGCATCTCCCATCATTCAACTGGAGATCAATCAAGATCCCTATGAGCAAAATAGATATCCTTATTGCTTGGTTGGATGGAAAGATCATCATTCTCATGAATATCCTACCTGAGATGATCTTCCTACTACTCGACTACCCACTTGCAGTGAAGGTGTTTCACTCAGAGCCAAAAGGAAGAAGTATATTCGTGCCATCAGGCCATGATTTTTACGTTGTAGGATATAAGATGAATAGTTAGGTAGGTTTGAGGAGGATTCTCCCTTCGTCACATGGATTGGATGACTCCTTGTTGATTAAACCAATCATGATATTCATTATTTCTTTGGGTGGATACTCAAGGTCTAATCACACTTCTCTGTTCATCATTTTCTTCTTTAGTCCTTGATCCAAAAAAAAAAAGAAGTTAAGGAGATAGAGAAGTTAAGGCGAAGCTGTCAAGAGCAAGGTGATGCATCTTACATATGACTTTCCTGCTCCTGGCCAAGCACAACTTCCTGCAGGAGGCTAGCTGAAGAACATGAGAGCATGAGATGGTTCTTTTTCTACAGAACAACATGTGTTATTCTTATGCTAGCTGGCCGAGTGATATGTGTGTGAAATGACCTATATTTCGATGTGTGAGCGTGCACGTTTGCATCCATTTTACCCTCAAATCATATGTTTTTGTTGCTCTTTTGTTGTGTTTTCGTGTTTTTGTGTTTGGAATGTTGTAGGATGAGTTTTGAATATAAAACAACACTTTTGGTTGAGTTTTTGAGGCAAATCGCCCGAGCTGAAGGTAAAAGGAAGTTGGATTGACCGAGCGGAGCAAAAGAAAGGAAGAGACCGGATTTCAAAGAGATCGCTTGGCCGAGCCAGGTCAGGCTCGACCGAGCCATGTGGAACTGAGGCCTGGCTCGGCCGACCCTGCAGTGCTCGACCGAGCCTGTATTTCAGAGGATCCGCTCGGCCGAGCCAAACCTGGAGTTCCAATCCCTGTGCAGGGCTAGGTCGTAGGGCAATAATTGACGTTCTATTTGGAGTGGCCTAAGGTTCAATAACGTAGCTGTTTGAGAATCCTAGTATCATCAACCGTTAGCTCGCCGTGATAAGGGGTTAACGAGTTTAGGGTCGATTGCTCAACCTCATATGGATTAAAAAATGGTTTACAACATGGTTTGATTCAATTTGACACAATTGAAATTCACTCAGCACTCACTCTATTCTCATTGTTGAACTTGATACTTTAATCTACCTAAACAAAGTTAATTGATTGTTTTAGCTTGAAAGTTAAATTGCACATGTTTGGTTATTGTTTTATTACATTTATGCATGGTTTGTATTTGATTTTGCCTAGTTAAACAACTATCAACGACTTATACTTGCCTAGCTATAAGAAACTTCAAATGAGTAAATGATGTTCATTAGAGCGAATTGAAAGGACCTGGATTGATAAATTTAACATGAGATAGTGTTGCAATTTCATCGTCGTCATGTTTTTGGCGCCGCTGCCGGGGATTCTTTCTAATAGGTCTATAGATATTGTTGAAAGTTTGGAAAATTGTATGCTAGGTGTTTGATTATTTGCTTGTGTGAAGTTTTTGCTCTTGTGTGAAAATTGTTCTTATTTTGTTTGATCGATTTGTTTAGGTTGATAATTGGAGTATTGGTTTTTGTAGGTTATGAACAAATACAACGTTCAAGGCTCAACAATTGGAAGTTAACATGGAGAATCATGAAGGAGTTAATTCGGAGAGGCTTCATAATCAACATGGACAAATGGAGGAAATGAAAGCTAGAATGCTAGAGAGACAAAGGCCACGAAGGACGCTCCGGAGTGTATATGAGAACATGTGGGGAAATGAATACAAATGGCTGGAAAACGAAAGAGATTTCCAAATGGTGGAAACCATAAAAGAGACTAGCGAAGATGATTGGTTGAGAAGTCAAGTGGAGTTAATGCAAGAACAACTTAGGTTTTTAAGGAGCTCAAGTAGGAAAAGTGAGGAGATCAAGGAAAGAACATACAAAGAGAAGGTTGAGATACTTGAGGAGGCTCCGGTACAAGAATCAATCATCATGAAGAAATGGAGTGAAGCAAAGCTAGAGGAGAAGCAATCGCATGAAGTGTTCCCTCAAGAAGCTAAAGAGGACAAAGGCTCCAAGGAAGAGATGCTAGTCATTGGAAGCGAAAAGAATGGTGATTTTGAGATATCTTCAATTGAGAAGTTGCAAAAAGTCCCGGCCTTGGTACAACAAGATGAGGAAGAGAAAAATGATGAGGAAATAATGTTGGGGGGTCCAAGTGGTGATATGGTGCTTGTCTTCCCTTCATTAGTGATAGACAAAAGGGGAAAGGAGGTGATTCTAGGAGAATTAGTGAATGAATCATATGATTTGATCGGGGAAGGAGATGATGAGAAGTCAATGATTAATCCAAATGAGGGACAAGTCAGGACTTATATAATTTGGATACATTTGGATGATGACTTGGAGATCAAATCAAAGAAGGAATCACCAGCTTTTATAGTCGAATTTGCAAAGACGCTTGAACTCCCTTGGAGAGATGAAAGGGGTGAAAGAAAGATCTCTCTTGAAAAATTGCTCCCAAGTAAATGCCAATTAAGGGAGAAAGGTGTAATAAAAGCTCACAAGATTTTTGATAATGGATGATGTGGTAAGGTCATCTAGCTTCCGACATTAAGGAAGCGCTTGTCGGGAGGCATCCCAACCATTTTTCTTTCATTTGATTTAATTCTTGCCTAGGTAATTTTATATGTTTCTTGTTTGTTGTTAATAATTGGTTTCACATGTGCTAGGGGAGTTTTGGAGCATGAAGAGTGATTGACTACCGTTGGCTACTTTATGAGCTTAGTCTAACTAGACTAAGTTTGGGGGAAATGTGTCGGCCACCGATTTTGGTTTGCTCTTCTCTTCTCTTACCTCCTTATCTTGTTGAGTAGTTTAGTTTGTTTGAATTGAATAATAATGATCTTTAATGTGGTTTGATGATGATAGTTGTTTCACCTTGGATAGGATATTTTGAATGTGGTTTGGATTTCGAGCTTTATGGTTGAATGTGATGATTGGATGGAATGATTAGCAAGCTTACATGATTTAATACTTTCTATTAGGCATGGTTTGTGGTTTTGATTTATTGGTTGGTGAGCATGGTGGAGCTAGTGGATATTGATCTATTCTTGTTCATATTTGGTTTGTGGAATGATTGGTGGTGATGAGAGCTTATTTGATTGTTTTATGCTCAATATTTTGGTGGTGTTTGTGTTGATTTGAGTAGGTACAAATAAGGCAATGGAGAGCGGTTCGATCATGGCTACCGTTGGGTAACGCTTTCTATTGTTTCTTTTGCCAAATTAGTTGCATTCCATGTAGATTGTTAGGATGTTGTGTGCTTGTGTGTGTATGTTGAACCCAAGCAAGAACTTGAGATTGGACCATGATTTACTTAGTAGAGCTTGAGTTTTTGTCTCAACCAATGATAGGGCGGAATCTAGTTGTCAAGGCATGTTTTAGTTGAACTTTTGAATTGCCGAGTTTTGTGTGTGGTTAATGCATAGGACTTCACAAAATGCTGTGATGTTTGAGCCATGATATTGTCATATCTTGTTCATTTGAGAGAGGCGAGATTGAGAGTGAAAAATCTAGAACTTGCATCTATTCTCTATCTATTTGGCATGAGTTTGGTGACTAGAAAATGATATTAGGCCATCGATTCCTAGTTCTACCTTACACATTGGGAGTATAAGGTGGTTTCTATCATTAATTTGCCTTTCATATGTTGTGAGTTGGGTTTGGAATCGATTGGATTTGTAATGATTGAAAAATATTGAGGCATGAATATTATGAAACAAAGGGTTATTTGAATCATATAAAATGAGGCACCAACAAAATTTTTGGTGCAAGTGTGTGAAAAAGGAAGAGAGACACCATGAAAGGTATGAATGGTGGTGTTAGGAAAAAAAAAGATGAAAAGAAAAAGAGAAGAAAAAGAAAAGAAAAAAAAAGAAGAGAAGAAAAGTGTTGGGAAAATGAATAAGCCTCATGTATTTAAGTGGTTTGAAGGAAACAAGTTTGGGGGGTGTTTGGGAGATCAAGAAGTATAGTTACTTTGGCCCAAAACCACCTACCATTTTGTAAGCCACGTTATAACCAAAAATAAAGACCTTCTTGATTTTAGAAGCCAACTCATTGTAGTATAGTAGTGAAAATGGATGCAAGCCTATGGAAATTGAGCTTGATATCTTATGATTGAGTGATTCTCATCATCCCTAAACACGTGAGGGAGTGCTTTCATTTCTTTATCCATATTTGATGAGTGGTTCAAGTCCTTATCATTAACCATGTCACAAAGTTAGGTGATGATCTCGTATGATGAGGGCATGATAAGAGAATCAAGATGAGCTGTGAGGTAGTTTCATGAGGTTAATTGATTGCTTTACTTTGTTTTGATTGAGGACAATCAAAGGTTCAAGTTTGAGGGATTATGATATGTGTGTAAAATGACCTATATTTCGATGTGTGAGCGTGCACGTTTGTGTCCATTTTACCCTCATATCATATGTTTTTGTTGCTCTTTTGTTGTGTTATCGTGTTTTTGTGTTTGGAATGTTGTAGGATAAGTTTTGAGCATAAAACAACACTTTTGGTTGAGTTTTGGAGGCAAATCGCCTGAGCCGAAGGTAAAAGGAAGTTGGATCAACCGAGCGGAGCAAAAGAAAGGAAGAGATCGGATTTCAGAGAGATCGCTCGGCCGAGCTAGGTCAGGCTAAATTGAGCCATGCGGAACTGAGGCCTGGCTCGGCCGACCCTGTAGTGCTCGACCGAGCCTGCATTTTAGAGGATCCGCTCGGCCCAGCCAAACCTGGCTCGGTCGAGCCAGATTGGGTTTTGGCGGTTTCTGGCAATTTTCCAACTAGCTCGGGCGAGCCAAATTTGGCCTGGGTGATCCTAGGCTCTGTTTGCTCGTCTATAAAAGGGGGATTTTGAATTTTAATGGAGCTTTTAATAAAAATTCCAATAACCGTCACGGGAATTCCCTCTAAATCCATCTTCCAAACACTCTCCATCCACAATCAAGAGGATCTAGGCCACATTCCTCCAAATTTGGTGAAGATCAAGGAAGAGCAAGGGGTAGATTGAGTACAAGGAAGACAAGTGAGGAAGAATATCATTTTGCCCTATCAATTTGTAATGGATTCTATCAATTTCTATATTTCTTTGTACACAATTGAAGGTATGAGGAACTAAATGCATATGTGAGTGTTGTGGAATGGATATTGTGATGAGTTGATATCAAATTTGATTGTTTACTTCCCTTTGAGAGCTTGAATTGCACTAGAGCTTGTTCCTTACCTCTTAGGTGTAGGTAATAGCCAGCTTAGGGGGTGGTTGACGTGAACGTTGCAGCAAACACGCGGGCGGAAATGTCGTGAATAGTGTAGATTCTTACGATTTTAGTTCCAATCCCTGTGCGGGGCTAGGTCGTAGGGAAATAATTGACGTTCTATTTTGAGTGGTCTAGGGTTCAATAACATAGCTGTTTGAGAATCCTAGTAGCATCAACCATTAGCTCGCCGTGACAAGGGGTTAACGAGTGTAGGGTTGATTGCTCAACCTCCTAGGGATTAAAAAATGGTTTACAACATGGTTTGATTCCATTTGACACAATTTAAATTCACTCAACACTCACTCTATTTTCATTGTTGAACTTGATACTTTAATCTACCTAAACAAAGTTAATTGATTGTTTTAGCTTGAAAGTTAAATTGCACATGTTTGGTTATTGCTTTATTACATTTATGAATGGTTTGGATTTGATTTTGCCTAGTTAAACAACTATCAACGACTTATACTTGCCTAGCTATAAGAACCTTCAAACGAGTAAATGATGTTCATTAGAGCGAATTGAAAGGACCTGGATTGATAAATTTAACGTGAGATAGTGTTGCAATTTCACCGTCGTCACCGAGAGGAAGGAAGGATATTGACACTATAGTGTAACTGGCAGGACTTGCTTATAGTGGAGGCTATAGATGGAGACTGTTGGAGTGTTGAGTCCAACTAGAGCACTGCCATAAACTAGTGGTGATACTAGTGGAGGCAAGGATGAATCAAGCTTAGAGGTGAATGGATTCTCCCTGAATCCCATCACCAGCTTAAGAGGAATAAAGTGAAGCAACACAGTCAGTAAGGGGACATAAGAAGATCAGATGAAGTCCCAGAAGTAGAAGACATAGCTTATTGTTTTTCATTGTAATTGCCATTTACTGCTTTCCAAAAACTTGTAAACAAATCAATGAAATATTATGAATCTCTGCTTAATTTGAAGACAATAACTCCGTCTCATAATGTTTGCCCTATCTCAAAACGGATGCTACACTTTCATGCATAATTAGATTTTTGTCCTTAATTTTAATCTAGAAATATCTCTCCAATTTAGAGGAAGGTTTTTAGGGCAAGTTGTTTAATTCAAGATTTATTGTTTTGGGTATTAGAATATTAAAGAATATCCTTATAAACGCAAAAATTGACCATTTACCAGCTTAATAGCGGTAGTTTTCGACAACATCAAAAGTGGGGGAAATTGTTAGGAAGTATTCCTACCTAATTGTTGTTTTGATGTGTTAAAAGAATGTATAGAAATCACCAAGTTAGAAATGTTTCTAGATTAGCTTAGTTCCGATAAATATGTAGAGTCCTGTTAGAATTTTGTATCAAGTTGCAATAGATCTAACAAAGTTGATGAAGATAACCTAGGTGGAAAAACAAGATCCCTGTTTGGATCGTGTGAAGAAGAAGAGACCAGCTTCCATTGACTAAGTGAAACTGATCAAGGACACCAACTCCAGTTCACAAGTTCAGTTTCCAACCACATGAGGAGACAAAGAGTGGAGATTCATTAAAGACTGACAAAACACTAACCTGTTGAGATTCCTCGGACTGGAATAGTCGTTCTGACACAAAAGCAAAGTGTCGACATCTTGTGTTTGAAAAGGACGTAGCAGGTGCAGAACCATCAGAAAAGCACCAAGCTCCCGTCAGAAAAGAAACGCATCATATTAGATTGTGCTCAAATATCTATAAATGGCTACAAATTGAACATTCTTCCATGTCGCCTATGTAAAGACGAAGTACTTAGAGTGATAATATATATAAACCAAAAAAACCAAAGACACTCTGCGCAAGTGAAAGCTAGAAGTGTTTTTATTAGCAGGTCTAACTCCCTATTGTGTGTCATCTCTTGAACACAAGACTCGTAGCTTCTAAGCTCGAGTTATTCCCTTGGTTTTCTATCTCTCCAAGAAAGAACACAGTAGTCACTGCAGATCTCTAGCAATGATGGAGGAGGAGGCTGCGTAGTGTGCCCACACTTCAAATCTGCAAATCTGAAGGTGATGGAGCACGCTGGTGAAGGCAGTTCATCCCCATGATCGATGTTGGATACCAAACATGCACATACATGGTTTATTAGAAATTAAATCAAGAAGATAAAGAATTACCTTAATAGATCTATACAGATCTACAGATTTATTCCACTGGAGATCTTCTATCCTGTGTCCCGGTGAACCACGATCGGATTTCGGGTAGACAACAATCATATGATTCATTAGAAGCCAAGTAAATTCAGGTCTGCAGTGTTTGAGAGAACTAAACCTTAGTCGTCATTTAATACATGAACTTATGAAAAGTAGGTTTTTCTCTCAACACTGCATCTTATTTATAGGCATCTTCTAGGGTTTCCAATTGGGCTAGGCTAGGGATCTCCAGAAGGTATAGGATTACGCCTCCCATAAGTCCAAACACATATATTCCGCCGAGAATATAATTTGAACTTATAACATTAATTCATTCCGCTAGAGAATCAATGTGGCAACTGTCATCCTATCTTGATGTGAATCAGGGCTTCTAATTGACTTAATTAATTCTCGGTGTTTAAGATAACGCACATCCATTAATTAATTAAAAGCTCTGACAACTTCAATTAATGTATATCTTGATTCATTAAGTTGTACCGCTCAACATAATTATCGCATTGGAATGAATTCCACCTGCAGGGTTTAATATGATAAACTTTTGAGGTCCTTAAGAAAATGTCATCAACTAGGATTTCCAGGACACGGTTCCCTAATATGATTAAATAAATATCATACAAATAATGTTGTTACCCAAGATATTGAACATATTGAATCATCCTTTTTATTCTCACCCATGGTAAGTCAAAGTAACAAACAATCATTTGCATATATATAAATATCACATCTAGGGTTAAGAATTAATAAAGTCGTCGAGACCTTGGTTCTTCATAAATTATGAATAGAAGAACACGTCTTACTGTGATCCATTCAATACGACACCACGCACTAGTATAAACTAATAACCAAGACTAGTTATCTTAAGTTTATACTACAACCTAAAATGATAGTTTATCCAAAACTATCTCAGTTGTGAATACGATTTATATCTTATAAAGAACTCAACAGTGTGATCTTCAATGAGACGATGCACCCACCACATTGTCTATTGAAGGGATTTCTGGCAAATTGAATTGTCGATCCACAAACCAGACCAAACATTGGATATCAAAATACTATGCCTATGAGTAATCCTAACATGCTCCTATTGAAATGCATAAAATAGTTTATGCGGAATACCTGGATTGTATGGACTGTTGATCTGGTTGCACAAGGATTTGATCTGCAATCATATTTTTTGCACATCAAGGTTTAATCATACAAGATGAAGGAATTGAATCTTCTGAAATTATATGAATAATTTTAAAAATAAGAGAGAGAAAGAAGAAAATAATCCTCCAGATATGATCTTCTGATCTGTATCCCAATTTCGATCTAAAAATCTGGTGAAGATTCCCTTTGGATTCTATGCATATCGAGAAGCAGAATTTTGTCCCTCTTCTCAAGTCAGAACTCTTCTACTGTAGCTATATTGGTTCGCTGCTTATCAACTTATGATCTTGTGATGTGTTGTGATTCAAGAACATGAGGGTTATTTATAGGAAAAATCTGATCTCAAATGGGCTTGAGCAGGGACCAGTATGCATATAGCAAATAAGTCCTATCAATTAATCAATTCCCACATTCAACCCATAATATAATTAATTAATTAATTAATACTATTTCATGCCACCAGAGAATCAATAAAGTCCTACCTATTTGCTACCACTTTATAAGGAACGGGTTGCATAGGCTCGGAAAACCCCTATATTTACAGACATTCTTTAATTAATTTGAGTTTTGACAAGATCCAAAATCAATAAAAGTCTTTTATTCTTGTGTCATTCCACTCAACCCTTTTCACTTATGCTTGAAATTAATCAACCTGCTAGACTTCAACACAATAAACCTTTGAGCTGCTCATGGAATTCACCATCCTATACTAGATATGGTTACCTAGTTCCAGTCACAGACAGTCATACAAAAACTTCTTCCACCCAAAATATAGATATACAATTTCGACTAGAACTCTCCTACACAGTATCTCAAAGTGATACACAAGTCTGTGAATACCTCTGTACCTTCATTTAGGCTTAGGATTCATGTCCAACTCCTGACTATCAAAATACACCATGATAGTCTTGGGCAACTTAGGAATCTCGTCCAACTCCAGAAGGAAGTTTCAAAGCCATATTGCTTCTTTCGAAGCGTCAGAAGCTGTCACATATTCTGATTCTATGGTGGAATCTACAATACATTTCTACTTCGCACTCCTCCATGATATTGCCCCACCTCCCAATGTAACACATAGCTATAGGTCGACTTATTTTCATCCTAGTCTGCCTGGAAATCTGAATCCGTACAATCCAAAAGGCACAGTTCTTTGCACTAATAGACCATACAATAGTCTCTAGTCCTTTTCAAATATTTGAGAATGTGTTTAACAATGGTCCAGTGTGCCTGTCCAGGGTTAGACTGATATCTCGCTACCATGCCAATAGCAAAGCAGATATCTGGCCTCATACATAACATTGCATATATGAGACTTCCAACAGCAGATGCATATGGCACCTTACTCATCACATGCTTGAGGTAATGCTAACATCATTTTCATACGATCACGCAAAACTTTTATACCAAGGATGTACCCCGCGTTTCCAAGATCCTTCATCTAAAACAATTCGAATAACCACCCCTCTCTGTCCGACAATACTTCAACATTATTTTGAATTAGAAGAATATCATCTACTTAAAGTGCAAGGAATACCACGCTTCCACTGACTCACAGACGGTACAAACAACTCTCGTTTGAGCATTGTAAAAATCCATAGGTCTTAATCACTTCGTCAAATTGTAAGTTCCATGACCGTGAAGCTGGCTTGAGTCCATAAAGGGACTTCTTAAGATTCCAGACCAAATGCACTTTGCCCTTCTGCACATATCCTTCAGGCTATTTCATATAGATGTCACGGCCTTCTTCAAGGTACCGGTTCAGAAACATAGTTTTGACATCCATATGCAGATTTCCATGTCCATATCTGCTGCTATAGCAAGGAGTATCCGAAAAGACTTGAGCATGGCTATAGGTGAGAAGGTTTCATCATAGTTTATGCCCTCGTTCTGACTATAACCCTTTACCACCAACCTGGCTTTATGAGCCGTAATGTCCTCATTTGCTCCTTTTTTTCTCTTGTATCCCACTTACAGTATTTGGCTCGATAACCATCTCGCAATTCATTTTTTTTGGTAAACATCCATAACAGTTAAGGATTCTATTTCTACATCCATGGCGACCCACCATTTGTCTGCATTTTATCACATACCGCCTGATCGTATGCCCATGGGTCGGTATTATCCAGTCTATTTTTTGGAATAAAGTCTGAAGACTCTCCCATAAACATGTGCTTTTCCGGTTGCTAAAAAACCCTCCCACTGCAACGAGGCATCTGGGACGTGTCAGTAGTTGGCACAGTACTCTGTGGTTCCATGCCTTGCATTGATGGTAGTGTTGGCAGTCCTTAACCAGTACTAGGTGAATCTACTAGTACATTGGGCTTTCCTGATGGAATTGCTTCATTATTTCCATGCTAAGGAGAATGCTTTCACTCTTGGATCAGTGATTTCTTACATATTCATCCTCCAAGAATCTTGCGTTAGTACGGACAACGACTTTCTGATTCTCAGGACAAAAAAAGTAACCATCTTTCATTTGCTTAGGATATCCTATAAACAACATCAGCTCACACCTACTTTCTAACTTATCAGGTTCCTTTGTCAGCACATATGATGGACAACCCGAAACCCTCCTTCTGATTAAACTGGGATTTTGCCCATACTAGAGCTCTAGAGGCATTTTTGGAACTGATTTGAAGGTACCAGGTTAAGCAAATATACTGCTATTTCCAAGGCATATCTGGCAAGCTGACATAACTCATCATAGACCTAATCATTTAAAAAAGAATCATATTTTTTCTTACTACTACACCAGTTTGTTAAGAGGTTCCTAGTGCATTCCGTTGGGATTTAATCCCATTATCTGATAGATACTGCA
Organism: Plectranthus barbatus; assembly: GCA_026898455.1. Lineage (NCBI taxonomy): Eukaryota > Viridiplantae > Streptophyta > Magnoliopsida > Lamiales > Lamiaceae > Plectranthus > Plectranthus barbatus. The sequence goes on from JAPKLW010000490.1 coordinate 27,022, forward strand.
AGAACTCACTATTGAGGTATTCACCACCACGATCTGATCGTAGTGTCTTGATAGTCTTACCTAACTTCTTCTCTACGTCTATTTTGGATTCTTCGAATTTCTCAAAAAGCATTCAGACTTGTAATGAAGCAAATAAACATATCCGAACCTTGAGTAATCATTTATAAATGTAATGAAATACTCATAACCTCCACGAGCTTGCGTGGACATAGGTCCACATAAGTCAGATTAGATCAATTTTAACACATCCTCTGCTTCAGACTGACTTGCCATAAAAAGCTTGGTCGTGATCTTTCGCACTATACAGTATTCACAGAGTTTGATGAGGTACCAGTTGGAGGGGACCACACATCGACCGATCCCATCCCCCCCCCTAAACTTATTCGATACAAGGGAAAGAATAAGTTTGTGGGAAGAAGATCACGAAGGTGTGTGGGTACCTCGATAACCTCATTGGGGCGGGGGCCAGTTCTGTGGGAAACGGGCCATGAATCGCTGCATCTCGTCGTTCGCCTCTTGCTGGCGTCGCCATTGTTCTTCCTCCCACAGGTTGTGGCGCTGCTGCGCTGCCCACCGCTCCTGCTCCTGCTCAGCAAAGCTTTGCTGAGCTGTCCACTGCTCTCGCTGCTCGTCTTCGAAAGACCTCCGGGCCGTCCATTCACGCCTCTGCTCCTCCTCGAAAGACCGGCGCTCAGTAGCATACGTCGTCTGGGCCGCAGAAAGGGACTGGAGCTGCGTGCTCCAGTCCGACCACTGTCTCTCTAGCGCGCTGAGACGCTGCTCAACCTCCGCCCGACTGTAACGGCGCTCGTAGCAGATAGATGTTCCCCCGCGCTGCTGCCGGGATGATCCCCCTGTCTCCTGCCGGGATGAGCCCCCTGTCTCCTGCCGGGATGATCCCCCCAGCTCCAGGTAGAGGGGCTGTTCTTCGTGTGTATCCTCGGGAGCCTCCTCATGAGCCTCCTCAGGAGTCTCCTCAAACGCAGGGTTTGGGTTCTACCGGCGGGCTTCCTCGTCAGCTTGGATCGCCTCCACATGAGCTAGAGTGTCTAGCTTCCAGTTGTTTCGATACTGCCGAAGCCCTACATTAGTTAGCTCGGGGTTCGGCAGCGGAAAGTAAGGACGGCTGCGCTGAACGAGGTGGTAGGGTGGGTGCACCGAATGGATGAATCGAAGATGCACCAATTTCTCCAGTGTGAGCTTTGTCAGTGGTTCAGCCCGCTCCTCGGACACATCGACCCCTAGCGAGTATAGCAAGGTGGTCCACAAACCGCCAATGCAGATGGTCCCTTTTTGGGCCCCCGAGATCCTGTTGGACTGCATCAGAAATAATTGGGCAAAGTTGAGGTACTCGCTGTTCAACATGCAGTATAGGACCATGAGCTCCGCGTCTCTGAGGGAGTTGTTCTCCTTTCTAGCGAAGAGGGTATGGGCCAGGATGGCTCGGACCATCCGGAAAACTGGGTTCCGGATCATAGAAGCCTTGCAGTCTCCCGATGACCAACTGGGGCTTCCTTCGGCGCAGATATGGGGCCAGAAAGTCTTGCTGTCGTAGCCCCTTGGTTTGTTGTACCTCCCCAGGTTAACCACTCCGAACGCCCTGTTGATTTCCTTTGTTGAAATAGTCCTATCTTGATTTCCGGCCCGGAGGGTGGCGCCGGTGGGCTCAGTTCTCCCTTTCGTGGTGATCTCCAGAGTAGACAAGATCTCCAGGGTGAACCTTGTGAACGTCGGGGCATCGAGCTCCAGCAAGGGTGCCCAACCAATGTTAGAAAATAGCTCCTTCACGTTATCATAGAGCCCCATTGCCTTCATTGCATCAGTGTCAGGGTAGCAGGTGCCTTCGACCCCTCTTTCGGCCAGAACTTTGAAAGTGTTGATCATGCCCGCATCTCGGATCCCGGTGATCCCATAGGAGTCAGGGTTAGTACGACGGCGAGGTGCCATAGTCCTGGAATTTGACGAAAATATGACGAAAATTAAGAACACTAGCCAATTTGGGGATTATGGTGTTTTTGGACGAATTGGGGCAAACCACTCGGATAGGAAGCCTCCAAATGCCGTGGGAGAGTGATGTTTAAAAGGAATTCGTGAGACAATGCAAGATAGAAGAGAATTTTTGAGAGGAAATTTCGAAAATTTGAGAGTTGGGTGAAATTTTGGTGAAAAAAAAAAATGAAAAATCGCGCAGCAACACCCTTTTAATGCATACCCGGCGACCCAAGTGCGCGATCGGCGATCGCCGTCTGTGCAGATAGGTCGCCAGTTATACACCGTACCAAATTAGCTAAAATTACACACCCGGCGACCCAACCAGTATAACCGGCGATCGCCGGTTATGATTTTGGGTCGCCGGTTGTGTCACGTACCTGTCCGGCGTTTGACGGGGTAACTGGCGACCCATTTGCTCGATCGGCGATCGCCGTCCATGCATTCTGGGTCGCCGATTTTGTCACGAAATCGCGCGACTCCCTCTGCTTTCGACTCTGTTTCCTGCATCCAATGAACTCAACACCCAAACATGAACGTAACTGTGGAAAATGATAAAAATACTCAACGTACATTAAAAACGGACGCACAAAATAATAGAGAAACTCAAATAAACTAATAATGGATTGGGTTGCCTCCCAATAAGCGCTTTATTTTACGTCTATAGCTAGACACAGCAGCACGAACTATGGTTCAGATAAATAAAGTTCAACTACAGCAGAAACAGTCTCAGATTGGATGTAAAGCTTCACCCTATGACCATTCACCGTGAAGTGTGTGCCATCAGTTCCTATTAAGTCTAGTGTACCATTTGAGTTAATCTTGTCAACAACATAAGGACCAGACCATCTAGACTTCAGTTTCCCAGGGAATAAACGCAATCGAGAATTAAAGAGAAGTACCTGATCCCCCGGCGTGAATTCACGGGGGCGGATGCGTCGATCGTGAAATTTCTTGGCACGCTCGTTGTACAACCTCGAACTCTCATAAGCTTCGTTCCGGAATTCTTCCAACTCTGTCAGCTGGATGCATCGCTGCTCAGACGCAGCCTTCAGATCCCAGTTAATCTTCTTCACCGCCCAGAAAGCTTTGTGCTCCAACTCTACTGGCAGATGACAGGATTTTCCAGACACCAACTGGTATGGTGACATACCAATTGGGGTCTTGAATGCAGTTCTGTATGCCCACAAGGCATCATCCAAGCGCAGTGCCCAATCCTTCCTGGATACTACAGACTTCTCCAGGATTTGCTTGATTTCTCTGTTAGCTAGCTCAGCTTGACCATTGGCTTGGGGATGATATGGAGAAGTGATTTTATGATGCACTCCATATTTTGACAGGAGACTCCCCAACCATCTATTCTTAAAGTGGGATCCGCCATCGCTCAGCAGTGCTCGCGGCGCTCCAAAACGAGTCAAGATATTCTTCTGTAAGAACTTGAGCACCACTTTAGAGTCACTCGTCGCAGTGGGGATAGCCTCAACCCACCGGGTTACATAATCCACTGCTAGCAGGATGAATTGGTATCCATGAGACTTAGGGAATGGTCCCATAAAGTCAATGCCCCAAACGTCGAAGGGCTCGATCTCCAACATGTACTTCTGTGGCATCTCATCTCTCTTCGAGATGTTCCCCATCCTCTGGCATCTATCACAGCTGGCCACAAATTTTTGACAATCGCGGTAGATAGTAGGCCAATAAAATCCACTGGTGAGGATCTTCATGGCTGTCCTATTTGCCGCACAGTGGCCTCCATATGGGGACAAGTGGCAGTCCCCAATAACCTGCTCTTGCTCATTTGACTCGATGCACCGCCTAATCACCATATCAGCACAACGGCGGTAGAGGAAAGGCTCGTCCCAATAGTAGAACTTACACTCGTGCAGAAACTTCCTCTTCTGATGTGAGGAAAGATCAGGTGGTGAAACACCTGCAACCAGATAATTCACTAGATCCATGTACCATGGATCCGTCGCTTCCACAGCAAACAGCTGCTCATCCGGAAAGACTTCAGTAATTCGGATCCTCTTGTCATCCCCTTCCACTGGGTTCTCTAGCCTTGACAGGTGGTCCGCTACCACATTTTCGCACCCCTTTCGATCCTTGATCTCCATATCAAACTCCTGCAGTAACAGGACCCACCGGATCAGTCTCGGCTTCGCTTCCTTCTTCGCAAAAAGATATCGGATCGCAGCATGATCCGTGTATACAACTGTCTTCGCCCCAATCAGATGCGCCCGGAACTTGTCGAAGGCGAATACCACCGCCAACAACTCTTTCTCCGTAGTGGTGTAGTTCACCTGAGCCTCATCCAGAGTCTTGCTGGCGTAGTGTATAACTCGGAAAATCTTATTCCTTGTCTGCCCCAACGCGGCTCCTACAGCTGTGTCGCTGGCATCGCACATCAGAACAAAAGGCTCTGACCAATCTGGAGAAATGAGAACCGGAGCGGTGGTCAAGGCCAACTTCAGCTTCTCAAAAGCCTACAAACAATCATCATTAAAAACGAATTTCGCATCCTTCATAAGCAAAGAACTAAGAGGTTTAGAGATTTTAGAAAACTCCCTGATAAACCTCCGGTAGAATCCTGCATGTCCCAAGAAACTGCGAACAGATTTCTCGTTCGTGGGTGGTGGCAACTTTGAGATTGCCACGATCTTTGCTCGATCTACCTCTAAACCTGCAGCAGAAACTTTGTGGCCAAGAACTATTCCTTCCCTAACCATAAAATGACATTTCTCCCAATTTAACACAAGGTTAGTATCTTGGCATCGCTGCAGAACAGTAGTCAGGTTTTCCAAACAATCATCAAATGAATGACCAAACACAGAAAAATCATCCATGAAAACTTCCATAATATTCTCTACTAGCCCGCTAAAAATAGACATCATGCATCTTTGAAAGGTAGCAGGAGCGTTACACAATCCAAAAGACATACGCCTATAAGCAAAAATCCCATAAGGGCAAGTAAAAGCAGACTTATGTTGATCCTCAGGAGCTATTACTATTTGGTTATATCCAGAATAACCATCAAGAAAGCAGTAAAAATCATAACCAGCTAGCCTATCCAACATCTGATCAATAAAAGGGAGAGGAAAGTGATCCTTACGTGTAGCACTGTTCAGTGCTCTGTAGTCTATGCACATCCTCCATCCTGTGACAGGTCGGTGAGCGATCTCCTGGCCGCTCTCGTCTTTAATGACTGTCGTTCCCCCCTTCTTCGCCACCACTTGGGTAGGGCTTACCCATTCACTGTCTGAGATGGCGTAAATCATCCCAGCATCTAGGAGCTTCATCACCTCCTTTCGCACCACCTCCTGCATGATTGGATTAAGCCTTCGTTGCGGTTGCACCTTGGGCTTATGTCCATCTTCAAGTAAGATCCTGTGCATACAGATAGAAGGGCTAATACCCTTGATGTCAGACAACGACCACCCAATAGCAGATTGGTGGTCTCTCAATACCCTCAGTAATCTATCCATTTGACAAACAGATAAAGTAGCAGAAACGATTACCGGATATGTGTTGTTTTCGCCCAAGTAGGCATACCTCAGATGGTCTGGCAGTGGCTTGAGCTCCAGCACTGGTGGCTCCTTCTTTCCTCCTGGATTGAGCGCCTTCTTCCGCGCCTCCTCTTCTTCCTCCTCGCTCCTCAACTTCAAAAAATTGGCGCTCTCCACCTTGTTCTTCTCACCTGCAGCATCCAATGCTAGAACAGACTCTAGCAACTCATCACACGCATCATACAGGTCATCACAAGGATAAACAGAATTTTGCACCCCATAATCTAAGGAATCAGTAGAAATAAATAAAGGGTCACAAGGATACAAAACCTGAACCATGTCGCACTCCTCATAGCAGTCATCAGAGTCGTGTCGCTCCATGGCTTTGTAAATGGAGAAGGTGATCTTCTCGTCGTTTACTCTCAAGGTGAGCTCGCCCTTCTTCACATCAATGAGGGCGTCAGCAGTGTGGAGGAAGGGTCTTCCTAGGATCAGTGGAATATTGCGGTCTTCCTCCATGTCCAAGACCACAAAATCAGCTGGGAAAATAAATTCCCCCACTTTTACTAGCACATCTTCAACTACCCCCTTTGGGTAGTTCACAGAACGATCCGCCATCTGGAGTCTGATGGTGGTCGGCTTGATGTCGCCGATCTGAAGCTTCTTGAAGATCGACAGAGGCATCAGATTGATGCTGGCCCCTGAATCACACAGGACTTTCTCGAAGTTTTGTCCACCAATTAAGCAGGTGATGGAAAAACAGCCCGGATCAGCCCTCTTTATCGGCATCTTCTTCTGATTGATAGCGCTGCATTCTTCGAACAAGTTGACTGTCTCGAATGCACCGAAGGGCTTCTTCTGGGTAACCATATCCTTCAGAAACTTCATGTACCCAGGAATTTCCTGTACCACTTCAATCAATGGTAGATTGATGTGGATCTTCTTCATATGCTCCAGAAAACGCTTGTATCTCTCCTCCTTCTGCTTCTTAGCAAATCTCTGCGGGAAGGGTACAGCAACAGGACCAGCTACTTTGGGTCTGTCTTCAGGACAGACCTCTTTACCCTTTTCAGTACGTTCTTCTTCAGGAAGAACAGGGTCAGCCTGTACAACTTCAGGTTGCACAGAAACGTCAGCGGGCATAGACGGCCCCTCGTAACCTTTACCACTGCGGGTGGTAATGGCATTGCACTGGTCCTTAGGATTCACCACTGTGTTGCTCGGGAAGTGCCCCGGAGTGTGCTGGCTACCAATTGCGTTGGCTATCTGGGAAATCTGTGTGTCCATCTGCTTCATGTGCTTTCCCATTTCCCCCATATTATTCTGTAGCTGAGCAATTTCTCCATCTGTCTTTGTAGACTTCGCATTGGAGACTGCGATAAATTGGGTCAGGAGCTCCCTCATGCTTGGCTCCTTTGGCTCGTTAGTTGCTCCATGATTAGCAGCAAACCCAGGTGGAGGCTGTAGAGCATTGTTCGGGTTCCCATAAGAGAAGTTGGGATGATTCCGATTGTTAGGATGATATACCATGTTTCCCGATGGATGCCCTCGATTGTTGTTGAAGTTCCTCTGGTTCACATAGTTTGCATTCTCCATCTGCATCTCATTAAACTGCTCATAGCTTTGCTGAGGTAGATTATTTTCCAATTTAGTGATGCGAGTTTCCAGTAATTTAGTGGAAGCAGCCACTTCTTTCCTCATCAGCTTTATCTCAGCAGCTATATCTCCATTATCATCAACTGCTGCTACCCTGTGATCTCCTCTATCCGCTGGCCAGTTGTATTCGCTTTTCGCCATTATTTCCAGTAATTCTAACCCTTCCTGTGGTGGTTTGCCAGTCAGTGACCCTCCAGCTGAAGCATTCACATGCTTCTGGGTTTCCCTGTCCAAGCCTCGATAGAAATGGCACATCTGTTGTTTCTCTGTGAAACCATGGCAGGGGCAAGAACGTAGGAGATCCTTATAGCGTTCCCAAGCCTCGTACAGTGACTCCCCATAAAACTGTCTGAACTGAGAGATCTGGGTCTGTAACTGGATCGTCTTGCTGGGTGGGAAGAACTGAATCAGAAACAGCTTGCATAATTCTTCCCATGTTGAGATCTCGTTGCAGTTCAACGTCATGTACCACGACAAGGCTCTGTCGCGCAGTGTGAAGTGGAACAGGTGCAACCGAATATAGTCGATAGGCACCTGATTCTGCTTGACTGTATCACAGAGCAGTAAAAATCTCTGTATATGCAGATGAGGGTCCTCAGATGGTAGTCCCCCGTACTGATTTTGCTGGGCTGTGTGTATCAGACCAGTCTTCAGTTCAAAGTTTGGTGTGTCCACCTTCAGCCCAAAATCAGCGTTGCGGTGTCTGTCTGTCATAGGCTCGTACATCTCATCAACAGTGGGCGCTCTCCGGGCTTCAGGACCCTGATTCTCTTGAAGTCGTAGATTCATCTCTTGAAGCTGCCTCTGCAGCTCAGCAATCTGTGCCGCTTGATTTTCAGCCATTGCGAATTCTAACTTTCTTCTTGCGGTGTTTCTTCGGCAGGTAGACTCGATTTCTGGATCGAAAGGCTCAGCTGGTGGACCTTTTGCTCTGGTTCGCATATACTACCTGAAGAAATCAGAAAGTGAATGGCACAGACTAGAAATAAAAATATAGATAAAAATGCGTAAAGTAAAATCCTAGAGTATTTAGCGTAATATCAGAATTAGTGTCAGTTATAAATCTGTGCATTCCCCGGCAACGGCGCCAAAAACTTGATAGCGCGTTTTTCAACGCGCTAAAGCTGCAAGTTTACAGACCACTGCAGAGGGCAAGTAATAATTTGTCGATTCTCAAGGATTGCAGGATCGAAGTATAACCAAGCACTGAAACATAGATACCGTACTACTATCTAGGTGAATCATAAAAGGATTTTGGTTTATCTAAACTAATTGATTTTAAAGTAGTAATAAAACAAAATGAACAATTAACGATTTTAGAAAACTGGTGAGAAACAGGATTCCAGGGTAATCCACTTTGCATAATAATCAAACAACGTTTTCATGCAATTCAATCCCAATTTAATTTCCAGAGATGTGAGCAATCGCAAATATGTTATCAGGTGATCCTCTCGGACTCTAAACCATAACATGGAAATAAAATACCTAGTGACTCCTCTCGGATGCGCAAAAAGAATTTTACTCTTGATGAAAACCTTAGATTTTAAACCCTTTAAAAGCTCAATTTCCTCTCGGACAATTATTCTAGTAAATCTAATTTATTTGCGTCATAATTGATAACCTAGACCTCTCGGTTCAAAAACTACCAATTCAAATCACAATTAATGGCCAGTTAATCACAATTCATGAAAATCCCAAATTAAATTAGAACATCAAAGGAAAAGGAACATTAAATTGCATAAACTGTTGAATGAATAAATACAAAGTTTCAAAACCCTAGAATCCACAAATGAGTTTAGCCAATCATGCTAAATCCCAGAAAAACAAAAGATGAAGAGTCACAAAAACAGGAAAACATGAAAACTAAAAACCGTAGTCTTCAATCTTCGAATTCCGGAGTGCTCTTCAAGTTCCCTTGTCTTTTTGCCCTTAATTCTATACTCTTCAGTTGAAAAAGTGATGATCGGAACCTTATTTTCGTTCAGAGAGGTCCTATTTATAGTTGAGGCCTTTAAAATCTCCAAAAGATATGGTTTTGGGCTAAAGATTCGCCAGATTTCGTCAAAACGGGACACAGACGGCGACCTGAGAGGCGCGATCGGCGATCGCCGGATATGCAACCGGGTCGCCGATCATGTCGCGTGAGAAAACTTCTGAAATTGCAGAACCGGCGACCCATCCACATAATCAGCGATCGCCGGATGTGTCATCCGGGTTGCCGGTTTTGCACCGTGCGTAATGTCTTCAAAATTCACAACCGGCGACCCATCTACATGACCGGCGACCGCCGGTTGTGTCATTTGGGTCGCCGATTCTGCCTCGAACGGGTTTTCGGCGTTATCTTTTGTATTTTCTGACTCCTTCTTCTTCCCGGTACAAGCTACCATCAGTCGGCTTTTCGGAGATTTTGTCAATCCTTGTAAACAACTCGATTGTGCGTGAAATCTGCATATACAACCACAAACCAGACCAAACGTAATATTTTCTAAAAGAATATGAATAATGCATGAAAACACTACATAACAATCTGATCTAAGGCCAAAAGTGAGCAAATCCACATCAGCAAGGTGCACAAAACGAGTGTTTATCAGGCACCATCATCCGCCAGTCTTTTGATCCGCTTTAGGCTGGTGTGACCTAGTCTCAAGTGCCAAAGATATGTTTGATACTCATTAGAAGAAAACTTTCTCTTTAAATAATTATTATTAGATGAGTTCCATGCAAAATTCACGAAATATTTATGCAGACAGTTTATGATATAAAGAGTCAATCAGTTTGCCATGATAGATCACACCGTTATTACAAATGATAGAAATGCCACTATAAAAAATAACTGAATATCCATCATTAAGTAACTTTGAAACTGAAATTAAGTTCCGCCAAAACACTGGCACATATAAAAATTCTCGTATAATCAAAATACTATTTTCGAAGCAAAAAGTAAAATATTCAATGGCTATTATTGAGACTTGCTCTCCACAGCCCATTAAGATGGTAACCTCGTTATGTTTCAAATGCATTGTCTGCAAGAACTCTATTTGGGATCGTACACAAAAAGAATTTATTATTAAGTGTGTTTGTTTGATACACTTGTCTTCATAAATGTGTTACATCAACATAGTCGCTATATGATATAACAAACTTAAGATACGAACTATAATATACTATAATCTCGCATATAGGGATGATCATATGGTGTATAGGATATCACAGAGGCTCATATGAGTCGTTTGACCTAGCGAGATATAAAAGTATCACGGCTCAGACAGTCAGTGGATAGGTTGTTAGTTTAGGTTGTGACACATCAATTCGTAAGTGTGCTTGTCCTAGATACTTGACGTGTCAGTACATCTTTATGTAATGATGGGATCAACAGTGAGATATGTCATTCTAATTGACATATGAATGAGTCAGATCTCTAGATACTTGTCATGATCTTAAACCTAATGGAAGGCTAAGGGACATACACAAGTTCACCAAACTTTGACTTTCTAGGGTGGTATGTCTTTCATCTACTCTAATATATTCATCTTGGGCGTCAAGGTTTGTGTGTGGCCTGCTTAGGCTGGAGAGGTAAGTAATCATATCCGTTTTAGGATGGGGACATTCCTTGAGAAGCTCACAAGGTTCATTATGCTAAACCCCGTAAGTTGAATTATTTAATTTAGGCATAAGTGAAAAAGAGTGAGTGGTACTACTTAGGAAATAAGAGATTCATTAATTGTGGTTGATTGTCATAAGCCAAATTAATTAATGAATGTCGGGAACCTTAAAATATGTGGATCATTCAAGTTTAATGCAACCCATTCAAAATAACGTGGCAATAAAATGGTGAGTCTTCATTGATTTCCTTTGTGAAAGAAAATTAATTTTTTTATTAATTAATTATGTACTGGGTTGGACATGGAATTAGTTAATAAGGTGGGTCAACTTTAATATTTGCATTTGATCGTTGGTCTAGCCCACAAACTACTTAGAGCCCATCAGTAGTAGGGATTTCCAAATCCTAATACTATATAAACCCCTTCTATCAATCAGATCATTATTGATTACACCTATAATACAAAATCTCAGTACGATAGTACAAAATTCAATGAAAAGATAAAGAGGGGCCACAGGCTAATCAAGAAGGGAGAAAGTGATCAATTTCTCCGGTCTTCTAATTCAACTCGATAGTGTATCCTTACCAGATTTCTAAGGAGCAAGGGAACAGATCAGAAGATGAGATCTGTTGCAGCACAATAGCATTTATCAAGATCCCAACATCATGAATCCATCACCATCGCCATCTTCAACCCTGATATAGAGATCAAAAGTTGGAGTTCAGGTACTCCGTAAATCCATCCTCTGCAATTAAATATTAGGAGCATGCATAGGGTTTGATGGCAATGCTAAACTAGAGCATACTAATTATAGTATAGGAAGCAAATAAATTTATAACCAGGTATGTCGAACCCACAGGGATAGTCAATGACAATATTTCATGTACTGGACATAGTTTATCAACTCGTTCATTGAGCAAATCAAAAACTGAGAGAGGTTTTGTTTTCAATTAGAAATAACTTTTGAAAATAAATCAAATTAATAAAAATATAGATCCTAGGGAATTCAACAAATCCAATTAACATGCATAAATAAATCAATCCAAACCCAAATAATTATTATGGTGGAAAATCTAATAAAATGGAATTAATTCCTTGGTTGGGCAATTAAAATCTAGATTACTAGAAAGTGAATTTTACCTTTTGAGTCACAATAATAACACAAACTAGTCAATCTCGATAATCATGTAGATTAAATCCTATAACTGAATATTCTTTTTTAGACAGAAAACAATTATATCAAATTTCCTCTTCCTATTGTTAATTATCCTCTCACGGTCTGAAATTAGCAACTTTCAATCTAATTCAATTTTGATCTCTCGATCCTTCAATTGAAAATAGATTTTCAAATCAAACCAGAGAATTTGAACTAATTAATAAGGGTTGGATTTAATTGAATTACAATATATCAATTGGATGGAGAAAAACCCTAAAACATGTTAGGGTTTCTAGCCAGACATGCTAGAAACAACTATTGAAATAAACATAATAAAATTTATTAAACTTACTAAAATCATAAAGAAACAGGAATTCAAATCTTCAATGTCATTGAGTTCCAAAGTAATAAAGTAAAGTAAAGAAAATAGGAAAATTGAAGTAAACTGAATGCTGAAAATTTTACTTTAGAAAACTAAAAACTTAACACTAAAATTCGAGCTATAATGTTGTATTTATAGAGGGAGAGTTGCTTCTTCATTAGGTAACGGGCTTTGGAAGGTAATATCTCCAATTTGAGCAAGAATTTGCCTTTCATCTTCGGTGTCGATCGACAGAGAGCCTGTCGATTGACACATCGGCCAAGTCAGCATCCTCTTTAATGCTTCCTTTTTTATTGTTTCAAATCACTCATGTCGATCGACACACGGGGTGTCGATGGACATGAATGTCAATCTTCAACCCTTGTATCGCCCAAAACTTCCTTTAGCTTTTGACTTCATTCTATCATTTGTGTCGATCGACATACGGCCTGTTCATCGATACTGAGGTAACTTTTGCGGGTTTTCCAACTTTTTAATCAACTTCTCATCATTTCACCTCGTTTGGACCCAAATACCGACAAAACTTAGCATAACAAGTGTAATACCCTCTATAAATAACTCATGCTCAATTATTTACCTAAAACTGATGCAAATGCATGAAACAACAAAGAAAACAATGTGATAAGTGATGTAAAATAAGAGCTTATCAACCCCCCAAACTTAAACACTTGATTTCCTCAATCAACAAAATGAATCAAAAGTTCAATTAGAAGGGAATTGAAATGGCTCAAAAGATTCATAAAAATAAAACCTGAAAAATCCACATCACACCAACACTCTGTGAGAATAAGAAAAATAAGTAAATCATGGAAGACTCACAAGGAAAGTGTTTCACTCAATCACTCAAGCGTTTAGGATAATATGAGATAACATAAGTCATGCAAATCAAGATCTACAATAGGCTTGCAAATATTCTAATTTCTCTACTGCAAATATGTGCACACAAGTCTAAGATCATAAATGGCTTTATTTAAGGTTGTAATCTAGGCTTTTTAGAAAAAAATTAGGGAAATATATGGCCAAGTGACTAAAATCAATTGAGTTGTACACCCTCAACCAATCTAAACCACAATCTATCAATATCTACCATTCTCTTTAGATTTCCATTACAAACCAAGACTCTTTTTCTTTTCTTTTTTTTCTTTACAACTCCTTTTATGCTCTTTTGTGCAAAAATTTATTTATTTTCTTTTTGGAACTGAGCTTATTAGGATTCAACACAAATCTTCTTCTTTTTCAATATGACAATCATGCTAATGCAAATTTCAAATCAAGTATTCATGTGGTTTTCTACATTCATAAGCATTCTCAACCACTATGACAATCAACTCACACCAATGTCAATCAATTCAAATCTCGCATTCTTGCTAGGGTTATATCATAGCTTAGAAATCTTCTAACAAAATCACAAAAATTTTCAACCAATGCAGAAATTATGCAAAAAATGTTAAATTAAGCATAAATTTAAACAACTGAAAGCAATAAATAAAAAGGAAGAAAATAGTTTCAACTCCAAGTCCTCCTACCCCACAAACTTATTCAATTGAGAGAGGGAATAAGATTGACGATCAGACTAGGGTTTGAAACAGTACCTCAATGTAGGTCTCAAACACCAACTTTTTATCCTTCTGAGCACTAGAGCGACAGGGATTAGTGTCTGCTGACACTCCTATCGATCGACACCCTGTGTGTCGATCAACATGGAGCTTTCTTGTCAATCCTCTTCAGGGTCCAATTGTTCCCATGCCAATCCCTCTGTGTCAATCGACACCCTGTGTGTCGATCGATACAGAGGCTCCAAATTTTTTTTAAGAAGGAAAAAAAAAAAGAATATACAAAAATTAAGTAAAAACTGGAAAGAAAATAATAGAATAATAGGTTACCTCCCATCAAGTGCCTTAGTTATTGTTGTGGCTCAATGATACTTCTTCTCAACAAGGTGGTCAAGTAATGACTCACTGTCCCCTTGCATCTATCATGTAAATCATCTGATCTCGAATAGCAGTAGTGAGCCCGGAAGGAGATGGTGTGTTGGTCCCAGATCAGAGTGTTTATAGTTGCAGTGGAATATTAAAAATTTCTTACACTTATCTTGATGAGGTCACGACTCCGTAAGTGCTAATAAAATATGTTTAAACTCGAATATTGCTTAGACTCACTTTAAGTTATACGACAACACTTGATGTGTTGTGTTTCAAAAATAAGCTATAAGTAATAACGCAATAAACAGTAAATAACACCAAATTTATATTGGTTAGAACAAATGTTCTACGTCCACTCTTCAGTCCACTGACTATAAATTCACTATGATTGATTACAAATGTCAGGCTTGATCTCTAGCTGTGAACAGCTCCTCCGTCTGAACACAGCGCACCTTCAAGCACCTTGATCATCAATATTCTTGACACTCCTTAGAGTGAGGACATACCTCCCTTCTCCTTTGGACATTAAATTACGATTTTTATAGTTCTTTTTGGAACTTTCCTTCACTTGCAACAGTAGCCCGTAATAATCATCCTCGCAGATCAAAGTGATTGCTAGATTCTTTCTAGGATAGAAAGAATCCCAGGAATAACCTTAGAAGCAAACTTCAAAAGGTCTCGAGATGAACTCGGAATCTTTTCCAAAGCCTCGATCGATGTATGATCCGATTTTGAATTTTTGCGTAATTCATTAAATGTGTGGGATTCTCAGAACTTGTATAACTCATCGAACATTTTGTAGTTCGCGAAATCCTTCTATTTATAGATTAAGATTCAAACATCTCGTTTGAATCTTATTTGTTAGACACTAATTTTCCGTTCACCAATCTCGGTTCTTCTTTTTCTGAGAAATGTAGAGAGTATTCAAATCTCCTCCATGTCTAATTGGCTCTCTTCTTAATTAGCCAATTGTTTCATAACAGATCTTTGAGTTTAATTCTGGAAATCTTCCTTTTGTTTGTTGATAATTTCTCCTTCTGATTCCAGGAGATTCCTTAAATTCGTAAATAAAGATCCTTTCATTTTACGGCTTTATTCCGATTGTTGATTATTATTGGGCTTTTGCTGGGTAGCTATTCGTTTGCTGAAATCTCAGCAATTATGCTGAGATTCAGCAATCCGCTTGCTTCAATCCTTCAGCAATCTTTATATATTCGCTGAGTACCTCCAGCAATCTTCGTATGTTTGCTAGCCTTTTGATACTTCGTTGTTTAATAGCCGCCTTAGCAATCTTTATATTTGCTGACTCCTTCACTACTTCCTTCTCGCATTGCTTGAGTCTTCTAGCATTCTTCTTGAACTTTGCTAATTCATTTAGCAAACTTCAATGATTACTTCTAGCTCTATCACAACTCGAATATGATTATCCTATATAGGACTTTTACAATTTCGACACGATTCTAAGTTGATAGAAACTGGATAAACTAGCTTTGATGCACCAAAACTATAACAAATACAATTAAGACAAAAGGGGTATGATATTCCTAACATGGTGTAATTGGAAATTTTGTCATCTCGTTTCCTCACTCCCATTCTATCTTGGCAGCTTTCTCATCCTTTTATTCTTTGGTGGTAGAGATCTTGTTGCACGTAGCTTTCTTCCAATTTTTATCGCTTACAAAGGTAATCGTCTCATCGTTCCCTCGGAGTGTGATCTCTCCACCTTAACGGTCAATTAGAGCTCCACTTGTCTTCAAGAACTCTCTCCAATTATCACCGGCAACCAATTATCACCGGCATGCCTTGTTCCTCCTTCATCTCCAAAACCACAAAGTCGGTAGGGAAAATCAGTGGCCTACTCGAATCAGAACGTCCTTAACAATCCCCTTAGGCCAAGAAATAGACCGATCCACCATCTATTAAGTAATTGTGGTCGGCCTCATATCTCCAATTTACAGCTTATTGTAAACTGAGAAGGGCATCAAGTTTATGTTGGCTCTGGTATCACAGAGAACATTCTGGAACTCTCTTCCCCTAATCTCGATCAGAATGGAGAAGCACCCTGGATCAGACCTCTTCATCAGAATCTGTTTCTACAAAAGTACACTACAGTGCTCATGAATTAAAACAATTTCATTTTCTATTACAAGCTTTTTCTCGCTCATCAACTTCCTCAAGAACTTCATGTAGCCGGGTATCTCTCGGGGAGCCTCGATCAAAAGAATGTTGTTGGTCCCTTATGATCAGAATCGTCGTGGTTACAGTAGAGTACACACACGAAGTGCAGCGGAATAGATTGCGTTTTCTTGTATTTAGATTATTTTCAACTCCGTTTTTGATTAAGGTTTTCTTAGGTTACCCTTTCCAGTTATACGCTAGTAACGTGGTTACTAGGTCTTAAACCTTAGTAGCTTGAGAAGCAGTAACGACAAAACAACACACAATTTATAGTGGTTCGATCAAATGATCTACGTCCACTCCTTTGCCGAATCGCTAAGAATTTTACTAGAAAGTATACGGTGTACACAGATTTGCCTCTCCTGTTAAGCAACCAGCCTCCGGAAGATCTGTCTACTTTACGACTATCTTCCGATACCCCGAACTTCCCTGGTGTAGTTCTGGCTGAGTCAAGGGCGCACCTTCGTAAAACTCGCTTTCACCACTTTCTTTGGAGTAGTTTAAAGTTCCCTCCAAACTTCGTGTGTGCTCGGCTTCAGTGCCCACCTTAATCAATTTCTTCACAAGAAATTGACGGTTGGATGATCTCCTTAAAAGGAAAGTGATCCCAATGATTGAAGATTCTTGAACCAGTTCAAGAATCACTCAGACGAATGTCAGACGTAGTGAGACACTCGGAGTGTTGGAGGCCTTTGAGTATCTCTGGATTGTGCCTTTCAACTGGAATGCTCTCTTGCCTTTTTGCATTTTGGATTCTTTCGTATATCTTGTTTCTGGTTAGAGAGTGAGCAGCACCTACATTATCTTTTGACTTCCCTTTTATAGTTAGGATCTTGAAGTTTGGGTCGATAGATCCGTTTAGACACAACGGATCTTTCTCCTTAAATGCGGGTAGCTAATTATTGATTTTTCTGCTTTCTGATAAGCTTTTCTGTCCTACTTCTGACATGGCTAAACGCCGCACGTTGGTCAGAATGGCGGTGTAGCAGTCCTTCTGTTTTGCTTTGCTGAGCTTCTGCTAGTACGGGATGCTGGATCTCTTTTAGCATGCTTTTGATCTTCTTGCACAGCGAGTACTTTGTCTGCTACTCTGATTTGATCTGCTAGCATCTTCAGCAGTCAGGGATGTGTTTGTCGAATGCTGATCTTCTTAGCATTCTTAATACGCACAGCCTTCAGCATTGTTCGATGTTTGCTGAGATATTTCAATTGGCATATTCTATTACAACACGATGTTTTAACCTATACAGGACATTACATCGGATGCTAAGCTATGCTAAGGTTCAGCAATGATTGACCGTCTACTAAGGTTTGATCCAACAAAACATTTTACAATAAGAACCTAGGGGTAATTTACAAGTATTTTCCCAACAATTTCCCCCTTTTTGGTGCGATCAAAGCTTATAAAGGATTGCTGAGACATAGCTTAGTGATTAAAAACAAAATTGCATGTAAAGCATTCAGCAAACATTAAACATCTTCCGTTGAGTATACATAAAGTGTATATCAACTATTGTTCATACTTGGAGAATCAGAATTCAGAAGAAAAATATGAAAACCGACAGGACAAAGGTTTAGAGAATGACCTTAATTCTGAGCATCTGGTGGAGGTTTTGGCTTTTCAAGAGATTCAACTTTCTTCATTGTCATGGCCATTAGTTTCTCCATCTGTTCAATCCGTGCCCGTTGTTCTTCTCTTTGTTGTTCTGCTAGCTTCATTCTTCGTTCCATCATTGTTCGTTCGAATTCTTTTTCTTTCAGTATCAGCTCGGCTTCCTCTGCTTTTATCCTTGCTTGTTCAGCAATCCTTCTTTCTTCCCCCTCTTTGAGAGCATCCAAAACAGAGGTGGTGAAAGACTTGTGTGCGTCAAGGTTGTCGTGGAGAGTCATCACATTAGATTGTACCGTAGACACGGTTTCTTCGACATGTGTGATTTTGGTGGTGACTTGTCCAACTTGTTGCTGAACTTCTGAGACAGAGGTTTTCACGCCCGAGATTGCGCCGCGGACATCAGCAACCTCTTTCAGGACTTCTTCATTGAATCTGGCTTGCTGGATATCGCGTTGATGCAGGGCGTTGTTAAGAATGTTGACAAAAGATTGGAAGCTTACTTAAACTGGTTCAGCGTCGATGGGTTTGTCAGAGAGAACTATTTCTGTACCGTCTGCTAATGAAGTAGCTGCCCTATCTTCGCTTTCCATTGTACCAATTTCAGAAGCTTGTGTTGCTGCGTCAACTCTTTGTGTGACAACATCAAGAGCTACATTGGTAGCTACTTCCAAGGAGTCACTCATAGTATGCAGTCCAAGAGTTGAATCAGAACCTTGAGATTCAGAGACATGAGATGAAGTTGCGCTTCCAGTATATGCTTTCTGAAAGTTGATAATTTTGAGGTAGTCCTGTCGTCTGGCCTCCTTCTCTTTTTCTTCTTCGAGCGCGGCTAGTTCAAGATTTCTAACCCGCACTTTCTCCTCGTAAGCGGCTTTTCATTTCCGATAAGCAATCATTGCAGCCCTTTGCGTCTGGTTAGTGCCATGTGCGCCAAGGACTTCTTATCTGGCGCAAACTGTGATTTTGGCAGGGACTGTGATGGAAGAAACTTCCTGTGGGCTCGGATGGCTTGCAATCGAGCATGTACTTGTTGATCAGTATACTGTCGCGTGCAGGAAGGTTGGTCCATCCACTTATTTGCCCATGATTCTTCGGAACGCCAGAAGTTAAGACCTTTTCTAGCGATAACAATCATCCTTTCTTCAACACAGAGTTCATGCATGATGTAGTCATAAGTCTTCCATCGTCGAAATTGAGTGCCAAGCACTCTTCCTTCCTCTGTTTCTTCATTGATCTCAGCAGAAAAGACACCTATGATGTCTCTATTTACTTCTTGCTCTACGAAGGCTAAGATCTCTTCACTCCAATCTCTGAGATCTGCATACATATCTTCATTATCTGAGACAACAGCACACCATTGTGCTATACGTCGTGAGCGAAAAAGTTTTCCAGGTAAGCCATCAAAAGGTATCCTCAGTTGTTCAGTTTTTAAAGTGGGATATTTTCGAAGAGTTTTGGCATTAAACACTTCAGCAGATTCCCCCTCAGAATCAGATGCCAATGAACGGGTGGACTCGTCCAGATATCCAGCAGAGGAGACATCGAGGTCCGTTGCATCTTCTGTTTGATCGATGCTATCTGTAGCGGCTGGTGTTTCCTTAGCAATATGGACGTCTTCAGCAGGATCTGTCATAACTTCATCTATTGCATTTGATACTTCAATGATTGGTTTCACAGAGTTGTCAGCTTCAGTAGAGGTTATCTCTGTTTCTTCAATGGTTTCTTCCATAAGGATTCCAACCATTGTGGATCCTTTACCATTAGTATGATCTATGGCTTCAGTTGGTGGTTCGGTCGCAGATCCAATAGTATTTTCCTTATCGGTGGATTCTTTGGCAGTGAAGATTCCAGATCCAGGATCCTCAGTTGTTTCCTTAGCAACCGTCTCTGCAGTAGACCTGTTTGTATCTGCGCTTTCCTTAGATATCGCCGATGTCCCTACATCCTTATCTGTGGAATGTAAGTCGGCTGTCTCTGGACGTGTTTCGGCCTCCTCTGAGCTACTGTCATGAAGAGTTGTAGCAATTGGCTCGCGAAATTGAACCGATTTGCCTTTGGAATGTTCCGTGGGTGCAAAAGTGCCAGATTGAATTAGCACATCTAATTCTTCGTCAGCCATAGCATCTGCTGCAGTTATAGTCTGTGAAGGATTATCCATGTTCTTTTTGGTCAAAGTAGAGTCAACTTTCGTCTTCCCTTTCTTTGCTGCTCTGCTTGAATCTTCAGCAGTTTCTTCATGGGGTGTGAGATCAGTATTCTCCTTTTAACTTACTCGTTCTAGAGGAGATCTCTTTATCCTTTCGAAGTTTAGATCCCTTCCTTCGAATGTGATTCTATCCTTCTCCTTCTTAAATTCCTTTAGTTCTTGCGCCCTTTTCTTTTCGTCACGCTTTTGTTTGTTCTCACGTATACATCGTAAGCGTTCTTCATGACTTTTGGATGAAAGGGGAGAGTCAGGTGCTATTGGGGTCGTGACAGAGGATAGCTTAGCAACTTTGCGTAGTCGCAGACGACCAGATCTTCTGGTGGGAGCAGTGCCCTTTTCTTGTTCAGAAGAAATTGGAACAACAAGTTGACCAATTACAAGTGGCTGCTGAAGGGCGGCCTTTTGGTCCATAATTTCTTCAATCTGTTCGGTTGGTATATCTCCAAGAGCTACAATATCATCAAGCTGCTTGAAGCAATGCTCTGTTTCAGCGTTCTGGGTTAATGTTGCTATTTCCTCAGCAGAGATGGGTGTTGCTATCTGCAGTACTTGTTCGCCCAAGGAACGCTCATCTACTTCCTCATCTAAACTAGGTTTGTCCGCATCCACATTAGATTTACCAGTCAGCCTTCTTGGTTTCTTGTAATCGAGGGGATTGGCTGCTTTCCGTGTGACCGGAATGAAATCAGTGGCTAGCAGTTTTATTCCTTGATCAATTTTCGATGAATGCATGACCAATCCCAGAAACTTGCTTATTTTCAATCCAAAATTAACATTTGAGGAAAAGGTTCCATCCATGGACAAGTGATCGTTCTTCCTAGCATGTTCTGCCCAACGTTCGAAGAAGTACTCAGCCCAATTTCCCTTCACTTTGTCTGTGAGAGCCATCATTACTGCGTATTTCTTAGCAGAAAGCTCAGAATATGAACCAGCATCGCATTGGAACATCTTGATCACTAATTCGGCTAGAATTTTAAATTCATCCTGTAAGGAGTTAATGGGTGTGGCAGCCCGGAAGGTAATCACGTGACCTTTCTTATCCTTCAGCACACCAGGCTTCTTCCAAGAATTCCAACGTCTTTCCATCTCATCATAATCTGTTACTTTGTACTGAGATATACGTTCCCCCTCATTCCGAAGACGAAATGTTTTAGCAAGAATATCGGCACTTACTTCAATGATACTTCCATAAACACAGGTTTTAAAAGATTTTCCATCTTTACTCATGACTGCTCTGGCATTAAATTCAGAAACCATATGCGGATGAAAATGTATGGGCTCAGCGGATAAGTATTGAGTTACCTGTTCGCTCTCGAGGATATCCATTATCCAATCAGGAATGTGTTCTGCAGCAAGACGTTTGTACAGAATCCTATCTTTCATGATTTGAGCCAAACGCCTCTGTTCCTTTGAGTGGCCGGCTAGGGATTTCTTCTTTGCCATCATGACGAGTTGACCGTATGATATAGAATCATCAATATCTTCCTTCTTTAGTATCCCAGTGAACCCAGGTGCATTGTCGCATATGTAAGGGTTCTTTAGAATTTGGTGAAAAATTGAATGGACGAGGTTCATTGGATTCAGGGTGATGATCCTGACTAGTAGATTTCTGGGAAGATGAGGCTAGGGGATCTGTGGCCATATCTGTGAGAGAAAAGTCTCGAGAGAGAAAATAAAAATTTATGGATACTCACTGTTTGGGAATATTTGCTTTCAGAACGATGAGAAGAAAATGAACAGTGATCAGAGCGAAGGTAGGGTCAGTTTGAATGTGAGATCTAACGGTTGAGGGAAAATCAGCGGAAGGTTAGATCGACGGTTCAGAAATAACAAGTCTTTCCATATGGCTTCCCATGCTCCGATACACACTCAAGTGTTTCTAACGTGGCGTCTCCTCAGTTGGTGCCGCCGTTTGCAAGCATTAATTACGTCTAATCGGGTCCCATCAAGTTTGAACTTTGAGTCATCCCGCCTCGATTTTGGGATAGGTTATTGCTTAGCATCCGTTCTAGGATGCTGATAGAATACGATCCCTTCCAGCATTCTAATTTTCAGCAACCTTCGAGGAACTGCTGAGTCAAGGAGAGATTAGAATAAAAAATATGATGATGCGATCCTCGATCTTCTCAATACTCCTTGCTCCCTATTGCTGGAAAATTGATTTTACTTACCATGCATACACGTTGATTCCTTTATTGGCGATGTTTCGTATTCTAAGGGATGAATCATTGCGATCTTCAGACAGACTTTTTTCTCTTTCTACTCGTCATAAATGAGAAATCGCCTTTAAATGCCGGAGTTTGAGATTATCCAAACATCTCATCTTCACTTCTTCCCTGATTCTCTCTTTCAACCTTCTTCTTCTTCAAGAACATCGAGTCCTTTCCCTAAGTCATAGAATCTCCTCCTCGAGTCATAGATATCCGACGTAACCTTATCCTTGATGAGCCGGGTCTGGATAGGTACTACATAGACGAGTGTGATGTGGCCGTGAAGGTCATATCTACGTTGCAGTGGGGGGGTCTTTCTCAATTTTTGTGAGCTACCCCTCATCGTTTCCAGGAGGAAGTATTGAGGGATTTTCTCAGTGAGTGCCATGTTGGTCCAGGGTCAATCTATGGGGTGTTCCATAACAAGCTTGTTCATTGGACCCCTGACACCTTTGCGGTCAATTTCGGGATTCCTCGTGGTCCGTTGTCTGTGGAGGACTATCTTTCAGAGGAGGTGGCTCCAGAGTCGCTGGCATGGGAGAAGTGGCGTCATTCTCCCCGTTTTGATTTCAGCCCTGACATCCCTGCTTCGAGCCTTAGGACACCATATTGGGTCCTGTTTCGCATTGCCCATGAAATCCTTCTTGGAGAGGAACCTTATGACCTCTGTTTCTGAAGGCCCGTTTGGCAGTTGATGATGGCTATGGACGATGCTGCTTCCGTTAACTGGGCCGGCTACGTTTTCAAGAACGTCTGGGAGGCTGTCAAGCTTCATCCATTCGTGCCTCTGCGGAATGGAATGCAGCTCAGCTGGTTGATGGAGAAGTACTTTCCAGAGATTGCTAACGGTCCATCCAACCTTCAAGGGGCTGATTTCTACCCTTACAAGTCTGTGTCGCCTCTCTAGATGAACTTCGTAAAATCTTTTGTATGTCCTTTTGTATGTTGGCCGAAGGTGCCCATTTTCCTTCTGTAATGTGGACACGATCCGCTTTTGAATATGAATGAATATGGTGTTCTCCTGATGTTTGTCTCTTTAGACAGAGTATAGGTTGCATCTGCATTTTTCATAACTTGCTGAGCAAAATCACTTTATCTGCTAAGTATAGATAGGAACATATCCGTCGGAAGTAGCATAAGAATTCCCAAGAAAACCATAAAGAATGAGAGTAATATCCCATTCATCCACAGCAATATCTAGTTCCATCATACCCAATTTGATGCATAACTCTTTGAATCTAACCTCTGCAAGGGGCTTCGTGAAGATGTATGCTATTTGATCGTCAGTACATATTCGGTGAATATCAATATCCTTCTTTTCTTGATGATCACGAATAAAATGATGTCGGATGTCAATGTGTTTTGTCCTGGAATGATGTACTGGATTCTTTGTGATGCACATAGCACTATTGTTGTCACAATAGATTGGTACGCATTCCGGTGATATGTCATAATTTTGGAGTTGTTGTCAGATCCACAGAATTTGCTGACAGCAACTAGCAGCCGCTACATACTCTACTTCGGTGGTTGAGGTTGCTACCGAGTGTTGCTTTTTGCTGAACCAGCTAATCAGTTTGTGACCAAGGAATTGACATGTACCACTGGTGCTTTTTCTGTCGATTTTGCATCCTCCAAAATCCGAATCTGAATATCCACTTAGAGACAGACTGTCGGCTCTTGGATACCAAATCCCTAAGCCTTCTGTGCATTTCAAATAACGGATGATTCTCTTTGCTATATCAAGATGTGTCTTGTTTGGTTTAGATTGATATCTAGCACATAATCCCACAACATATGATATATCGGGTCTGCTGGCAGTGAGATATAGCAGAGATCCGATGATTCCTCGATACAATGTAGGATTGACTGCATCTCCATCTTTTTCAAGATCTGTTAGACACGCATTGCGGATGGGAATCCTTAAGCTCTTGGATTTCTCTGGACAGTATTTAGCAATGAGATCTCGCGTATATTTCTTTTGATGAATGAATATCCCTTCACTTGATTGGTGAACTTGAAGTCCAAGAAAATAGGACATTCTACCATCATACTCATTTGAAAATTACTCATCATTAGCTTTGAGAATTTATCACAAAGAGCTTGATTCTTTGAGCCAAAAATGATGTCATCAACATAGATCTGTACGAGTAGAATGCTTCCTTCGTCTTTGATTCGAAAGAGTGTTTGATCAATCCTTCCCTTTTTGAAGCCATTGTCGAGTAGAAACTTAGATAAAGTTCCATACCAAGCTCGAGGCGGTTGTTTTAGCCCGTACAAGGCTTTTCTTAGTTTATAGACCTGATTTCCATTCTCAAAACCCGGAGGTTGCTCAACATAGACTTCTTCCTTGAGTTCTCCATTTAGGAATGCACTTTTAACGTCCATTTGCATGACCGAGAATTCATGATGCGCTGCATAAGCGAGAAATAATCTGATTGCTTCCAGTCTCGCTACTGGCGCAAATGTCTCATCATAGTCGATGCCTTCACATTGTTTATACCCTTTGGCCACAAGGCATGCTTTATTTCTCACCACCAAGCCAGATTCATTCTTCTTGTTTTTGAAGACCCATTTGGTGCCTATGACATTCTGGTGTTGTGGTCTATCGACCAGATCCCATACGTGGTTGCGAGAGAATTCAGCAAGCTCCACTTGCATAGCGTTTACCCAATCTGGATCACGTAGTGCCTCCTCAACTTTAGTTGGTTCTTCACTTGATAAGTAGCATGAAAACATTACCGATCCTTGTCTGGTCAAGATGGGGTCATTGATATCTCCAAGAACATCTTCTAGTGGATGTGCACGCAGCCATGCTGGTCTGATTGGCTCTCTAGCAATTCTTCGTCTTCTGGAATTATCTGTCTGTTTTGCGTTGACCACTTCATGCTCAGTATCTTGTGTGTTAGGATTTAGATTTTCAATAGAGGGTGTTTCTTCAGCAGCTCGTCCGTCGGTTATAGGAGTATCATGGTCTGGATCTTCTCTTCCGGTGGAATTTTCAACATTAGGTGCCTCAGCATCTGGTATCTCAGCAGCTGGTATCTCAGCAACTGGTATCTCAGCAGCTCCTCTACCAAGATCTTCAGCAGCATTGACTTCCTCAGCAACGCGGATAGGATTGGAGTTTTCCTCGTCTGAATCATCTAGCGATTTAGGAATATCCTTTTGGGGGTTGGCCTCAGCGTGAACGCTAGCATCACTGGCCTGGTCTCCTGGTTTTGTTTGATCAGGATTACATTCATTCATAGACTTAGTCGAGTCAAATAGTAAGTGTTTATGACAGTTCAAGATCGATTGACCATTGACATCATTAGTCTCATGATTGTTATCCTTTGTTTCATTGACAACTCTGCGCACTAAAGTAGATTCATCAAAAATAACATTGCATGTTATCTCCACAATCCCAGTAGTCTTGTTTAACACTCTATAACCTTTGTGGGTGGGATGACCATATCCGAGAAGTACACCCTCATCCGACTTAGGCGAAAAAGTGTTAAGTTTTGACTTTCCGTTATTATGGATATAACATGTTGCACCAAAAGCACGTAGATAATCGAAATTAGGCTTACGACCGTTATATACTTCATAAGGAGTTTAGTTGAATCGGCCGTTGATAGAGCTCCTGTTCTGCGTGTAGCATGCAGTCATCACTGCTTCGCCCCAATATCTAGCAGGCAAGTCAGCATCGGCTAACATAGATCGCACTGCTTCTTTCAGAGTTCGATTCCTTCTTTCTGCTAGACCGTTCTGCTGTGGAGTCCTAGCAGTGAATCTCTCATGACTTATACCGGCTTCTGCGTAAAAATCCATGAGAATGCCGTTGCAGAATTCTGTTGCATTGTCAGATCGAATCCTTTTCACTGTAACTTCTTTGCTATTTTGCTCCTTGAGGATCAACTCGGGTAGAGTAATCGAGGGTGGAGTGACAGGTCCGAATAGGTCCATGTGCAATAATTCAAGGATTCTGCATGATGTATTCTTTTCTTGGTTGGAGTGAAATGATGCTCTGGTCTGCTTCCCTTGTTGGCATGCCTTGCAAATGCCTTCCTTACGAAACGTGATGTTTTGAGGTAAACCTGTAACAAGATCATTTCTGGCAATATGATTGATGGTTTTGAAATTTAAATGATTTAACCTCTTATGCCATAACCAAGTGGTTTCCTCTTTATTCAGTGCTAGAAAGCATGAATGTTGTTGACCACTTTGCCAATCAAACACATAAAGTCCGCCTTTCCGAATTCCTCTAAGCTTTACTTCTCCTGTCACATTGTCAGCTATAGAACATCCTGTATGAATAAAAGATATTGTATACCCGTTTTCGCATAGTTGACTAATGCTTAGCAGGTTGTGCTTGAGATTGGATACGAGAGCAACATTCACTATTCTTAGTCCATTCCGCTCTATGCATCCTCTTCCAAGCACTCTTCCTTTGCTGTTGTCACCAAATACTACAGATGGACCATACGATTTTTGAATGTCTGAGAACAATTCTTCATCTCCAGTCATATGCGCGGAACAACCACTGTCCAGGATCCACTCATTTGACATGCCTGATGTCTTAGCACTTGAATCCTGTTCCTGCAAGGACAATTAAGTTAATTTAGGTCCCCGTTTTGAGTCGGTTCCTGAAGGATTAGCTTGAGTCATTGTCCCTTTTGGGACCCACATTTTGATAATTGTCAAAGATTTTTCTTTGAGATCTATTTTGCTGATTTCTTCAACCCTTTTATGTGCATATGTATGTGGTTGTGCGTTGTGCTCTTCCACCTTCATTGTCCTTTGATGATATATGTATTTGGACTCGGGTCTCACATAGGTGTTTCTCCTATGTGGTGTGTTGTGATAATATTGGGGTTTCATTGAGAAATTCTTAATGTCTCTTCCCCGAGAAAGGATAGGAATCGGCTTCCTAGCATTTGACACAAGATGCTCAGCTTTTGTCCTTGAGTTTGCTGACAAATTTTGCTTATCAGACTTCAAGTGTAAGTTTTGATGCCGTTCAGCATCTCTTATGAACCTCTGCTGAAATATTACATTCTGCTTGACCTTTTGCTGAGGTCTAGCATAGTGCTTGACACTCTGCTTAGGTTCAGCAGACTATTCGATATTCTGCTGAGCGATCGGATTAGCATTTGAAGATTCAGCAACTAATTTATCCTTCTCTTTAATATTATCAAATATTTTTACGCCAGAGACAAAAATGATATTTTCCTTTTTCCTCGAAGTATTATTTTTGTCATTGCAACTATGCCCAATTCCAGATCGGTCACCGTGACATTTCTGTCGGCTTATCAGGTTATCCAAAATATCCTGACTTGTCATGTATGCGCAGACACACTTCTCATTGGCTTTGTTTTTCAACAATGTATTCTCCCTTTCAAGATTTTTAACACTTTCAAGGAGTTCAGAAGATTCAGTTCTAAGTTTTGATAGTTCCTCACTATCAGACCTTAGTCTTTCGACTTCATTGGTCAGACTTAGGATTTTTTGTTTGAGCGAGGAGTTATCTTTCACAATAGCATCTTTCAAGGTGTATACCTTAGAAAGTTCTAAAGAGAGTTTGGTAAGATAATCTTCCTCGGAATCTAGTAGGAAATCCTCTGATTAAGATATATGTGCTCAACATAAAGTGTTTGTTATAAGCGTTACCTCCTGATTGTCGACTGCTAAGGCCAATTCAAAGGATTGCTCAGCAACAGCGAGTGGTTCACCATCTTCAACGATTTTTGCCATAAAGTCCATTAGTGCTTCTTCTTCCTCATCAGTGGGATAATATTCCTCTTCGTTGTCGGGAATATCTGGAACTTCTGTCCTTGTTAGCAATGCCTTTGTTACAGCTCGTACTGCTCGTCTTTCAAATCTCTGACGCAGACGTTCTCTTTCCTCAAGACTCACTTTTGGACAGTCATGTTTCAAGTGATCAGGAGACTTGCATTCAAAGCATGCTCTTATTCTTTTTTCAGTAGGGTGCTGCACTATGCTTGCTTTTGCTTATTTTTCGGCTTTAGCTTCCAAAATCATCTTTTGTATCTTTTTCATCTGTTCCCCTAGCTTGCCTATCTTCTTATCTTCATCGTTGACTGTAGAGGTTGATGAAGTCTCCTTGGATGATGTAGCAGAGGCAGGTGTAGACTTTTCTTGATTGTAGAAGGGTTTCCTCGGAGATTTCCATTTGTTTCCATCTTTCTTGACAAAGTATGCTACGTCTTCTTGAGTTCCAGCATTTGTGGAATTTGGATGTATAACAGCAGCTTCGTTTTTCTCTGACTGCTAATGATGAATTCATGTGACTTGAGTTGTGAGAAGACTTCAACGGTCGTCATATTGTTGAGATCTTTTTCACTCATGCTCGTCATTTTGACAAACCAATCACTCCTGGGGTAAAGCTTGGATATAATCTTATTATTCATTTCCCCTTTGTCATATGTCTTGCCGACATTTTTTAGTTCTGCGATGATAGTGTTGAACCTCTCTTCCATCTCCTGAATGGTTTCTCCTGGAATCATGGCGAAGGATTCGTACTTGTCAACAGCGACTTGTAGCTTGTTTCGCTTCATCTGTTCCGTTTCCTGAGAGACTTCGCACACATAGTCCCACATCTCATTTGCAGTGTCATAATCTAGAGCTTTGTTGGACATTAAGGTGGGTAGACATTCCATAATTAGCTTCATGGCGATAAACTCCAGCTAGCCTCTCTTTTTGTCTTCAAGAGTCCATTCCTCGTAAGGTTTGCTCACCATCTCAGGTCTGGGTTGACCACCAGCGGGTCCAGGGGGTGTGGTGTTGACCTTCATGATTTCAATAGGTCCAACCGTTAGGATGTCCCTCATCTCTGGGTGTATGCTCTGCAGTTGGATCATGGCCTTCTTTTTCCATGTTTCAAATCCATCCTTGTTGTACTTCGGGAGAGCGTGATTAGAAATCGTCGTTACCTGACCTGTGTAAAATACCAATACAAGAGACGCAAGGAAAGACTAGGATCTAGGTCCTAAGCGACTCAGAAGCAGTCGGTTTTTCAACCTCCTGCTCTGATACCACTTGTGGGTCCCTTATGATCAGAGTCGTCGTGGTTACAGTAGAGTACACACACGAAGTGCAGCGGAATAGATTGCGTTTTCTTGTATTTAGATTATTTTCAACTCCATTTTTTATTAAGGTTTTCTTAGGTTACCCTTTTCAGTTATACGCTAGTAACGTGGTTACTAGGTTTTAAAGCTTAGTAGCTCGAGAAGCAGTAACGACAAAACAAAACACAATTTATAGTGGTTCGATCAAATGATCTACGTCCACTACTTAGCCGAATCGCTACGAATTTTACTAGAAAGTATACGGTGTACAAAGAGTTGCCTCTCCTGTTAAGCAACCAGCCTCCTGAAGATCTGTCTACTTTACCGCTATCTTCCGATACCCCGAACTTCCCTGGTGTAGTTTCGGCTGAGTCAAGGGCGCACCTTCGTAAAACTCGCTTTCACCACTTTCTTTGGAGTAGTTTAAAGTTCCCTCCGAACTTCGTGTGTGCTCGGCTTCAGTGCCCGCCTTAATCAATTTCTTCACAAGAAATTGACTGCTGGATGCTCTCCTTAAAAGGAAAGTGATCCCAATGATTGAAGATTCTTGAACCAGTTCAAGAATCACTCGGACGAATGTCAGACGTAGTGAGACACTCGGAGTGTTGAAGGGCTTTGAGTATCTCTGGATTGTGCCTTTCAACTGGACTGCTCTCTTGCCTTTTTGCTTTTTGGATTCTTTCGTATATCGTGTTTCTGGTTAGAGAGTGAGCAGCACCTGCATTGTCTTTTGACTTCCCTTTTATAGTTAGGATCTTGAAGTTTGGGTCGATAGATCCGTTTAGACATAACGGATCTTTCTCCTTAAATGCGGGTAGCTAATTATTGATTTTTCTGCTTTTTGACAGGCTTTTCCGTCGATGCTGGATCTCTTTCAGCATGCTTTTGATCTTCTTGCACAGCGAGTACTTTGTCTGCTACTCTGATTTGATCTGCTAGCATCTTCAGCAGTCAGGGATGTGTTTGTTGAATGCTGATCTTCTTAGCATTCTTAATACGCACAGCCTTCAGCATTGTTCGATGTTTGCTGAGATATTTCAATTGGCCTATTCTATTACAACACGATGTTTTAACCTATACATTACATCGGATGCTAAGCTATGCTAAGGTTCAGCAATGATCGACCGTCTACTAAGGTTTGATCCAACAAAACCTTTTACAATAAGAACCTAGGGGTAATTTACAAGTATTTTCCCAACAAATGTTCATGATGACCTTCTTGAGATTCTCCACAAAACAAGCAAACTTTGAATCCTCCTTCTTTGAGAATCTTTAGGGGAAGGGCATCAGAGGAGTAGGATCACCTTTCTTCTTCAACTTTTCAGCTCCAAGACCCCTCTGTGTCGGTCGACCCTCCTGCATGTCGATCTCAACTTCAGAATTGGTGTCTCGATCAAAATTTTGGTTGTCGATAAACAAGGTTGCATCCCTCAAAACTCTGGATGTCGAGCCACCTACTTTGTTGATTAAAAATTCTTCCTTGTCGACCCTCTGTGTCAGTCGATATAAAGGCTTTTTCTACAAAATTTATGTCCTCTTCACCTCCAAACTTATCCTCGATGCCCTCGGATCATCATACCTTGTACCGGACCTCAAAGAAATTGCATTGACATGTTTAGCTTTGTTTGAGTTGATTTCTATAATGCTAGGAAGCTGACCGGGCTTGTGTTGATTGCTCAAGGTGGTGGCAATCTGACTCTACTCGAGCATCTAAAAATGCTTTGTCATAAGTTGCATGTGAGTCGCCATCCCCTTCAACTCATTCTCCACCTTGCTAAATCTGTTGTCGGAGCTTTGGATGAACTTTTCAAGAACTTTCTCGAACACAGACTTCTTCTTCTCCACAATCTCTCCCCCGGAACTAACATTGAATCCCGGTGGAGGATTTTCAGTTGCAAAAGGGTTAGAGTAAGAAAAACCAGGATGGTTGCGAGCACTAAAATTATACCCTTAGTTATTTGTTTGGTAGTTGTTGTTGTAGCCTCCATTGACATAGTTCACATCAGCGGTGTTGGAGGTGCTCGTACTACTCCCTCGGTAGATATAATCAGCCTCAACAGGAAAAATGGCCATGTTAGAATCTGGCACTGCTGCTACCAAAGTTCTTCCGACCTACAACTTACCAAATTCTTCTCGGAGCTTCTTGACCTCGATAATCACATTGAACTTCGGAGTAGTGGCCATTGCTTTTACAACTTTCTGCCTCTTGGTAGGCCATTGATGGTTGTTCGTGGCCATGTCTACAAGAAGTCTCATCACATCTTATCCACTTTTCTTCATCGGAATGCCTCCAGTTGAAGCATCCACCAATTCTTTCATGTGAGGGGCCAGTCCCTCATAGAAGTGACAAACCTACATCTCTAGATCAATCCCATGGCCGGGGCACATTCTCAACAATTCCTTATATCTCTTCCGAGCTTCGTACAGGGTCTCGTCATACTTCTGGCTGAAGTGGGTGATATCAGACTTCCTTTTGACTATGACACTGGGAAGGAAATAGTTGGTGAGAAATTTTTCTCGCAGTTGCTCCCACGTGCCAATACTGCTCTTGTCGAAGCTAGCAAACCACGATTGAACCTCATCTCTGAGTGAGACTAATAAAAGGCCCATCCTGATGGTGTCTTGTCGAACCCCATTCTGCTTCACCGTATCGCACACCTCAATGAATTGACTGAGGTGAGCTTACGGGACTTCAATAACCTTCCCTGCAAACCTGTTCTGCTGAACCATCTGAATTAGGCCAATCTTCAACTCGAAGTTGTTAGCATCCATGCCAACTCGTAAACCTGGCTCCTCTTGTTGCGGCAAGAAGTGATCCAAGATAGATATCTATTGTACCACCACTTGCCTTTCGTTGTTTCCTCCCCCATTCTGTGCTTCCATTCTGGCAGCTTGCTCTTCTTGGGCTGCCTCTGCGGCTTGGAGTTGTGCCCTCAACAGTCGTACCTCATCAACGAACTGTCTTTGCTCTTCGGGAGTCATATTCTAAAGGGGTGCTTCTGGTTAATTCTCCATCTCAAGTTGTTTTTGCTTGTCCTTCTTTGTTATGCTTTTGTTTCTCCTATAGGTGGCTTCAATTTCAAATCAAAGGCTTTGAGTTTCTTGCCTTTTGCTCTTGTGTTCATGCACCTCAAAAGGAAGACAAAAACTGCAGACAATCAGTCTTTGCCAATCGATAGTGGGACTATCGATCGACACGAGTGCAGCTTCTATTTCGGTCGACATGGGCACTGTTGATCGATACAAAGGCAAAATCACAA
This sequence comes from Plectranthus barbatus, assembly GCA_026898455.1. Taxonomy (NCBI): domain Eukaryota; kingdom Viridiplantae; phylum Streptophyta; class Magnoliopsida; order Lamiales; family Lamiaceae; genus Plectranthus; species Plectranthus barbatus. Next base: position 59,765 of record JAPKLW010000490.1, read on the forward strand.
CACACGCACACGTAGAAAAATTAAAAACTCAAGCTAGAAAGTATCCAAACAATCCATTAACAAAATAAAATCGGACTAATCTCCGACAACGACACCAATTTGATCGTGATGCTAAACTAGAGCATACTGATTATAGCATATGAAGCAAATAAATTTATAACCAGGAATATCGAACCCATAGGGATAGTGCAACGACGATATTCATGTACCGGACAGTTTATCAACTCATTGTTTATGCAAATCCGAAATTGAGAGAGGTTTTATTTTTAATTAGAAATAACTTTAGAAAATAAATTAGATAAATAAAAACACTGATCCAAAGGAATTCAATCAATCTAATTAACATGCAAAAATCAACTAGTCCAAATCCTTATAATTATTATGGTTGAAAATATGATAAATTGGAATTAATTGCTTGGTTGGGCATTTACAACCTAGACTACTAGAAAATGAATTTTACCTTTTGAGTCTCAATAACACAAACTAGGAAATCTCGATAAATATGCAGATTAAATCCTATAACTGAATCTTCTTTTTTAGTCAGGAAACATTCCTCTTCCTATTGTTAATTATCTCCACTCGGTCTCAAATTAACAACTATCAATCCAATTTAATTTTTATCTCTCGATCCTTCAATTCAAAATAGATTTTAGAGTCAAAACCTGAGAATTTAAACCAATTAATAAGGGTTAGAATTAATTAAATTACAACAAACCAATTGGATGGAGACAAACCCTAGAACCTGTTGGGGTTTCTAGTCAGACATGCTAAAAACAACTATTGAAATAACATAATGAACTTCATTAAACTTACTTGAATCATAAAGAAACAGGAATTCAAATCTTCAATATCTTCGAGTTCCAATGAAGTAAAGTAAAGTAAAGAAAACAAGAAAATTAAAATAAATTGAATGCTGAGAATTTTACTTTAGAAAACTAAAAACATAACACTAAAAGTCGAGCTATAATGTTGTATTTATAGAGGGAGAATTGAATCTTCACTGGGTAACGGGCTTTGGAAGGTAATATCTCAAATTTGCATTTCGCCTTCGGTGTTGATCGACAGAGAGCCTATTGATCGATGCATCGGCCAAGTCAACATCCTCTTCAATGCTACCTTTTCGATTGCTTTAAATAACTCGTTTCGATCGTCACAAATGTCAATCTTCAACCCTTGTGTCACCCAAACCTTCCTTCAGCTTTTGACTTCATTCTATCCTTTGTGTCGATTGACATACGGCCTGTCCGTCGATAGAGAGGCAACTTTTGCGAGTTTTCCAACTTTTTGATCAACTTCTCATCATTTCACCTCCATTGGACCCAAATACCTACAAAATTTAGCATAACAAGTGTAATACCCACTATAAATAACTCATGCTCAATTATTAACCTAAAACTAATGCAAATGCATGAAATAACAAAAAAAACAATGTTATAAGTGAGGTAAAATACGAGCTTATCATGGTTCGCCTGGTTTATTTAATTTGATATATTTTTTATACCTTAAGAACAACCCAAATAGCTGAAATAATAAAAGACAACTCACGTTGTTTGTTTTAGACTCAGTCCCTACAATTGGTCTCAGAGCAAGGTTTGGATTTTCGGCTCTGTCTTAAATAAATTAAGATTGAATAAATATGTAAGTTTATAATTTATTATGGATGGATTTGAATTGTCTTGGATGGTTTTGTTCTCGTGGCCTTCTCAATTTGGATTTATTTTTCACTTCGAGAAAGTTTGTGGTTATTTTTATAGGAAAAAACATGTAATAGATTTAGATCTTTGTATTTTTATTCTAATAGGTAAAATTTTTAAAAATAAAGACCACGAAGAACACAATTCAAGACACGAAAGTTTCAGCACCATGGTAGCACACAGCGCCGGCAGTGGAGGGTGGCGGTGGCGCAGCAAAACCCTAGTTCTACCGTGTGGCTTGATACGTGCATAAAATAACCCGTATTTTGATATGTGAACATGCTTGTTTGTGGCTATTTTACTCCCGTATCATATGTTTTTGTCGTATTTTGGTTGTGTTTTCGTGTTTTGTGTGTTTGACTTGTGTAGGATAGGTTTTTGGCGTAAACAAGCATATTTGGTGGAGTTTTGGAGGAAAATCGCAAGGTTTTGGAGTTTGGAGGCTCGACCGGCCGAGCGTGGGCAGGATCGGCCGAGCGGGACTTCAGAGAGCTCGACCGGCCGAGCCAAGGCAGGACCGGCCGAGCGAAGCTGCAGAGTTGGTTCAGAGAGCTCGACCGGTTGAGCTTGTGCAGGGCCGGTCGAGCGGGTTCGGGCTGGGACTTGGCTCGGTCGAGCCATGTTTCGATCGGCCGAGCCAAGTCGGTTTCTGGCGGTTTCTGGTAGTTTTTGGTGGCCCGGGCGAGCCAAACTTCGACCGGGCGATCCGAG
>JAPKLW010000490.1:76546-292642 GCA_026898455.1 Plectranthus barbatus
GGCCTGATTGCTTGCATATAAAAGGGGAATGAGCGGTTATTTGAGGAACTTTTGTCATTTTTCACATACGTTAGCTAAATTTTTCCCTAGATTCCATTTTTCCATTCCAATTCATCATAATCCTAGAACATCTAGGAGATTAGTTCATCAATACTTGGAGGAGATTGAAGATTAAAAGTGGTGGATCAAGGCAACCAAATCCAAATTGGGGAAGAATCTTATTTCTACTTTCAAATTGTAATGAAGTTCATTGTATTCCAAATTGTATTTGCACAATTGAAAGGTATGACGTTCTAAACCATTTTGGATGTTGATTTGAGGAAGGATGCATGAGAATGTGGTATGAGAATTGTTTGTTTACTTTCCTTTGAGAGCTAGGATTTCACTAGAGCTTGTTCCTTACCTCTTAGGTGTAGGTAATAGCCAACTTAGGAGGTAGTTGACATGAACGCTGCAGCCAACACGCGGGCGGAATCGTCGTGAATAGTGTTAATTCATACGATTTTAGTTCCAATCCCTGTGCGGTGCTAGGTCGTAGGGCAATAATTGACGAACCATTTGGAGTGGTCTAGGGCTAAATAAGTGACTGTTTGCTAGTTCTAGATCATCAACCGGTAGCTCACCGTGACAAGGGGTTATCGAGTGTAGGGTCGATTGCTCAATCTCCTAGGAATTAAATAATGTTTGCAACAATGATTAACCAAATTTGATTGCATCTTGGTTTACCATATTGAGAAGGATTGTTCCATTAATATTTGTTGGTTAAATTCGTGTTATTCATATATTGATAGCATAGATTTGAATTGCATGTTTAGATGATTAGAAATTACTCAACGATGAAATCATGCTTAGCTATAAGACTTCACTTGAGTAGCTTGGTATTCTAGTAGGCGAAGCGAGAAGAACTCGGATTGATATTTTATTCTTGAGTGTGGTTGAGAGTTTATAGTGATTGAATTTTTACCGCATCATGGCTTCATTGCACCTCTGCAGCCTGTTGTTGTGCACATTTTCCAGTGCCAATTGCAGGACATGCTTATAACTAGAATGCAGCAAGGGGTGGACTAGAATGGCAAAGCGCAGGAGGAATGTCATGTTTGCCGGCGATGCACAGGCGTACCCGCTGCGTGCATGCTCTGTGCAGGTTGCTTCTGGAATTCGTTGGATCTTCTTGCTTGTGGGATGAAAGGGGACATTGGCGACGCGTATGGTGGTGTTGGGCAAGAAGACCGCGCGCGGCTGCGCGCAGCGGTGGGCTTGCAGCAACTGACGGAGGTCGTGCATAAGGCTCCTTGCCTGCGACTACTGCTATTTTTTGTGTGCATCCTGTCGGCTCACTAGAGGGAGCAGGCGGCATGCGACGTTGCCGTGAGGTGCAGCGTGACCGGTAACGATGGCGGGAGATGGTTGTAGAGGCAGCGAAGGCTGAGCATGGCAGCTAAAGTCGCAGGCAGGTAGGGCTGCTGCAGGATGGCGGCTAGGGTTGCCTAAACCCTAGGGTTTGGCTGCCCGGGCTGGAGGTCGGGCTCAGAGGCCGCCCGCAACTCTAGAAATTTGGGGATTTAGGCATGAAACCCAAATTTGAAGCCCAATTGCTGATTTTTCAGCCCGATTCTGATTTCATGTCCAATAGAAGCCCAATTTGAAGATTTGTATCGAATTTCAATCTTGTAATAGTCAGATTTAATTTATTTCTATGTAATTGCATTTGAGAGGCCACGAGAATTTTATTGATTTATTTATTTTAGTCTCGTACTGATGTGATTTTGTTGGTCCTTAAATATCAGAGTCGTCGTGCTTAGACAAGAGCACCAAATGCAGCGGAATAATTAATCCTCACTTACACTTATGTTTTCCTTCAAAGATTATTTAAACTCAGGAATAGATTAAGGTTTCTTCACAGTTATACACTAGCAATATGATTGCTAGGTTTAATAACTTGTGTGTAATGAAATAGTAAATGAACACGATATTTATAGTGTTTCGATCCAAATAGATCTACGTCAACTCCTTAGCCGAAATGCTAAGAATTTACTAAGTAAGTATACGAAGTACAAGGATTCACCTTTTCCGTTAAGTAGGCAGTGAGCTTTCGACCTGGCTACTTGACAGCTATCCTCCGATATTCTGAACTTCTCAGGTGTAAGTCTGGCTAAGTCAAGGGCACACCTTCGTAAAACTTGCCTTTCCTACTTTGGAAGTTTTATAGTTACTTCCTAACTTTTCTTCGGATGCGGCTAAACGCCCGTCTTAGTCTAGACCTTTTCAGGTGTTCGACTGTTGGATTCTTTCAGAAAATAAAGGAATCCCAATGATTGAAGAATCTTGAATGCAATCAAGAATCTCTTCAATGGAGTGTCAGTAATTCAATGGGAACACTCTGGTAGTTGAAAGGCTTTGAATATGTTTCGAATATTTGCTTTTCAACTGACTGCTCTCATGTTTTTCGCTTTTGTCTTAGGAATCTCTTGAAAATAAGTTAGAGTATTGAATGAGCAACACTTCTCACTCTTCCAGACTTGCCTTTTTATACACGAAGATTCAAACTTTGAATATTTGTATCCGTTAGACACAACGGTCTCTTTGTCCGAGAGTGGTATGTTTTTCAGCTTGCTTTCTGGCTTCGTACAGTACTTTTTGACCTGCTTCTGAAAAGTTCTGTCCTTGCATGTACGGTTGTCAGAACGTTGGTATAGCGATCAGTGTTTGTCTGCCTTGCTCTGCTAGGTTCATTTAACACGATCTGCTAGATGAGTGTCTTTGGCGATTTGCTAGATGTTGGCAAATGCTAAGTCCTCATCATTTTGCTAGCCACGTATCTGACTGATGAAGCCTCAACAAAGTTAAGCCTTTTCTTCTTTATGCTTCCGATTGCTATCTTTAACGATCTGCTAGGTGTTGGCAAATGCTAAGTCCTTAGCATTCTGCTATCACACCTCTTCTAGCATATAATCTTCATTGTCAGCAGATAGAGCTTCTAGCAAACTAGTCTATTACAACTCGATGCTTGGCCTATACAGGACATTACAGGATATGCTAGACTATACTAGATTTCAACATTTGATCGACCACTCTAGTAAGGTTTGATCCAACAAAACCTTTTACAATGATCCTAAGGAAGATTTTAGGAATAATTTCCCAACAATTTCCCCCTTTTTGGTGCGATCAAAGCTTACTATCATTTGCTGAAGCTAAGAGGAAGAATGTCTGTGTTTACAAGACTATGCTAACCTAGGATTCTAACACAGAGTTTATCCATCTTAGTTCTAGCAGATTTAAAAACATGACATTCCCCCTCAATAAATGCTGGGAAATATTTCTCAATTAATCACATAAGTAAATGTTGCAATGGTAATATGCTGGAAATCCTAGCACCCAAAATAAATCTGCAAGCATTTTACTTTACCAATCTTAAAATTATTTGCATAAAGATGTAGATTTGCTGAGTACACTGATAGTGTAACTCAACCAAGACACGCAGTAAAAGTCAGATATTGACAATGAGAGATTGTCTAAGTCTGATCAATTTTCATTCATATGATTTGTTCATTACAAGTACAATGAAAAGTGATAGACTCAGAACAACAAAAAAAAATGAGAAGAAATGGAGTACCAGAGAGATATCATCACGAATCTGGAGCAAGCTTCTTTAGCTTGTCAAATTCGTCGAATTTGTTTGATTCTAGCTGCACGAACTTATCCAAGAATTCTTTGCTTGCTTTGCGTTCAGCGGCCTCCATCTCAAGTTCCTTAGCAATCCTCTCATTCTCTTCTTCAAGCATCTTGATTTTTAGCTCCATTTCTCTCTGTCTTAGATCTTCCAGAGCTTTTCACTTTTCTTCTTTAGCAGCAGCGCGAGCTTCTTCTGCTTTCTTCCTCTCAGCAGCCTCAGCAATCCTCCTTGCTTCCCCCTCTTTGATTGCATCCAAAAAGGTGGAGGAGAAGGTATTAAACCTGTGACGCTCTGCTTGTGTTCTGCTACATCTTCCTTTACTTCTTTGACATTGGTTTTCACTGAAGTAATGTCGGTCTTGACAGAAGCGACATCTGTCTTAACCTCGGCAATTTCTCTCCTTATGTCCGTAGCTTCCATCACCATTCTCTCAGACATGGTGGACACAGCGTTCTGGACAGCCATTTGAACTACAAAGTTCAGATATGATGGGAAGGTGAGAGAGCCAACCGGAGTAGCAAAGAAGGATGAAGTAGTAGGAACAATGATTGCTTGACTCCTGGCAGTGGAAGTGGAGATTTCTTCCATGACTACTTCTGTGCTCACTGTTTCAGCAATATCAATTCTTTCGGTAGTGGCTAGTAGATATACAACCTCCTCGATTCCTTTTAGATACTCTTCTTCAGCTGCAGTAATTGCGGCTTCCTCGAGCTTCCGTGCTTCTACTAGAGAATGTGCCAACATATAGGCCCGCAATTCCTCCTCTTTGTTCCGATACGCGACAATCTCAAACCTTTGAGCATTGCGCTCTTCTTCCTCACGAATCGCAGCTAACCGAGCCTGCAACTGTTCTTCTTTGATTCTGGCAAATTCTTCTTGGCGCTTCTTATATTCAGCACATGCTCTGGCCTGTCGCTTTGATAATTGAATGTGCCCATCAGATAGGCCATCAGGGGCGAATGTTGACTTTGTCAGGGAATGGGGAGAAGATGTTCTCCGGTGAGCCTTGATTATCTGAAGTTTTGCAATGATAGCCTTATCAGAATATTGCTTGGTGCAAGGAGATTGATCCATCCATTCGTTTGCCCATATCTCCTCACGTTTCCAGAAATCCAAACCCTTCCATGCCATCATTATCTCTATTTCCTCCATGCAGAGGTCTCGAGAAATGTAGTCATACTTTTTCCACCGTCTGAACTCGCATCCCAATGTCTTTCCATCATCAGTATCTTCCTCCAATACTCCAGCAAAGACTTCTTTTACAACCTCCTCAACCATCAAAGTCACAAATTTTTCAATTTCTTGTCCAAGCAGTTCAAAATCAGAATTTACCTGACCCTCATTGAATGGCAATCGAAGTCGCACCCTACATTCTGTGGAGATTTTCCGTAGTGATTTTGCATCATATATGCCTCTGGACTCTCCGTCGGAATCGGCTTCAAAGAAGCAAGTGGGGAGGAAGCCTGCATCTTCTTCGACAGGATTACTAGAGACAGGGTCTTCCTCAGGATTTGCATCAGCTATCCCAGCAGAAGATGTGACTTCAGCAGTCTTCGGAGGACTAAACACTTGCTCAGCAGTTAAGTTGCCATCCATGTCAGCGACTTGCTCTTTTGCTCCAGAAGGACCGGCTTCCGAATGTCCCGGTAGCTTTCTGGGTGATCTTCTGAGCGTGGTCTCCTCATCCGAACTATAATATAATTCATCAAGCGGTTCACGAATTTGAACATCTGTGCCTAGGAGCGGAGGACGCTCACTGAATTTTCCAGCTTGAAGTGCTTCATCGAACTCCTTGTCTATCATGGCGTCTTGTTCTGAAATGATTGCTCCTTCAATTTCAACTGGGGCAATAGAAATGGTGATTCGTCCATCCTTTAGACCTTTCCCTTTTTTTGCAGCATTTCCTTCCGTAAATGCTTCTGCTAGCATTTGAGCAGCTTTCTTTGGAGCCGCGTGCTCCTCAGCAGCCTGCTTTACTTGCTCAAATCGTCGATCCCTAGCTTCAAATGTCAAATCATTGACAAACTTCCTATATTCTCTTCTTTTGATCTCCTTTTTCTTAGCATCAGGCTTCCTCTTATTTTTCCTCACACATTTGAGACGCTCATTTAGATAACGGGAGGACAAAGGAGTAGTGTTGTCCAGAGCTTCTTCTGTAGAGACAGCAGTTTTCTTTTCTGCTACGGCTGTAGCAGTCTTCTTCTCTGCTGTGGCTTTTGCAGATTCCTCTTCTTCTGAATTTAAGACTAGTCTCCTTCATGTTCGCCTTCTCGCATTCTTTTCAGGAGAGGTAATGGTAGACCTCTTCTTTGTTGGAATTTCAAGCGCAATAGCCCCAAGAACAAGTGGAGGTTGTTAGGCTTCCTTTGCGGTCATTATCTTGTTGATTTGATCTGCTGGTAGATTCCCCAATTTCTCAATGTCCTCGAGATTCTTGAAGCAATGCTCTGTTTCAGCATTCGTTTGGAGTAGAGCAATCTCTTCAGTAGACATAGGAATAGCCGGCTGCAATATCTGAATTGTCGTAGTGGCGGCATCTGGTTCTTCAGGGGATGTGGGTTTGTCCTTGTCCACATTCGATTTCCCAGCCAGTTTACGAGGATTTCTGAAGCTTACAGGCTTGGGCTCTTTCCTTGTCGCCGGAATGTAGTCCGTGGAAGAAGATTCACACCTCGATCGACTCCTTTGCTGGTGAACAGCATCTCGAGATATTTGCTGATCTTCAGCCCAAAGTTGACATTGGAGGAAAAAATTCCATCTGTGGCCATATGATCATTCTTCCTAGCATGCTCAGCCCATCGCTCGAAGAAGAATTCGACCCAATTTCCTTTGATATTTTCGTTCAATGCCATCATAACGGCATATTTCTTGGCAGACAGTTCCAAGTAAGATCCAGCCTCACACTGGAGCATCTTAATCACTATCTCTGCCAGGATCTTGTAATCAGTCTTCAATGTGTTGATCGGAGTAGCAACCCGAAATGTGATAACTTGTCCCTTCTTATCCTTTAACTCTCCGGGTTTCTTCCAAAGGTTCCAACGTCTCTCCATCTTAGCAATATCATTCACTTTATATTGTGAGATTCTATCCCCATAATTTCTAAGTCCGAAGGTCCTCGAAAGGAGTTCAGCACTTACATCTATAATATTTCCATAAACACAGGTTTTGAATGATTTCTCCACATCATTCATCACCGCCCGTGCATAGAATTAAGAAACCATGTTGGGATGGAAGTGGTCAGGTTCAGCAGAAAGATACTTTACCAGAAGTTCCGAATCAAGAAGCTTCATGATCCATTCTGGGATATGAGTCGCGGCAAAGGGCAAATAAAGAATCATGTCCTTCATAATCTGGGCTAAACGCCGCTGCTCGGCTGAGTGATCGGATAACTCCTTCTTCCGGGCCATAACCACTAGTTGGGCATAAGGAATTGATTCATCGATGTCCTCCTTCTTTATTATCCTAGTGAAACCGGGTGCATGTCGTACATGCAATGGTGTACCTGTAATGGGTGGAAAAATGAAGGTGGGGGGTAGCAATGTAGATGTGGAAGCACTGGGTTCTCGATTTTTAGTGGTAGGTGATTCGGGATTTGTGGGATTTTCGGCCATGGTTGGGAATTTTGAGATTCGAATGGAGATTTTTGAGAGGGTTTGGTGAAGGTGTGCAAATTTTCAGAAGGTTAGGGATTTGAATTTTCGTCTTGCGGAGAAATAGATGGCTTCGGAAGGTGAAGTGAAATCGACGGTAGAGATTGCGCCCTTCTTAAGTTCAATCGACGGCTGGGGTTACCAGGTCGAAAGCTCACTGCCTACTTAACAGAAAAGGCGAATCCTTGTACTCTATATGCTTACTTAGTGAATTCTTAGCGTTTCGGCTAAGGAGTGGACGTAGATCTATTTGGATCGAACCACTATAAATATCGTGTTCATTTACTGTTTCATTACACACAAGTCTTTAAACCTAGAAATCATATTGCTAGTGTATAACTGTGAAGAAACCTTAATCTATTCTTGAGTTTAAATAATCTTTGAAGGAAAACATAAGTGTAAGTGACGATTAATTATTCCGCTGCATTTCGTGCTCTTGTCTAAGCACGACGACTCTGATATTTAAGGACCAACAGATTTATTATGTGCGCACTATAATAATAGGAAAATGTGCTTACTTGCTTTATTTATTTACTTTTTAAGCATGTTGTAATTATTTTAATTATTGAGCATGCTTTATGTGATTTATTTTAGTTTAAAATTGTGTCTATAAATTATAGAATCATATTAAATTTTGATGGAGTTTTAGATGTGACATAATTTATGAGATATAAAATAATGTGTTTTCATGAAACCTTTAGAAACTAAAATACTAAGTTGGATTTTAGTTCTTTTCTAACTAAAATCATTAGAATTCCACAAATACGACCTCTCATTGGATGTAAGACATCTCGAAGCGTAAACATCTACTAAGTAGCTTGCTTTTGGGGTCACTTACCAGTACTAATGTGATGAGGTTTCTAAATAAAACATTTTGATTAAGATTAGAAGTGGGAGCCTCTGAGAAATCGTCTACTAAGTAGCTTGCATTGAGATAACTTTCTCAAGTCTCTAAGATTAATATAAATGAGATAAAGAAGGATGTAAAGGGCATGCGATATGGGTCGAGTACATATGCCAAATTGCCTTTTAACATCTGTAGTTAGTATTGTGGTTATTTTGCTTAGATTTTGCCTGGAGTATAACTCGTGAATGATGTCCCAGCTACGGATAGGTGAACATGGTCTTAGTATATCCAATATTTTTTTTTTGCCGATGGATACCGGTCATGGTCTGAAATTAAAGGACATATTTTGGTCTAGTTGAGCATTTACCGTAAATGTCTATTAAGTAGCTTGCGGTAAATTAGCTTGGGCAATTAGAGGAAACAAATTGTGTTGTTTTATCTAAAGGATCTATGCATATTTTTTTGAATCATTCGTGGTATGTGCTTACTTTAATTCGCTTATTTGTTTTTCAAATATGTCTTTTATTGCATCGCTCATTAATTCAATTATACAAGATTCCTTAACTGGTCCGAGTTTTCTTGGATGAAAAAATGACATTGTCAATTTTTTTTTTCTTTTGAACATTTTTTTGTTCTGCAAACACCCTATCCAAGTCTGTCGTCTGATGCATCTTCCGACAAGGAGTGTATATAGTATCACATGTGGATGTGGTCAAATGGCATGGCCAGACAATATATCTTGGGTGGTATGTCAGATGCACTACGTCCTTGTTATAGTGATGTATGGTATGCGTGTGATATTATACGACCTCTTGACGTAGCATATGGTGGGCTCGATGGACATGCTAGATCCGGTCTTATCAAGCGCATTGTAAGAAAAAAAATGGGTCAGGGTTGTTTAGTGTGTGAACATGTGGAATCACTCATTCAGCTCGTCGATGAGTACATGTTAATGGGTGATCAAATTGACAATGATGTCAAAATTGACTTCATACTTAACACCTACCGAAGTCATTTCATGACTTCAGAATTTCTATTGAGAAAAACAAGCGTAAATATACTGTTCACAGTTTGCTCAAGGATCTTGTGTCAGAAGAAGATTATTTAGTCTTTTCTTTGAGTCGCTATGATTTGCTTCCGATTCAGAAGAGCGATGGCAAAGAAAAGAAGGATGAAGGAAGCAGTAGGAGCAATCTTGCATTATCAAGTCTTTCCAGATCTCTAGCTAAAAGTTCTTCTAATTCACGTCATAATGACATTTAGAAGAATGGTAAAGGAGAGAGGAACAAAGGAAAAAAGAAAGGGCAAGTGTTACACTATGGGAAGATAGGACACTGGAAAGCATATTGTCCAGGTGCTAAAACCAATGGACAAGGTATGTCATCGTTTGCATGTTTAGTATCAGTTTTCTACTCTTATGTGAGTAGTGGTCATTGTAAGTACTAATCATGATTTTGCTGCATCTTCCAGGGAATCAAGTTGGTGATAAAGCTTGAAGATGATGAGATTACCAACTCTAAGAAAGCTGCTAGAGATGTTTCTCAAGCTAATGGAGATTTTACTTTAGTTTTATGATAAGCATTGTTTCTTTCAAATTTTGAAGAGATATTTAGTATTGTTTTGAAGAACTATTTCCATTTATGTTTTATGGATTATCAGTTATTTAGATAGAGTTTTTCTCTAATAAATAACAGTGTTTTCTATTATTAAATGGATTATTATCTCTTCATTACTTGTTTATATAAACCATCAGTGATCTATAGCATATTATATAATTATTCTAAAGATGAGGTTTCATCAGTCTAAGTAGTTTTAAGTAATCCTTGGGAATATGGATTTAATCCAGGTATTCTTAGGAATGGTACTTATAAATACTTCTTAGAGGTATGAGATGTTAACAAAGCCTTTCAATAGGCGTGTAAATCTCTAGAAGTATTGGTTCGTGAGAAATAGTCTTCGGACTTATTCTCAATATAATAAAAGGAGTATCGTTGCAATGGGAGGTTCCCTTAACAGGCTCAATAGCATTGGTTCGCGAGAAATAGTCTTCGAACTTATTCTCATTTGACAAACAACATTATATTGTCGCTTAATGCACAATGAAGCTATTAAGACAAAGATTTAGTTTAATGACATCAAGTCATGGATTCAGAAGTGAATCACTAACAGTTATGGCTGTATATCAGTATCAGTGTCACCAAATAGCTTTCCAGCTATAGGTAACTAAGTGATATACAAGAAAAGACATGTTTGAAAGGTAACCTAGGTTGCTTCAAAAGTCTAGGTTTGTGAGCAAGGTATGTTTTATAACAAGACCTTCTCACTGGTTGCAATTCCTAAACACATGTGAATTCTTTTATCCATAACATCACATATGAACCTAAGCATCTGAAAGGTAGATGTCATCATCCGTGTTTTTCACAAACGGGTACCTTTTTAAAAGGTGATGACATCTATATTCAAAAACCAGATAAGTTATGTGCAATGAGGTGAGTAGTATCTTGTCTAGAAGCCAAGGAAGTTTAAGTATGAAATTATGGTAGCTTCAAGGTCATGAAACAAACGTTTGATATTGGGAAAAACTGGGTATTCTATCCCAAAGTTTGCACTCTCTTGGAATTCTATCCCAAGAAATCTTCATCAGGTAATTATATCATATGTTTTGATTCTTTCCCCCGAATTATATCCCCATAAATTTTTATCCGATAATTTTATCCAATATTTTTATTCTATCAGTTAATTTTATCCCGAATAGTTAACGGAGATCAAATATTGTTGACTCAATCGTTTTCTTTCATGTGCATATCGACGTGTCATCCACGATGATATTTATTTATTTTATTAAAAAAATTTCCAATTAAAATACTACACGTAGATAAAATAAAATTAAATAAATAACATCGACAACCACATTGAATTTTTTAAAATTGGAAAATTTTAAAATATATTTGACGTGTTATCCATGTAAATATTTATTTGTTCTTTTTAAATTTTTCCAATTAAAATATTGAACGTAGATAAAATAAAATAAATAATGTCGGCAACCACATTGAATGTTTTATAATTTGAAAATCTAAAATAATTGTCTACGTGGATGACACGTCGATAATCATATGAAAATAAAATGATCGAGTCAACAATACTTGAATTCCATTAAAATTAACTAATAGAATAAAAATATAGGATAGAATTACCGGATATAAATTTATTAGGGTAGAATTCGGGGAAAGAATCAAAATATAAGATAGAATTACCTGACGGAAATTTCCTAGGATAGAATTCCGAGAAAGTGAAAAGTTTGGGATAGAATAATCAGTTTTCCCTTCGATATTGCTTATCGAGAACGAGAGTTTCATGTATCAGTTATGGGTCAGCGAAAGCTTGGTTTTCCTTGCACATTGTGTAGATAGTATTTCCCATTCGGAAACGGTGAGGAGATATTGTCAGACATAAAGAGATGGTTATCCGAACTGTTTCAGAAGTAGGACATATGAGATATTGAGATATCCATTGGATTAAACTCTTGTGTGAACACACGAAAGGATGTTTAGGCGTCTCAAGTCGCTTAAATTAATTGTGTGGTGACTCGTTTCATGCAAGAAAGGATTGTTGTCTTTCTATATGGCGATGAACAAAGTCAGATATCTATAATGCTATAGGCATGGTAAACAAATTTCAATTCAACCCTGGATAGGCACATTAGCTTATGAATGTGCTTTGTGTGTTAAATAGTATCGGATATCCAGGAGGATTATAAAGGAGGAAATCAACCTCTAACTGTGTATTGGCCTTGGAGGAAGAGTTATAAGAATTTAACACGAAAGTGTGTTGCAAATTCCAATATGAAGGTTGATTGTATAACAGCTTCATGAGTTTCATAAGAAATACTATAACTTCGGTGTTTTCTTGTAGAGGTGGATGTTCGGAGTTTACCTAATAGAATCACATAGTATTGTGATCGTGTTGGTGCAATGGCAAACTCAAGGGAACCCAAGACTCACAAGGTGGTTAAACACAGAATATGCAGTACCATGTCACACGAGAAATCGTGATAACAGGAGATGTGTGCAAATAGGAAGCGATTGACATGAAGATCTAGCAGATTTATTTACACGGTGTTTACCTCAGAAGACATATGAGGATAACACTCATAGTCTTGATCCGTAGGTAGTATCGATCACAAGATGATAAACATTTAAATAAGCTAGGACTGATATAGACACACATAATACTCTAATAAAGCAATAATATTATGTTTTGAGTATAAGTGAGAGATTATTGGGATTGTATACTAAAAGCTTTTATGATTAAGTGTGTTTGCTTGATACACTGGTCTTCATAAAAGTGTTACATCAACAAAGTCGCTATCTGATCTAACAAACATACGATAAGAACTATAATATCGTATTATCTCGCCTAAAGGGATGATTATACGATGTGTAGGAGATCATAGAGGATCATAAAAATTGTTTGATCAAACGAGATATAAACAGTATCACAGTCGAGACAGTCCCTGGATAGGCTGTCGGTTTAGGTTGCAACACATCAATTCATAAGTGAGCTAATCTTAGCTACTTTATGTGTCGGTACATCTTTAAGTATTGAAGGAATCAATAGTAAGATGTGTCATTGTAATTCACATATGAATGAGCCAGATCACTAGATACTTGCCATGATCTTAACTCTAATGGAAGGCTAAGGGGCATACACAAGTTCACGACACTTTGACTAGCTACGGTGGCGAATCTTTCATGTACTCTAATATCTGCATCTTGGGTGTGGTGGTTTGTGTGTGGCCTGCTTAGACTGGACATGAAGGTAATCATATCCGTTCTAGGATGGGGACATTCACTGATAAGCTCACTAGGTTCATTATGTTAAACCCTGCAAGTTGAATTATTTATTTCAGGCATAAGTGAAAAAGAGTGAGTGGTACAGTTGAGGAAATAACCATTTAATTAATTGTGGCCTATTGTCATAAGCCAAAGTAATTAATGAATGTCCGGAACTATAAATATGTGGATCATTCAAGTTTAATGCAACCCGTTCCAAATAACGTGGTAATAAAGTGGTGATTCAGCATTGATTTCCTTGGTGAAAGCAAATTAATGTGTTATTAATTAATTATGTTCTGGGTTGGACATGGAATGAATTCAAAATGAGGGCTCACTTTATTATTTTCATTTGATCCCGGGTCTGGCCCACAAACTTCCCAAAGCCCATTAGTGTTACGGTTATCCAAACCCTAATACTATATAAACCCCTAATCTCTATCAGATCAATATTGATTACACATACAATACAGAATTCAGTACTATAATATAGAATTAAAAGAAGAGAGAGAGGGGTGACGGGCTAATTAAGAAGGAAGAAAGTGATCAAATCTCCGATCTTTTGATTCAACTCGGTAGTGTATCCTCACTAGATTTCCAACGAACAAGTGAACATATCAGAAAGGTCAGATCTGTTAGAGCACAATAGCATTGATCAAGATCCCTACATCCTGAATCCATCACCATCTCCGGTCTAGATCTAGAGATCAGAAGCTCAAGTTCAGTTATTCTGTAAATCCATCCTCTGCCATTAAATATTAGAAGCATGCATAGGGTTCACCTGGTTTATTTAATCTGATATATTTTTTATACCCTAAGAATGATCCAAACGGCTCAAATAGTAAAAGATAATTCACGTTGTCTGTGGTAGACTCAGTTCCTACAACCCTTGCAAAGTATAACAAACATGATCAGTTTCTCCAGTATGCATTACCCAAGAATAGATAGAAACTGATGCTAAACATGTTTCCGTTATAAATGCGCATGATGTACCTTGTCCTTCCGTGACAGGCACTGAACAACTTACTATTTCGCTTCTCCTACATTTACACATTTTGGTAATGACCCTTGCCTTATCAAATTCTCCCAAAATTTTAATCACTTCATTAGACTTAGCCATAGCCTCATCATGAGCATACAAATTTGAAGCTAACTCCCATGATATGATGTTAGATTGTTCTGCTATCAGACTTCTGGGTTACCCATCCATGGTAAACTCTTGCCTTCCAGCAATAGTTTTGACAAAGCTGTCAAAAGATTCATGCAAAGAGTTCCGGATTATGTTTGTTGATGTCGTAGTGTCAACACATCCACCTCTCAGCATGTACTTGTCCATGATGTTACTCATGATCATAACATGCAGACTACAGTGTCACCGAACTACCCACAATCATTTTTTTGCAAACAAACCCCTTTACAAGATCATAACTGATAGTTTGTTCCATGTTTCCAAATCCTGCTACTATATCTCTCCAGATCTCAACAGTTCTACAGAAGCCTATATTTGAGCTTCAACTCACTAGGCAGACTGTTCATGATGATGCCGTTAGCAAAATCATCAGAAGCTACCCATCTGTCATAGAATTGCTGCTCAAGCTCAGAAACCTCCTCATACCGAGGAACCAGTGGATCTATAGAAAGTATATACGCATGATCCTCAAACCAGATGATATACTCGAAGCAATATCTCCATGCAGGAATGTTTGGACCAGTTAATGGGTTCAGTGATAAGAGGTTTACAATGTGGGATATACACATGTCTAAAAACAATAAAGTAAAGTAGAAATTAAAACATATTTGCAAATTATTAAAACATATAAATATTGCAACCTTATGATAAATCAATATTATTGTTTCCACCAATAGCCCAAGTAAATTTATTGCACTCCACCATGTGGACGTGTACATCAACACACTTAATCAGACTGCATCTCTTAATTCCAGTCCTTTAATTTCACTCCATGTCAGTTTCTTTAGACAAATGGAATTAATAATTGGAGACTAACCAAGACCATATTATCCTACTGAGCAGGGACACAACAAATGAGTTATACTCTAGATAATGTCTAAGCTAGCATACCACCAAAACCAACCTTCCCATATAAAAATCTATTTTTCATACACACACCAGGTCCATGATGCGTGATCTTTTATAATAAGGTTGTCTCATTTAATTCAATCATAGAGAACTTGTGAAAGATCAAATACGCAAGCTACACATGAAGACGTTTACTCTTAAGCTCCCACTTCTCACATGACTTAAATGTTTGTTTAAAGAAATCTCATCTATTAGAATTTATGAATAATAAAATAAGCAAGCTACACATGTAGACGTTTACATATTAGATTATCCACTTCTAATAAGAGATCGCTTTGTGGAGGTATTTATTAACTTAAAAAACTTACTTATCTTAATTCATAAGGTTCAATTGCGCACAGATTATTTCATGTTGCAATAAATTATGAGATTGCAAAAATTCAATCATGCCGCGCATGAATTCTGAATTTATAGCCATAATTTAACCCCATGAAATAAATCACATAAGCATGCTTCAAAAGCAGCAAATAATAAGTAGTAAACGTGCTCCTATTATCTACAACATGCTTCGATGTAGCACAATTAATAAAACACATAAATCATGCGAGAACAGATAATAAATAAAAATAAAAATTTCATCGTGGCCCCACGATACAAAAACATAAATAAATCCTATCGATTACAATTTGGATTTATTATACAGATCTTCGACTGGGCTCCCACTACTTACAATGGAATCGAAATTTCATTTCTAAAAATTAGGCCTCCAAGATTTGATCGATCAGAAAATTAGATAATTAGGCCCGTGCACATACCACGAGCCCGAGACCTGCGTGCACATGACCTGACGGGCCACTAACGGCAACCCACTGCTGCCAGCTACCCGCCGCCGCAGAAAACAAGCAGCACGTGCACGAAGAGTCGTGCAGCTTGCAGCCTGCATTTCTAGCCTCCTCTGCTATTGTCCGTCCGTGCTGTTGCAGCCCTCGATCATCCGAGCATTGATCATTGTCATCTATCGTCTTCTGCTCGCTAGAGGAAAAGCGCAAGAGGAGCGGTGGTGTGCATGCAGGCAGAGCGCACAAACCCTAGGGTTTGTGTCGCGCCCGATGAGCCATCCTGAGCCACACCACCATTGCTGATTGCACGCCAGATGAGAAACAACCCGGCAGGAGGTGCGGTGGTTAGACTACGCATAGCCTGCATTTTAAACCCTAGAGTTTTGTCGCGCACAGTTGCGCTGCTACCTCTGACCGCCTTGACGGCTGGCTGCCTCTCTTCTTTCGCCAACATGCACAACCCATCATGTAGAGAGAGGCATGGCCGCCAGCCTGGTGTGTTGGAATTGTATACATAAAATCATTATGATTGGTATATTGGGATGCGTTATGTTTGATACATTGGTAATCATTAATGACTTGCAATAAACAAATCGTGTCTGAATTAACAATCATACGATGTAAATTAACACATCAAGTTATCTCGTTGATAGGGAGATCATACGGTGTGTAAGAGATGACAGAAGATCATATAAATCGTTCGACCTAGTGAGATATATATAGTTATCACATCTGAGACAGTTTCTGGTTTTGCTGTCGGTTTAGGCTGCATCACACAAGTCCATAAGTGGTTTATCTTGACTGCTTTGTGTGACCAGTACATCTCAATGTATTGATAGGATCAACATCGATATGAGCCATTCTACTTGACATACGAATGAGTAAAGATGTCGATAACTTGGTCGGATCTAAAGTCTATTGAAAGCTGAGGGGCACACATGGGTTAACTGTCACTTTGACTTTATATGGTGGAGAATCTTACATGTACAAATATATTTGCATCTTGGGTGATGGCAGTTTGTGTGGGGTTTCCTCAGGCTAGATTTAAATAACCATATCTGTTCCAAGATTGTGAAATAACCTGGGAAGCTCACGAGGTTCATTATGCAATGTCCTGCAGGCTGAATCAATGATTCAAGTATAAGCGGTAAGGGTTGAGTGGTATGACTCATGAATAATAAGAGATTAATTAATTGCAGCAAATTGTCATATGCTAAATTAATTAATGAACGTCCAAAACCTTAAATATGGGGATTAACCAAGTCAATGCAACCAGTTCCTAATAACGTGGTAATAAAGGGGTAGGTCGGCATTAATTCTCTGGTGGCATGAATAAATGTTTATTAATTAATTATGTTCTGGGTTGAACATGGAATTAATTAATAGGAGGCCCACTTTATTATTTGCATTTTGATATGTGCGTAAAATGACCTATTTTTTGATGTGTGAACTTGCATGTTTGTGTTCATTTTACTCCCATATCATATGTTTTTGTTGTTCTTTGGTTGTGTTTTCGTGTTTTTGTGTTTGGAATGGTGTAGGTTGTGTTTTGAGCATAAAACAACACTTTTGGATGAGTTTTGGATGAAAATCGCCCGAGCTAGGAGTCAAAGGGAAGCAAGATCGACCGAGCGGAGAAAAATGATGTTTGAGGGCTTCAGAGAGGTGGCTCGGTCGAGCCACCTTTGGCTCGATCCAGCCATGCACTTCAGAGAGGTGGCTCGGCCGAGCAACCCTTGGCTCGGGCGAGCCAGAGCGATTTTGGCGATTTTTAAGTTTTGAGCTCGCCCGGGCGAGCCAGCTTTGGCTCGGGCGATCTGAGGCCCTGTTTGCTCATTATAAAAGGGGGAAAACGGTTATTTTGAGGGGGAATTCATAACTTTTCATAACTTTGAATAACCACCTCCTAAATTCTCTCTACGATTCCATTTCCATCTCTTCCAAAACCTATCCAGGAGCTAAATCATCAATCCTAGGAGGAGAATTGAAGATCCAAGGGGGAAGATCAAGACCTAGCAAATCCAATTGGGGAAGATTTCACTTTTTACTTATCAATTGTAATGGATGTAATTGATTTCAACTTTGTATCGTTACAATTGAGAGGTATGTTGCTCTAATTCAATTTGGATATTGATTTGAACAAGGATGTATGAAGATTAGGTTTGATAATTGTTTGTTTACTTTCCTTTGAGAGCTTGAATTGCACTAGAACTTGTTCCTTACCTCTTAGGTGTAGGTAATAGCCAACTTAGGAGGTAGTTGACGTGAACGCTGCAGCCAACACGCGGGCGGAATCGTCGTGAATAGTGTAGATTCATACAATTTTAGTTCCAATCCCTTTGCGGAGCTAGGTCTTAGGACAATAATTGACGTTCTATTTGGAGTGGTCTAGGGCTTAATAACGTAGCTGTTTGCAAGTCTTAGCATCATCAACCGTTAGCTCGCCGTGACAAGGGGTTTACGAGTGTAGGGTCGATTGTTCAATCTCCTAGGGATTAAAAAGTGTTTACAACAATGATTAACCTAATTGGATTGCATCTACGTTTATTTCAACATCCTATCTACCTCATTTGAGTATTTGCTTATCTTGGTTTACCGATTTGTGGAGAGAATTGATTGAATGTTGATTGTTGGTTTAATTCATTGTTTGTTATATGTTGTTAGCATAGATTTAAATTGATTGCCTAGTTGATAGAAACTACTCAACGATTTTATCTTACCTAGCTATTAGACTTTGCTATAGTATCCCGGTAATCTAGCGGGCGAAGGGAAGAAGGTCCTGGATTTGACAAATTTTATTCTTATGTAGCTAGGAGTTTAATTTGATTGAACTTTTAGCCACATCAAGTTTTGGCGCCGTTGCCGGGGACTTCATTTAGTAGGTTGCTAGATATTGGGGGAAAAGTGAAGCTTGTAGGCTAGGTGTTTGTGTTTTTGCTTGTGTGAATAATTTGTTGTTTAAAATTTGTTTTTGTTGTGTTACTTTGAGGTTGTTGGACTATTGTAGGTGTCAAATGGAGAATCATCAAGGAACTCACTCGGAGAGGCTTAACAATCTCCAAAGGGAATTGGAAGAGATGAGAGCAAAGATGTTGGAGAGACAACGACCACGGAAACCTCTCCGGTTGATATTTGAATAAATGTCGAATAGTAGCTACCCATGGATGGAAGAGAGGAGACATGACCGAACTGTGAAGTCTAGTTGGGGATATGAAGATGTGAAGCTTAGAGATGAAAGATATGGAGATAAGAGGGGGAATTGTGACCTCCGGAACAACATGAACTATCCCCCATCTAATGGCTACTCTCCATGTAGACATTATGAGAATCATACTTGGAATCCATCCATAACAAGAGTTCATTGTGATGAATGGGGTAGCCGTGATCATGAAAGAGTTAGAGAAGCAAGATCATCTCGGGAAGCTTTGGAGAGGAAACCAGATAAGCTCGAGGGAAGGCTTTTGGAGTTAAGAATGCAACTATCCGATAGCTTGAAGAAGGTGAGTGAGGAACCTCAAGTGGAAGAATATCCAATTGACAAGGAAATTGTGGAAGATGAATGTGAGGACGCGGTAATGGTACTTAAGGAAGTGAGATTTCAAGATACAAGAGTAAAGGAGATTCAAGAGAAAGAACCAAATAATGAAAAAGAAGCCTTACTCCAAGAAGATGAAGATAATGAAGGCTCCAAGGAGGAGTTGCATGTCATTGAAGATGAAAAGAATGGTTCTCTTGAGATACTCTCACTTGAGGAGTTGCAAAAAATCCCTACCTTGGTACAACAAAATGAAGAAGGAGAGAAACAAGAGGAGGAACTTATGTCGGAAAGTCCATGTGGCGATGTGGTGTTTGAATTTCCTGCACGAGTGATAGACTAGGTGGAAAAGGAGGTAATACTTGAAGTTATGGTGAATGAATCATATGATTTGATTAAAAAAAGGGATGAGGAGAAGTTGATGATTGATCCAATTGAAACTTATATACTATGGATTCAATTGGATGATGCCTTAGATATCAAATCGAAGAAGGAGTTACCACCTTTGACTTATAAGTTTGACAAGATAATCAATCCTCCTTGGAGAGATGAAAGGGGAGAAAGAAAGATCACCTTGGACAAATTGCTTCCAAGTAAATGCCGATTAAGAAAGAAAGGTGTATTAAAAACTCACACGATTTTTTACAATGGGTGATGTGGTAAGGTCGTCTAGCTACCGACGTTAAGGAAGCGCTTGTTGGGAGGCAACCCAACCAATTTTATTGCTTTTGTTTAATTGCTTTTAGTTGCTTTGATTTTGAATAAATGTCTAGTTTGTTTGGTTTTGTATTTGTAGGAGGAACTACAAGATCGAGAGGAGTGACGATGCACCGTCCACCGTTTTTGCAAACTTAGTCTCACTTGACTAAGTTTGGGGGGATGTGCCGGTAGCCGGTGCCTCGGTTTATTCTTCTCCATCTCCTATCCTTTATCTTGCATTTAGTTTAGTTGTTGAATATTGTCCCATTATTGGATTCGATTCGATTTGGTTGTACCTATATTGATATTCTACCTTGGATGAATGTTTTGGATTATGCTCATCTTGATGATATGTATGGATATTTTCATGGGTTTGAGTTTGTTGAATGGATTTGTTTGTTGAACATTGGTTTTGATGGTATGTTTGGTGGAGCTAGTGGAAAAATGAATTATTTGTATAGATTTTGGATAGTGGAATGATGGTGGAAAGAGGTTTTGGAAGTGAATATGGTTGAGGATTGTTTGATTGTGATTGTGGAGAGAATCATTAATGAGTTGGCATGATTGAATACTTCCTATTATGCATGGTTTGTGGTTTGGATTATTGGTCTGGTTTGAATGGTGGAACTATTGGATATGATCTTATCATTGTTGATATTTGGTTTGTGGATAGTTTGCTGGATATGAGAGCTTTATTGGTTTGTTTTATGCTCAAGTGTTTGGTGGTGTTTGTGTTGATCTAGTAGGTACAAATAAGGTCTTGGAGAGCGTTGTGATCGTGTCTACCGATGGGTAACGCTTTCTATCGTTTCTCCTACCATTTAGTTTTGAATTTAATTGTTTATGGCATGTAGATTGTTATTAGGATGTTGTGTGCTTGTGTGTGTGTGATGAACCCAAACTAGACTTGAGGTTTGAATCATGATTTACTTAGTGGAGTTTGAAGTTTACCTCAACCAATGATAGAGCAGAATCTGGTTTTCGAAGCATGTTTTAAGTTTAACTTTTGAATTGCCGAGTTTTGTATGTGGTTAATGCATAGGACTTGACAAAAAGCTTTGAGGTTTGAGCCTTGATATTGTCATATCTATATTGTTTGTGAGTGGCAAGATTGAGAGTACGAGATCTAGAACTTGCATCCGTTCTTTATCTATTGGCATGAGTGTGTAACTAGGAAATGATCATAGGCCATCGATTCTTAGCCCTACCTTTCACACCGGGAGTATAAGGTGATTGTTATCATAATTTTGCCTTTCATATCTTTGACCCCCGTGATTGAGCTTTATTGGTGAATTTTCTTTGATATAATTAGGACCATATTTGGGGGGAAAGAGTGTATGAGGGTGAATACAGTGATGAGAGTTGGGTTGGGAATTGATTGGATTTGTATTGATGGGAAATGTTGAGGCATGAAAGATATGAAATGAAGGATTGGTTTGAATCCGAGAAAATGTGGCACCAACGAAATTTTTGGTGCAAGTATTTGAAAAAAAAAAGAAGAGGCACCGATAAAATGAATGAATGATGGTGCATTTGAAAAATGATGAAAAAGGAAAGAAAAGAGAGAAGGAAAAAAAAGTGTGTGTTGTGAAATGGAAAAAGCCTCGGGGTTTGAAGTGGTTCGAAAAGAATAAGTTTGGGGCTTTTGGGAAATTGAGAAGTTTAGTCACTTTGGCCCAAAACCACCCACCTCTTAGTTAGCCACCTTACAACCCGTGAAAAGACCTTTTTGATTCTAGAAACTTACTCGTTGTAGTATAGTGGTGAGAATGGATGCAAGCCTATGGAAACCGAGCTCGATATCTTGTGATTGAGTGAATCTCATCGTCCCTAAACACGTGAGGGAGTGCTTTCGTTTCTTATATCCATTTTTGATGAGTGGTTCATGTCCTTAGCATTAACCTTGTCACAAAGTTAGGTGATAATCTTGTTTTACTTGAACATGCTAAGATGATCTTAATGAGCTATGAGGTATTGCACGAGGTAGATTAACGGCTTTACTTTGTCTTGATTGAGGACAATCAAAGGTTCAAGTTTGGGGGATTATGATATGTGCGTAAAATGACCTATTTTTCGATGTGTGAACTTGCATGTTTGTGTCCATTTTACTCCCATATCATATGTTTTTGTTGTTCTTTGGTTGTGTTTTCATGTTTTTGTGTTTGGAATGGTGTAGGTTGTGTTTTGAGCATAAAACAACACTTTTGGATGAGTTTTGGATGAAAATCGCCCCAGCTAAGAGTCAAAGGGAAGCAAGATCGACCGAGTGGAGAAAAATGATGTTTGAGGGCTTCAGAGACCGAGCCACCTTTGGCTCGGTCGAGCCATGCACTTCAGAGAGGTGGCTCGGCCGAGCCACCCTTGGCTCGGGCGAGCCAGAGCGGTTTTGGCGATTTTTAAGTTTTGAGCTCGCCCGGGCGAGCCAGCTTTGGCTCGGGCGATCCGAAGCCCTGTTTGCTCATTATAAAAGGGGGAAAAATGGTTATTTTAAGGGGGAATTCATAACTTTGAATAACCACCTCCTAAATTCTCTCTACGATTCCATTTCCATCTCTTCCAAAACCTATCAATGAGCTAAAACATCAATCCTAGGAGGAGAATTGAAGATCCAAGGGGGTAAATTAAGACCTAGCAAATCCAATTGGGGAAGATTTCACTTTTTACTTATCAATTGTAATGGATGTAATTGATTTCAACTTTGTATTGTTACAATTGAGAGGTATGTTGCTCTAATTCAATTTGGATGTTGATTTGAACAAGGATGCATGAAGATTAGGTTTGATAATTGTTTGTTTACTTTCCTTTGAGAGCTTGAATTGCACTAGAACTTGTTCCTTACCTCTTAGGTGTAGGTAATAGCCAACTTAGGAGGTAGTTGACGTGAACGCTATAGCCAACACGCGGGCGGAATCGTCGTGAATAGTGTAGATTCATACAATTTTAGTTCCAATGCCTGTGCGGTGCTAGGTCGTAGGGCAATAATTGACGTTCTATTTGGAGTGGTCTAGGGCTTAATAACGTAGCTGTTTGCAAGTCTTAGCATCATCAACCGTTAGCTCGCCGTGACAAAGGGTTAACGAATGTAGGGTCGATTGCTCAATCTCCTAGGGATTAAAAAGTGTTTACAACAATGATTTACCTAATTGGATTGCATCTACGTTTATTTCAACATCCTATCTACCTCATTTGAGTATTTGCTTATCTTGGTTTACCGATTAGTGGAGAGAATTGATTGAATGTTGATTGTTGGTTTAATTCATTATTTGTTATATGTTGTTAGCATAGGTTTAAATTGATTGCCTAGTTGATAGAAACTACTTAACGATTTTATCTTACCTAGCTATTAGACTTTGATATAGTATCCCGGTAATCTAGCGGGCGAAGGGAAGAAGGACCTGGATTTGACAAATTTTATTCTTATGTAGCTAGGAGTTTAATTTGATTGAACTTTTAGCCGCATCACATTTGATCCCTGGTCTGGCCCAATACTGCTCTGAGCTCTTTAGGGTTTATTAAACCCTAATAGCCCATTCCACATATTTATATAAATAGATCAGTTCTTTCACTTCCAACATAAGTTTTACAGTCTCAATAAATTAAACCCTAGAGAGAGTGAGAGAGTGGGCGGCCGACTGTAGTAGAGAGTGTAAGGAGAAATTGAGTTCCTGTACTGCAGATTCCATCCGGTAGCGTATCCTCACCAGATTTCTGGGTCGAGCAAGGGAGCAGATCAGAAGATCAGATCTGTAGGAAGACTATCTACCATCAACCGCCGTTATTCAATCCACAGGAGTTTAGGTATTCTTTGAATCTACGCATTAAATTAAACAGTAGCATGCATAGGGCATTTACTGTTTGTCTTAGAATTTATATTGAAACTCCATAAATCAAATTTGGGGTTAAGAAATACATGGTGATACACGTTGCCTATTGTAGACTCATTTCCTACAAGCTGAATGTTGTTCCCCGATCAGAGTACTTATAGTTGCAGCGGAATGTTAAATAGTATCTTGCACTTATCTTGCTAAGGTCACGACTTAGCAAGTGTTTATTAAATGTGTTTAAGCTCGAATATTTGTAAGATTTACTTCAAGATATACTACAACACCAGATCTTTTGGTTTTCAAAGTAAGCAATAATTAACGAAATAAAAATAGTAAATGAACACGGGATTTATATTTGTTCGAACAAATGTTCTACATCCACTCTTGAGTCCACCTGACTGAAAATTCACTATGATTGATTACAAAGGTCGGGCTTGATCTCCAACGTTGAGCAGCTCCTCCGTCTGCTCAGCGCGCACCTTCAAGGACCTCGGTCTTCAATCTTCACTTTGAAACTCCTTAGAGTGAGGACAAACCTCCCTTCTCCTCGGACATCGACTTTGGGAGTTTTATATTTCTTTCCATAACCTTTCCTTTTTTGGCAAGAGCCCGTGATAATCACTCTTGCAGAGTAAGGTGACTGCAAAATTCTTTCTACGATAGAAAAAATCCCAAAGATAACCTTTGAAGAGAACTTCAAAGGTCTCGAGCTCTAAATATGAATGTTTATGCAATCTCTCGATCAAGTATATGCTCGGATGTGAGTTCGTGTGAGTTTAAGAGTATTTTGATCTTTCTAACTTATCTATTGTAAGTTTTGCGAACCTCTCTAGCTCTTTGGGATATCACCTAATTATAGGTGAAGATTCAAACAGTTATTTGAATCTTATCCGTTAGACACAGAGTGTTTGCTCGCCAATATTTGTTCTTCCTTTTCCTGCGAGGTACAGTGACTCTTCAGGTCTCCTTCGTCTCTGATTAGCGTTCTCCTGATTTTAGTCCTCTTTGTTAGAACGGATCTTTGAGTCTGGATCTGGAAACCTTCCTTTTGTCTGTTGATTATTCTTCATTCTGATTCGTCGGGTTTCCACACAATTTTAGATCCTTCTTTTTCACAATTTAGTTTGAATGTTGATTGATGTCATGGTGTTTGTTGGTGGTTGGTCATCTGCTGATATCTCACCAGTCCTGCTGAGATTCACCAACGTGCTTGCTTTACTCCTTCAGCATTCCTTTGAGCGCTTCAAGCATTCTTCATGTATATCCTATCCTTTTCAATGCTTGCTTTACTCCTTCAGCATTCCTTTGAGCGCTTCAAGCATTCTTCATGTATATCCTATCCTTTTCAATGTTTGCTAGCGTCTTTAGCGATCTTCATATTTGCTGACTCCTTTAGCATTCTACGATCATTTCTTCTAGTTCTATTACAACTCGAATAAGTGTATCCTATATAGGACTTTTACAATTTGACACGATTCTAAATTGCTAGAAACTAGATCAACTGAGCTTTGATGCACCAAAACCAAAATACATACAATTGACATCAAGGGGTTATAATATTCCTAACAATTTCCCCCTTTTATTGTGCGATCAAAGTCTCAATTCCAACTAACTTATCACGGGAAAGCTGATTACTAAGATTACAAAATATTCGTAGCAATTCTATTCTCAGCATATCAACTCCCTTAGACTTAGTATGATTCAGAAATTGTTCCCCCTCAAAATATCAAGGGTATTGCTCGATTAAGCTATTTGTTCAAGTAAATGGCTTTCAAATCATCAATCGAATAAGCATAAAGCACATTCACACACAATTGTAGAGAAACATGCAGGACATATCACACACATCCAATCAGTCCAAGCAATTTGCTGATTACACTGAATGTTCAATTTCAGCTATAGCAGTTAATTCAGTGTTGGACAATAAGATGTTGTCATCAACCTGGGTTGCATTCCATTAAAAATCTTGCAATAGAGTACAAGAAACACACACCCAAATCAAGAAATTTTACTGGAAGACTTGAGAGATATGGAAGGATTACTTTTTGGTTATCGAGGAGTCCGAATCACCATCTTTGGCACATGAGGAGCCGATGGGTTTCTTCAGCTTTCTGAGAGTCTTGGTTGTAACTTTCATGAAGTTGTCCACGAGGGCTTCTCGCTCTTCCCTTCCAATCCTCTCCCTTTCCTCTTTCCTTCTTCGTTCCTCCCTCTCTTCTTCTTCTTGTTGTCTCCTTAAGTCTTCCTCCAGTTTTCTCTGTGCTTCGAGGCACCGGATTCTCTCTTCTTCTTCCTTCTGCCGCTCTGCTTCTTCTGTCAATCTCTTATCTTCCCCCTCTTTGATTGCAACCAAAAGGTCGGTCGAGAAGGTCTCAAATTTGTCATGAAGTGTCAAGAAAATTTCCACTTTTTCCTTGACCACTAGGGTTCGCACTTCATTTCTCACAATAGGCACAACCAGCTCTGGAATGCTCCTTTCTACCACAGCATGAATGAACATCTGGAGGTCCCCTTTATATGTACTAGAGCTCAGAGGCTCAATTGTCATTGCTGGA
Organism: Plectranthus barbatus; assembly: GCA_026898455.1. Classification (NCBI taxonomy): domain Eukaryota; kingdom Viridiplantae; phylum Streptophyta; class Magnoliopsida; order Lamiales; family Lamiaceae; genus Plectranthus; species Plectranthus barbatus. The sequence continues at coordinate 103,039 of JAPKLW010000490.1, forward strand.
GGCTCTATGGATATCACCATTAGATTGGAGGTGGTAGCGATGTCAGCAGCGGTTGTCATTTCCTATGATGGATTAGCAGTCGGGTCAACATCTTCTACTGGAGTGGGTTCGTCTTCTGGAACATGTTCTTCTTCAGCAGCAACTGTAGAGGGAGGTCTAAAGTTATCTAATTGAGATGGGATATTGGCCAACGTAGTTAGTATCCTCTCCCTGAACTCCATCATCTTCCTATGATCCTCTGTTTTCTTCTGTTCAGCCTTTTCTTCTGCCAATCTTGCGTGTAACTCAGCAGCTGCAGTCATCTTCCTTCTTGTTACTGGGGATATAAAATTTCATGTGAAAGTGGGTGAATCAAAAATGTTGTACTCAGATGCAGGTAGTAAATTACATCCAGTGGTTGCTCGGTGATTCTTTATCATTTGCAATCTGGCAACTACTTGCTTCTCGGAGTACTACCGCTTGGATGTCTGATCCATTCAATCATCTGCCCATTCCTCCTCACTTCTGTAGTAACTCAGACCCATTCGTGCCAGCATGATTGCATGGTCTTCATAATGTAGTTTGTGGGTGGTATAATCGTAGAATCTCCACCTCAGGAACTCTATCTTCAACCATTCAAGATCGGAAGACCCTTATGTTAATTCAGTGGCAGAAGTGGTCTTAAGTTCTTCAGCGACTTGGGCTTCGATGAACACACATATTTCTTTCGCCCATGAAATGAGGTCATCATTTTTCTCATCCTTCACAATGACAAGAGGGCACCGTTTGGAAATTCTCTTCGCTTTAAACCTCCTATTAGGTTGTCTTTCCATTGGCACTCTCAACGTATCTGTTCTAAACACATATTTACCTATAGCAAGCATCAAGACCCCCTAGCAGCGTTTGCACTCCCTGTCACCTCCACATCGTCATCACTTGGAATATCACTGAATGAAATAATTGAGACTTTGGGAGATGTAGGAATAAGAATACGCCTCTGCCACAGTGATTCGAAGGTCTTCTCGAGCACGAAGGGAGTATCTGCTCCTAATTTCCATTCTGGAATAGTAGATGGATCCACTCCAAAGGACGTAGATACTGCTCGTTTTGTTCTCTCACGCTTGCAGTGAGATTGGCTTGTAGTCTAGCTCGGGATTCAGCATCAAGTGAGGTAGTGGCTTTTTTCTCCATGGTTTCCTTCTCAACAACTTTTCTTTCAGCAGCTTCCCTCTCAATTGTTTGTTCAAATTGTTAGTTAGTCGTCTGTTCAAATACCTCAACATTTGTTGTACCCTTATTGGTTATGATCTCTAGGTCAGCATTCTCCTTCTCTGCAACCATGTCTCCTTCTCTTTCAGCAGGGATTTGGCTTTCCACCTGCACCAAATCTTTCTCTGCCAAAATAGTAACGACATGGTTTCCTCCGTGCACAGCCACTTGTTTATCCTCAATCACCTTCTCAATTACAAAACTGCTTCCACCTTCTGAAGCAGTCTGTTCCACACTTTCCTTCACAACACTGCTACCTCCTTGCACAGTATTCTGTAAAACAACACTTTCAACATTAACATCAGCACCTTCACTTCCGCCTTGAGCATTGACGGGCTGAGCAGTTTGAGTAGCAGTACACCTTTCTCCTTGCGCAGGAGTCTACTTGATAATCAAACCGCCTGAACCTCTTGGCATTACATTGATAGCGTGTTTTTGCAACACGCTAGTGTACATACCAATGCAGAGGCAAGTAATAAATTATCGATCACAAGGATTGCAGGCTCGAAATATAACAAAGCACTAAAACGTAGACATCTTACTACTATCTAGACACATCGGTAAAAGAGTTTGATTTATCTATGCTACGCAATAATTGATAAAGCAATATTTAAAAAGACAATTAAAAGATTGATTTTCGATAATGATATGGAGAAAATAGGATTCCAGGGCAATCCACTATGATAAATAATCACGCAAACAGTTTATCCAATCCAATTCCAATTTAATTTTCAAGCACATGGGTTAATCACGAATATGTTATCAGGCGATTCTCTGGAACTCTAAACCATAACATGGAAATAAAAATCCTAATGACTCCTCTCGGACGCGCAGAAGGAATTCTACTCTTTATTAAAACCTAAGATTCAAAAACCCTTTAATATCTCAAATTCCTCTCGAATATTCAATTTATCAAATCAAATTATCCTGCAACTTATTGATAAACCTAGACCTCTCAGTTTAAGAATTATCAATCAAATCACCATCAATGGCCAGTATCCAGCAATTAATTCAAAACTCAGGATAATCAAAATGCGAATGGAAAGGGAAAATTAAATTAAATAAACATTTACATAAAATTCATCAAGTTTCAAAACCCTAGAATCCAGAATGGATTTAGCCAGACATGCTAAATTCCATCAACAAAAAGGAATAAAGAAACAAAGACATGAAAATGTAAAACCAAAGAACCGAAGTCTTCAATCTCAAATTCTCAACCTTCGTTCTTCGAATTCTGCTCCGTTCTTGCTTTCTCTTGATGGTCGTTGCTCAAAAATCAGGGGAAGGGTCGATTTTACACCTTTGGAACCTCTATTTATATCTATCTTCTTCAAACCCAAAAAGATATGAGATTTGTACCAAAATTCGTCACTTTTACATGATCGGCGACCCATAAAACAAACTCGGCGATCGCCGTGTTCGTGCATGGGCCGTCGTTCGTGTTTTGAGCTAAAAACGGTGAAAATTACGAAAACGGCAACACTGAAGCATAAACAGCGATCGCCGTTTGTGTAATCTGGGTCGCCGTTCTCGTCACGAACGTGCGCAGTCTCACAATTTTGGCCATAACTTTCGCTCTCGAACTCCGATTGACCCGATTCTAGTTGCATTGGAAAGCTAACTAAAAGATCTATCTATTTCTATGATCCATTAGCTCGAATTCCATGTGTGGAGGAATTCGTGACTGCTTCTTTGAACATCAACTGCTTTTTGTAGGGGTTTCCATTGAATTTTGGCCTAAAACGTATTTGGGTTCGGTCTTTTCTCACTTCTTCCTCTTCCTGATGCAAACAAACATCGATTGGCTCCATGGTACCCAGCCATATCCTTAAATGGCTCAATTGTGCATGAAATCTGCGTAAACAATCCAAAACCAAACCAAACGTAATATTTTCTAAAAGAGTATGAAATCGGCACAGAAATATCACTTAATGATCAAATCCTAGGCAAATAGTTAGCGGATTCACATCAGAAAAATGCGCAAAATGAGTGTTTATGAACCCCCCAAACTTAAACTATTGTTCGTCTTCGAACAATGAGGAAAACAAATGAAAGAAAAGGAGAAACACGAGGGGTGCATTTATTGATCAAAAATTGTTTTAGACACAAAAGGGGTTGTGATTCCCACACCAACAAACACAACAATCACCAATTAAATGCAACAAATTACAGTTTTAATCTCGACCTCTAGAAATCTGCTTCTCACAGGATAGTGTATCACTCAAATTTCGCTCAAAGTGTAAGAAAGGCTAGTGTATACTCTCAAATTGTCAATTGTACAACTTTGCTACCATATGCTTGATCATTGTCTAAACTCTCCACTTACCTTGGGAATGCTACAACAAAGATCAGAAAGGTCTTTATTTTTTGTTCTAATGTAGGCACTTTGGTGAAATATATGGAATATTTAGCTAAGTGACTGAACAAATTCATCCTTATAGCTTCATTCACATAAACTATCTCCTTATCAAATACCACACTCATTTGTTGACTGACAAACTTAAATGATCTAATAACTCACCTTCTTTTTTTTTTCTTTCTAGGGCCCAGCCTTCTTTTGATCACCAAATAAAAATTTCTTATCCTCTTACAAATATTGCCTCATAGACAAGACAAATATTACAAATATTACCCATCATTTTTTTTCACCTCAACTTATAGACAAGAAGGAATCTAAGCTTTCACTCTTAGACAAGAACAAAAAAACCACAGACTCGAAGGCTAATCATGAACAATATAAATCATTCTACCCTTTATTTCACCTAAATCTTATAGACAAGATACTATTCACCTGTGTATAGCACTTCCTCATAGACAAGAAAGAACAACATTGCTTTTCTTAACTCATAGACAAGAAAGAAAAGTAACAGACTCAAAGGGGCTTTACTAAGGATAAAATTGTATAAGGGACAGTGTTTGGGATAATTTGGCTAACAAAGATGGCATAAAATCATTTTTTATGTAACTATATTGTCCATCGCAAGGCTTTGGATTATGTACTACCATATAAGACTACTTCATCTCACCACCTACCATCACCAAATACCCATATAACTCCATCCACACCTCCTATCATCTGGTTTAGAAAGAAAGGGTTTAAAGGCTCAACGGGCTTAGCAAAGGATTATGTAATATGTTAGTGTTTGGGTTTAATGAGGCTCATGAAACGATGGCCTAAGATCATTTCTAAGTCCATAGCATTCCTCTATGCAATTTTGAGACAGAAACCAAAGCAAGTTCTAGAGGCAAGCGTACAGTGACACATCTCTCAATGAAACGAACACAGGCTCAAATTCTCACAGGCTTAAGCATATCTTAGAGGCCAAAATCAATTCCACAAAAAAATATGCACCTCATCAACTCATATGCAAATCATTAGTACAAGTTTCACGAGAAAGAAACAGTTGTCATCATTAACTTTGATCAATAATGCAAATAAAACCCGTACCAAACCATTCAATTCCCGGTACAATAAAATGACAGAGTTTCCCAAGTTACAGACCCACTAAAATATAAATAAAAAACTAAAATATTACGGAATTTAAACGAATACATAACTGATGGTTCACGTTAATACAATTAGTGCGGTCAAATATCAACTCAAAAAGTAAAGAAAAAGAAAATTGTAGAAACACACATCGCCCGATCACATCGCCCTCCCCCAAACTTATTCGATACGAAGGAAGGAATAAGTTTGTGGGGAAAAAAGATCACGGAGATGTGTGTGAGACCTCAGACATCCTCACTGCGGTGGCGGCCATGAACTGCCGCATCTGCTCCTCGATCGTCGTTTTTGCAATTTTCAGTAAATCCCCTCATTTCTAACTATTTTCCTGCACTCAACAAACTTAAGCAAAATGCGTGAACTCTAGACATAATAAAGGACATAAGACTCCAAAATTAAACAACTCAAAGCAGTAAAAATTGGGTTGCCTCCCAACAAGCGCTTTATTGAACGTCTGTAGCTAGACACAAAAGTAAAAAAAAAATATACAGGATAAAAAGTGCGTAAAATAAAGTCTAGATTAGTGGTGCAATATTAGAATTAGTGTCAATTATAAATCTATGAAATCCCCGGCAACGGCGCCAAAAACTTGATAGCGTGTTTTTGCAACACGCTAAAACTGCAAGTGTACAGACCACTGCGGAGGCAAGTAATAAATTATCGATCTCAAGGATTGCATGCTCGAAATATTACAAAGCACTAAAACGTAGACATCTTACTACTATCTAGACACATCGGTAAAAGAGTTTGATTTATCTATGCTAGGCAATAATTGAAAAGCAATATTTAAAAAGACAATTAAAAGATTGATTTTAGATAATGATATGGAGAAAATAGGATTCCAGGGCAATCCACTATGATAAATAATTATGCAAACAGTTTATTCAATCCAATTCCAATTTAATTTCCCAGCACATGGGTTAATCACGAATATGTTAAGGCGATTCTCTGGAACTCTAAACCACAACATGGAAATAAAAATCCTAATGACTCCTCTCGGACGCGCAGAAGGAATTCTACTCTTGATTAAAACCTAAGATTCAAAAACCCTTTAATATCTAAAATTCCTCTCGGACATTCAATTTATCAAATCTAATTATCCTCCAACTTATTGATAAACCTAGACCTCTCAGTTTAAGAATTATTAATCAAATCACCATAAATGGTCAGTATCCAGCAATTAATTTAAAACTCAGGATATTCAAAATCCGAATGGAAAGGGAAAATTAATAAACATTTACATAAAATTCATGAAGTATCAAAACCATAGAATCCAGAATGGATTTAGCCAGACAAGCTAAATTCCATCAACAAAAAGGAATAAAGAAACAAAGACATGAAAATGTAAAACCAAATAATCGTAGTCTACAATCTCAAATTCTCAGCCTTCATTCTTTGAATTCTGCTCCGTTCTAGCTTTCTCTTGATGGTCGTTGCTCAAAAATTAGGGGAAGGGTCGATTTTACACCTTGGGAACCTCTATTTATGTCTATCTTCTTCAAACCCAAAAAGATATGGGATTTGTACCAAAATTCCTCAGTTTTTACACGATCAGCGACCCATAAAACAAAATCGGCGATCGCCGTGTTCGTGCATGGGTCGTCGTTTGTGTTTCAAGCGAAAAACGGTGAAAATTACAAAAACAGCAACCCAGAAGCATAAACGGCGATCGCCGTTTTTGTAATCTGGGTCGCCGTTCTTGTCACGAACATGTGCAGTCTGACAGTTTTGGCCATAACTTTCGCTCCGGAACTCCGATTTACCCGATTCCAATTGCATTGGAAAGATAACTAAAAGTTCTATCTATTTCTATGCTCCATTAGCTCGAATTACATGTGTGGAGGAATTCACGACTGCTTCTTTGAATATCAACTGCTTTCTGTACGGGTTTCCATTGAATTTTGGCCTAAAACGTATTTGGGTTTGGTCTTTTCTCACTTCTTCCTCTTCCTGATGCAAAAGAACATCGATTGGCTCGATGGTACCCAGTCATATCCTATAAACGGCTCAATTGTGCGAGAAACCTGCATAAACAACCCAAAACCAAACCAAACGTAATATTTTCTAAAAGAGTATGAAATCGACACAGAAATATCACTTAATGATCTAATCCAAGGCAAATAGTTAGGGGATTCACATCAGAAAAATACGCAAAATGAGTGGTTATCATACATCTTGAAGATCCTTTAATGCTCATCTCCTTTGCAACTTGCCGAATTATGCATCTGACAGAGCATCTGGATTTACAATCTTTTCTTCGTCATTACTGACCTTAGTTTTGCCTTTGGTGATCCGCGCCTTCTCAACATCCTTCTCAGTAATGCATTCAGGTTGATCACCATCCTTTATCTTGGCATTGCTCTCATCATATGCAACTTTTATCTGCTCATAGTTGGCATCTATTTGCTCGAGGATCATCTTTAGTTGTGCCTTTTCAAATTCCTTCTGCTCTCTGGCCTTCTTCAATGTTTTCTCATATCGCATCTTATTCCATGTTTCCGGCTCTTCTATAGAGAACTCTAGTTTTCTCTTTGTATCTTTGGGGGTTGTCTCAATAGGAGTCTTTTCTGCATTCTTGGCTACATCAGGAATTGATATTGATGTGTCTACTACCGGGACTGTAACCTAAACATTTGATCCTTGAAAAAGATCAGCCCTTCCTCTCTTCTTTGCTTGCCCTTCATCATCTGCTGGCTTGCTCTTCCTCTGTTGGGGGCTCTTTTGTGTTCTCTTTTTCTTAACCACAGGTGGCATGGGGGGTTCCAGTTGTGTGATATCTTCCAGGATTTCATACTCCTTGTCCAGGGCTTCCTATTCTGCTTGCCTTCACTCCGCTTCAATTTCCTCCTCAGTCAGTGGAATAACTGTCTGCAAATTGGCATTGTCGTGGTAAGGATCTTCTTCGTCATAAACTTGTTCGTTGAGGTCATCACTGCTTTTCCCTGTTAGAAAGAATGGCTCCCTGATGTCCTTCGTGGGTATGAAGTCAGTGTATATCAAATCTTCTCCACGGCATCGCTTCCTTTTGGGTATAACACCCTAAAGAAAGTGACTTATCTTGAGTCCAAAACCCACGTCCGGAGTGAACTTATGCTCTGTCTTGATATTCTTATTTTTGTAGACGTGCGCCAGCCATTTGGTGTAGATAAACTTCGCCCAATTCTCAGGAATTTGGTCTTCAATAGCCATCATAATTGCAAACTTTTCATACTAAATTCTGAAAGCGAGCCAAGTTCGCCTACTAGCATTCTTATCACAATTTGCGTTAGGCTCATCATGGATCTTCCAATGATCTCAACGGTGCGGCCACCTTCCATGGCTCCGTAAATGTGTCTTTCTTCCACCTGAGCCATCGTCTCGGCATCTTTTCATCATCAGTCACTTAGTAGGTGGCAAAATCCTCTCCTTCCACTCTCAAACTATACTTTTCTGCCAACACTTATGGGCTCACTACTATCCTTATGACCAAAACGCTCGTGGTGAAGAACTTCTCACTTTTATCAACAACGGCTCTTGTAAAGAATTATGCAACTATGTACGGCCAGGACTTGATAGGTTTTGCAAACAGATACTTCATAAGTTTTTCATGACCAAGCTTTTCGATAAGTCTGGTGCAGTAGTGTTTTTTGAACAATGGCTCGTAGAGTATCTTGTACGTCCGTACTAGAGCCGCCCTCCTCTTGTAGGATTCGAGTCTACGGCCAACAACATGAGTTGTCATTTAATTCGCAGGATCGTTCTTAGGGTATCAAAATAAATTCAATTAAATAAATCATGCGAATCCTATGCATGCTCCTACAAACTTAATTGTATAGGATGGATTAAGGGAAATACCTTTCTTAAATCGTTTGATCTACATATCTAGATCGGAGAATGAACGATGAAGTTAGATCTGAAGTGGAATGGAACTCCTTTTTTGATTGTGTTCCTACAGATCTGATCTTCTGATCTGTTCCCTTGCTCCTTGGAAATCTGTTGAGGATTATCCACCAAGTTGAATCAGAAAGCTGGAGGATTTGACCAGAAAAATACCTCCTTCTGATCGCCCAAAGTCGCCCTCTCTCTCTCAATATTCTAATTGAATATTAGTTGAATAATGTGGTGGCTACATCTGATCTGAGAGGGAAAGACTATTTATACTGTTAGGGTTTTGAGAAACCCTAACCCTAATTGGGCTTGAGCAGTGTGTGGGCCAGACCAGGGATCAAATGCAAATAATAAAGTGGGCCCTCTTTATTAAATAATTCTTCCTTGTTCAACCCAGAACATAATTAATTAATAAAACATTGTTTTAACCTTCACCACAGTAACAATGTTGACTCGCCCCTTTATTACCACGTTATTAGGAACAGGTTGCATTAAACTAACATGATCCACATATTTAAGGTTTTAGACATTCATTAATTAATTTGGTTTATGACAATTAAACATAATTAATTAATATCTTATTTCCTGATTAGTACCACTCACTCCTTTTTCTCTTATGCTTGAACAAATCATTCAGCCTGCAGGACTTAGCATAAAGAACCTTGTGAGCTCATCAGGGAATGTCACCATCCTAAAATAGATATGCTTACCTATACATCCAGCCTAAGAAGACCCCACACAAATTGCCAACACCCAAAGTGCAGGTATAAGACTACATGTAAGACTCGCCACCATAGCATATCAAAGTGTGGTCAATCCATGTGTGCCCCTTATCCTTCAGTAAGGTTTAAGATCATAGGAAGTATGTTAGGGATCTGGCTCATTCATATGTCAATGAGAATGGCACATCCCACTGTTGATCCCATCAATACATAAACATGTACCGACACATCAAGTAGCTAGGATAAGCCCACTTATGAACCGATGTGCCGCATCTTAGACCAACAGCCTATCCAGGGACCGTCTCAGCTGTGATATTGTTTAAATCTCGCTAGGCCAAACGAACCATATGATCCTCTGTGATCTCCTACACACCATATGGTCATCCCTATCTACGAGATAAAAGGATATTATAGTTCGTTATATGTTCACATTTATCAGATAGCGAGAATTGTTGATGTAACACATAAATGAAGGCCAGTATACAAACTCTTAATCATTTATGCTTTTTGTATACAATCCCAACACCTCTGTTTAATGGTAAGTTTGCCTTGTGCTCTGCCGTGAACAATGGCCACCAAACGACCATAGGGGATCGATTTATCAATCTGCTCTTTTTTTAACACAACTATGAACATCGGCTGAAATTGTTCCGGTTCTTCGGGAATGCTTGGTCTTCCAAATGATTCAGCAGGTGGATTGGAATGGTTGGATGATTCTTCGATTGATATTTTTCCTGAACTCAAAGGGATATAGAGTCAAAGAAAAATTGAAATCAGGAGTATAAGGAGTAATAGGGTTTAGAAATCCCAATGCAACTTCTTTTATACAATAATGAGCAATCAGCTTCGTGTGAGCAGTTAGATCTCCTTTTTGATCTGGACAGATCAACAGTTGGATAGTTCAGTGACGGTTCTCCTTACGTCCCACGATGATGGAATGTTGTGCGTAGCTGACATGGCATTTGCTTATTTGTCGCTGCCCTATGCAGCAGTCATTCTTCTCATTAATGTAGACTCCACAGCTGCTTCCGTCAATCGGATAGTCCCACCTTTTGAGAGATTTGAAATCATTATCCCTCTTTAATCTGTTGGGCCGAATTGAGCAAACAATAAGGCATATTGCTGAGAGCTTGGACTCGGCAACTGATAGATACCTGCTGAGAGCTTGTACTCAGCAGTGAACTTCAATTCAACTAAGACCTCAGAATACTATATGAGTTTGGACTCAGCAGTAAACTCAATTTTTGTTAAAATCTTAGTATTCTGTAGACAATGAGTTTATGCTAAGAGCTTGGACTCAACAACTTATCTAGAACTTGCTAAGAATCTTGTACTTAGCCATCTTCGGGTATCTGCTGAGAGCTTGGACTCAGCAATCATTGGGGTTCTGCCGAGAGCATGGACTCAGTAGACAAATCAGACTCTTTTATAAATTTTTGAACCTTTAAAATTCAACGAGTCTTTACTGAGTGCTTGGACTCAGTATTCGTCGGGATCTTACTGAGAGCTTGGACTCAGTAGTCAGCAGAGAGTTTGCTTGATAAGATTTTATCACTTCAACCATCAAGCACTCTACTTCTGACTTAAGCTTCAGGGGAGACTTTGACATTCCTATCTGTTGATTTTCCTTTTTATCTTCGATTCAATCCAGGAAAATCATAAGATTTTTAGATAGGAAGCTATTTACACAAGGAGCGTAATGATCTAGAAATTTGTTTAGGCAGTTATTATTTTGAGACAACAGAGTATTGTCATCAAAACGAGCACATTATGTTATTGATATAATTGATTTACAAGAGTACACTTCGCAAAGTATTAAACTACAAGTTACAGTGATCAACTCTCTTGGGATTATATACTAAAAGCATATATGATTAAGTGTTTTGTACATTGGTCTTCATATGTGTTGCTACTACAATGTTCGCTGTCTGAGAAACAAACATGCAACGAACCTTAATATCCTATTATCTCGCCTATAGGGATGACCATATCGTGTGTAGGAGATCACAGAGGATCATATGAGTCGTTTGACCTAGCGAGATATAAACAGTATCACAGCTGAGACGGTCCCTGGATAGGCTGTCGGTCTAAGCTGCGGCACATCGGTTCATAAGTGGGCTTATCCTAGCTACTTCATGTGTCGGTACATGGTTATGTATTGATGGGATCAACAGTGGGATCTGTCATTCTCATTGACATATGAATGAGCCAGATCCCTAACATACTTCCTATGATCTTAAACCTAACTGAAGGATAAGGGGCACACACAGATTGACCACACTTTGATTTACCATGGTGGCGAGTCTTACATGTACTCTTATACCCGTATTTGGGGTGTTGGCAATTTGTGTGTGGCCGGCTTAGTTTGGATGTTTAGGTAAGCATATCCATTTCAGGATGGTGACATTCCCTGAGGAGCTCACAAGGTTCGTTATGCTAAACCCTGCAGGTTGAATTATTTAATTCAGGCATAAGTGAAAAGGAGTGAGTGGTATTACTCAGGAAATAAGAGATTAATTAATTGTGGCTGATTGTCATAAGCCAAATTAATTAATGAATGTCTAAAACCTTAAATATGTGGATCATGTTAGTTTGGTGCAACCCGCTCCTAATAACGTGGTAATAAAGGGGCGAGTCAGCATTGTTACCGTGGTGAAGGTTAAAACAATGTTTTATTAATTAATTATGTTCTGGGTTGAACAAGGAAGGATTAATTAATAAAGAGGGCCCACTTTATTATTTGCATCTGGTCCCTGGTCTGGCCCATGAATTGCTCACAGCCCATTAGGGTTAGGGTTTCTCAAAACCCTAACACTATATATAGGCCTTCTCTCTATCAGATCAAGAGACTTTTCAGTACATTGAAAATTGAGAGCGATGGCGGCGGCTATCCGGAAGGGGAGAAACTTGATCCATTTCTCCAGATCTCGGATTCAACTAGGTAGATAATCCTCACCAGATTTCCAAGGAGCAAGGGAACAGATCAGAAGATCAGATTTGTAGGAACAACTGTTTATCACCGGCGTTCAGATTCAGATCCTGATCTATTTCATCGTTATTGGCTCCGATCTAGATCTGTAGATCAAACGGTGAAATCAGGTTTTCTCTAAATCCATCCTCTGCAATTAATTTTGTAGGAGCATGCATAAGATCTCATGATTTATTTAATTGAAATTTTTTCCTGGTATCCTAAGAACGATCCTTGGCAAGAAATTCTTTAATGGCAACTCGTGTTGTCCATCGTAGACTCAAACCCTACAATTTGTATCAGAGCGAGGTTCATGTTCTTAGGCTCAATCTTGAATAGATTGAGATTAAATAAATGTGTATGTTCATGGATGGATTTAAATTGTTGTGGATATTTTTGTTCTCGTGGCCTTCTCGTTTTTGGATCTATTTTTCTCCACGAGAAAATCTGTGGTTAGATTTGATAGGAAATCATGTAATAGATCTAGATCTATTTTTTGTATTTTTTTTTATTTAAATCTGTAAAATTGAGATCCGGAAGAACGAGAAATGAAGAACGATGAACGAAGAAGACGACATGTTTAGGGTTCAGCCCTTCCCCACCGCAGCCGGCGGCAGCGGCGACCACGGCGGCAGGCGGCATCACGGCGGCGGGTGGCGGCGGCAAGGTTCTTCCCTGCGGCTGGGCCACGCCCGTTTCAGAGCTGTTGTGCACGCTCTTCCTGCGAGCTTCCAGGTCCGGCCAAGGCAGCAACGCTCGTGCCCCTGTTGCTAGTGGCGGCGTCCATAGAGAAGCAGGCCGGCGGTGGTCGCGGGCGAAGACAGGGCCGCGCGCAGATGGTGACAGCGCAGCCTAGCTGCGTTCACCTCTGTTTCACGCGACTGCTGGAGCCGCGACCATCGAACGCGCGCGGTGGTGGATGGTTGCAGCGAGGCGCGGCGGCGGTGGACTTGCAGCTGCTCGTCGGCCGTGCGCGATGCACTTGGTTGCGTCTGCGCTGCTTCTTCTCAGGTGTGTCAGTCGCCGGAAATGGCGATGGCGGGGATGCGACCGGCTGGGCCGGCGGGGGCTGAGCAGGCGACGAGTTCTGGCGATGGGCCAGCGACAGGCGGTGGCCGGAAACAGCGCCGGCGGCTGGGGCTGCTGGGGTGGCGGTTGCAAGGCTGCGACTAGGGTTTGTTGAAACCCTAGGGTTTTTCCAAGCTCGGGCCTAAAATCGGGCTTCTCAGCCCGGAGGCGGCCCGCAGTTCTGAAAATTAGGGTTTGGCTGCTGTTTGGGCCAGAAACCCTAATTTGAAGCCCAAATGTTGTTTTCCCAATTCAAATCAGATTTCAAATCCAACGGAGGCCCAGTTTGAAGATCTGTACTTAAAAATAAATCTTGTAATAGTTAGATTTAATTTATTTCAGTTGTAATCGCATCTGAGGGGCCACGAGAATTTATTTGTTTATTCATTTATTCTCATATTGATGTGATTTATTTTGTGCGCACTAGTAAATAATAGGAAGCATGATTATTTGCTTTAATTATTTACTGTTATAAGCATGTTGCAATTTAATTTTTGAGCATGTCTTATGTGTTTTATTTTATGTTTTACATTATGTCTATAAATTCCGGAATCATATTAAGTTATGATGGAATTTTGGGTGTGACATAATTTATGGGAACATAAAATAATGTGTGCGCATGAAACCTTTAGAATTAAAATACTAAGCTGGATTTTGGTTCTTTTCTAACCAAAATCATTAGACCTCCACAAATACGGCCTCTCATTAGAAGTAATGCGTTTCGAAGAGTAAACGTCTACTTCAGTAGCCTGCGTTAGAAATAATTTACTAGTTCCAATGCGATGAGGTTTCTAAATAAAACATTTAGTTTAATATGAGAAGTGGGAGCCTCTGAGCAAACGTCTACTTCAGTAGCTTGCATTGAGACAACTTTCACTGGTCTCTAAGATTAATCTAAATGGGATAACAAAGGATGTTAAGGGCAGGACGCATGGGTCTAGTACGTATGTCGGATCGCCTTTTAATGTCCGGAGTTAGGCTTGTGGTTACTTTGGCTTAGATGTTGCCTGAGCACAACTCATGCATGAGATCCCTGCTCAAGATAGGTGAACATGGTCTAAAGATCTCCAATATTAATTTCTTTTAACGGCGGATACCTGGCATGGAGAGAAATTAAAGGACCTATTTTGGTCTGGTCGAGCGTTTGCCGTAAACGTCTACTTCAGTAGCTTGCGGTGAATTAGCTTGGGCAATTGGAGGGAACATATTGCATTATTTTATCTAAAGGTTCTATGCATTTTTGTTTCAATTGTTCGTAGTATGTGCTTACTTTAATTCGCTTATTTGTTTTCAGATATGTCTATTATTGCATCGCTCATTAATTCAATCATACACAATTCCTTGACTGGTCCGAAATTTCCTGGTTGGAAAAGTGACATTGTCAAGCTCTTGGATTCATTTGGACATTTGTTTGTTCTGCAAACTCCCTGTCCGAGTTCGCCGACTGATACATCTTCCGATGAGGAGCGTGCACAGTATCACATGTGGATGTGGTCGAATGGCATGGCAAGACAATATATCTTGGTTGGTATGTCAGATGCACTACGTCCTCGTTATAGTGATGTATGGCTTGCGCGTGACATTATGCGACGTCTTGACGTAGCATATGGCGGACTTGATGGACATGCTAGATCCAGTCTTATCAAGCGTATTGTAAGACGGAAAATGGGTCAGAACTGTTCGGTACGTGGACATGTGGAATCACTCATCCAACTCATAGATGAGTACACATTAATGGGTGGTCAAATTGACATTGATGTCAAAATTGACTTGATACTCAACACGTTACCAAAGTCATTTGATGACTTCAGAATTTCTGTTGAGAAAAACAAGAGTGAGTATGATGTTCACAGTCTGCTCAAGGATCTTGTATCAACAGAAGCTTCTTCAGTCTTTTCTGTGAGTCACTCTGATTTGCTTCCGAGTCGAAAGAGTGATGTCAAAGAAAAGAGGAATGAAGGAAGCAGTGGGAGTAGTCTTGCTTTATAAGTTCATTCCAGATCTCTTGCTAAAAGTTCTTCTAAATCGTGTCGTAATGACATGAAGAAGAAGAATAGTAAAGGAGAGAACAAAGGAAAGAAAGATAACAAGAAGGACAAATGTTTCAAGTGTGGCAAGAAAGGTCACTGGAAAGTAAATTGTCCAAGTTTGGTAACTAAGGGACAAGGTACGTCATCTTTTGCATTGGTTGTTGAAACATGATTAGTATCGGTTTTCTACTCCTTAGTGGGTAGTGGTAACTGAGGTCACTAATCATGTTTGCTACACTTTGCAGGGAATCAAGCTTAAGGCTTGAAGATGGCGGGATTACCATCTCCAAGATTTATGCTGGAAGTTGCTACTTCAGCTGATGGAGATTTTACTTTGAGTTTATGTTAAAAACTCTATTTTTAATTCAAGTTTCTGAAGAGATGTTGTTTTGTTTTTGATAAACATATTTTTCATCTATGGATTATTAGTTATTCGATAGAGTTTTTCTATCATGATGAATAACAGTGTTTTCTACTATGGATGATGGTCTCTTCATTACTTGATTACATAAACTATCAGTGTTTAAAGGTATAATTTAAGGAATCACTATTGATATAGGTTACATCAGTCTAAGTAGTTTTAAGTAATTCATGGAATTATGGATTCAATCCAGGTATTTCTAAGAATGGTACTTATGACAACTACTTAGAGGTATAATGATGGTAACCAGGCCTTTTAATAGGCGAATGTATATCTATACATTATTGCGTGTTTGCTCTGGTTTGCTGGTTTGAGTCTACTTCCGCAGTTGCCTTAACAGGCATTGATACTGTAATCATTTAAGATTTGGATATGTTTATCTAATTCACTACAAGTCTTAGTCTCTTGCTTTAATCAAGAGCATTCAAGACTAAGGTGGAGAATAAGTTAAACAAGACCGTAAAAACATTATGGTTCATTCATAATGGTATATCTTAAGTGATGGGGTTTTACAGTATCTGACAGAGCAAAGGGATTGCATCCCAGTTAACTACACATATTATTCCTTGATTGGGATAGTGTAAGTAAAACGAAATAAGATTCTTTAAAAAGTTAATAAGTTATGGCAGTTTTTGCCAAATTTTCGTTTTTGGGAAGAGCGCCAAAAGCAGTTGTGTGTTTGCTTAATCTAGTGTCTTCTAAATCAGTTCTAAATAGCCTAGCAGACCTTGACTCTGTCAAAAGGGCAATGATGGGTAATTCGGTTGTTAAGCTGATATAGGAAACTGATTGGTTGGAAGAAAGGTTTAAGCTAGTACTGTTTTGTGGGCTATTCCAGGTAAACGAAAAAGATGGTTACTTTGTATATCCTAGATACAAGCAAGTTGTATAGGATGAAACCATGAATCCAAATGTAGGATTGTTATCTAACGTTGTAGAGAAGACAATTCAAATCCATCAGGAAATACCCCGTGGCATATTGAGTATACCTTGGAAGGTATGGTACCAATTGCAGGGTCACCTATGTAAGGTAGTAAACCACAAATTAATGCACCATTAACTGATAACATAAAAGGAGCATCGTTGCAGTGGGAGGTTGCGTTAACAGGCTTAATGGTACTGGTTCGTCGAAATGGTCACTGGACTTGTTCCCAGCTTAACGAACAACATCGTACTCATCCCTTAAAGCGCAACGAAGTTGTTAAGACAAACGATGCGGCTTAATGACATCAAGTCATGGATTCAGAAATGAATCAGTAAATGTTATGGTCGTGTATTGGGATCAGTGATTGCCAAATAAGCTTACCAGCTATAAGCAACTGATTGATATACAAGGAAAGAAATAATCAAATGGTAACCTAGTATGTTTTCAAAGGTCTAGGTTAGTGAGTAAGGTATGTTTCACAACAAGACCTTCTCACTGGTTGCAACTATTAAGTCCATTCGAATTCTTTTAACCATAACAGCACATATGAATCTAAATATCTGGAAGATAGATGACGTCATCCGTATTTATAAACGGGAACCTTGATAAAAGGTGACGACATCTGTATGCAACAACCAGGTAAGTTATGTGCAAAGCATCATGTCTGGAAGCTAAGGTAGTTCAAGTATGAACTTAAAGGAGCTTCAAAGTCATGAAACAGACATTTCGATATTGTCTATCGAGAATGAGAGTTTCATGTATTAGCTATGTGTCAGCGGAAGCGTGGTTTTCCTTGCACATTATGCAGATATTATTTTCACATTCGGAAACGGTGTGGGGATATTGTCAGGCATAAAGGATGGTTATCCGAACAGTTTCAGAAGTAGGACTTATGAGATTTTGGAACACCTTTTGAATTAAAGTCTTGTGTTGTCACAAGAAAAGGATGTTCAGGTATCTCAAGTCGCTTAAATTGATTCTGTGATGAGTCGTTCATAGCAAGAAAGATTGTTGTCTTTCTATATTGCAGATGAACGAGTTCAAATATCTGTAATGCTATAAGCATGTTAGACAGACATCAGTTCAACTCTGGATAGGCACATCGGTTTACAAGTGTGCTATGTGAGTTGAATATCATCGGATATCCAGGAGGATCATATTGAAAGGAAGTTGACCTCTAACTATGTGTTGGCCTTGGAGGAGGAGTTATAGGAATCTAACACGGAAGTGTGTTGCAGATTCCGGTATGAAGGCTGAGTTTTTGTCAGCTTCATTAGCTTTGCAAGAAGCAGTATAGCTCCGATGCCATCCTCTAGAGGTGTGTGTTCTGAGTTTGCCTAATTAAATCACAAGGAATTGTGATTATGTTGGTGCAATGACAAACTCAAAGGAACCCAAGACTCACAAGGTGGTGAAACACATAGGATGTGTGGAATCCCATCATACGAGAAATCGTGACAAGAGGTGACGTGAATGCAGTGGGAGTGATTGACAGTATAGACACACTTAATACTTTGGTAAAGCAATGGTATTATGCTTTAAGTATAAGTGGGAGATTGTTGGGATTATATACTGAAAGCATATATGATTAAGTGTTTTGTACACTGGTCTTCATATGTGTTGCTACAACAATGCTCGCTGTCTGAGAAACAAACATACAACAAACCATAATATCCTATTATTTCGCCTATAGGGATGACCATATGGTGTGTAGGAGATCACAGAAGATCATATGAGTCGTTTGACCTAGCGAGATATAAACAGTATCACAGCTGAGACGGTCCCTGGATAGGCTGTCGGTCTAAGCTGCGGCACATCGGTTCATACTTATCCTAGCTACTTCATGTGTCGGTACATGGTTATGTATTGATGGGATCAACAGTGGGATGTGCCATTCTCATTGACATATGAATGAGCCAGATCCCTAACATACTTCCTATGATCTTAAACCTAACTGAAGGATAAGGGGCACACACAGATTGACCACACTTTGATTTACCATGGTGGCGAGTCTTACATGTACTCTTATACCCGTATTTTGGGTGTTGGCAATTTGTGTGTGGCCTGCTTAGTTTGGATGTTTAGGTAAGCATATCCGTTTCAGGATGGTGACATTCCCTGAGGAGCTCACAAGGTTCATTATGCTAAACCCTGCAGCTTGAATTATTTAATTCAGGCATAAGTGAAAAGGAGTGAGTGGTATTACTCAGGAAATAAGAGATTAATTAATTGTGGCTGATTGTCATAAGCCAAATTAATTAATTAATGTCTAAAACCTTAAATATGTGGATCATGTTAGTTTCGTGCAACCCGTTCCTAATAACGTGGTAATAAAGGGGCGAGTCAGCATTGTTACCGTGGTGAAGGTTAAAACAATGTTTTATTAATTAATTATGTTCTAGGTTGAACAAGGAAGGAATAATTAATAAAGAGGGCCCAGTTTATTATTTGCATCTGGTCCCTGGTCTGGCCCATGAATTGCTCACAGCCCATTAGGGTTAGGGTTTCTCAAAACCCTAACACCATATATAGGCCTTCTCTCTATCAGATCAAGAGACTTTTCAGTACATTGAAAATTGAGAGAGACGGCGGCGGCTATCCGGAAGGGGAGAAACTTGATCGATTTCTCCAGATCTCGGATTCAACTTGGTAGATAATCCTCACCAGATTTCCAAGGAGCAAGGGAACAGATCAGAAGATTAGATCTATAGGAAGAACTATTTATCACCGGCGTTCAGATTCAGATCCAGATCTATTTCATCGTTATTGGCTCCGATCTAGATCTGTAGATCAAATGGTGATATCAGGTATTCTCTAAATCCATCCTCTGCAATTAATTTTGTAGGAGCATGCATAAGATCGCATGATTTATTTAATTGAAATTTGTTCCTGGTATCCTAAGAACGATCCTTGGCAAGAAATTCTTTAATGGCAACTCGTGTTGTCCATCGTAGACTCAAACCCTACAAACTCTTCTTCAAGCTGCTCCAAATAACGCCTTTGTTAGATTTGCTCCTTCTTCTTGGTTTCCTCCCCGAGCTTGTTGCTGCATGCTTCCCCAAATGCCCAGCAACGCCTTGTAGGCTCCGAGATGTCTCTTGTCACTTCATTTTCTAGCTCCTCAAGCTATGTACATAGACATCTCTTAATTCGACAGCCTGCGTTTAATCTAGCTACTTTCAAAGGAAGTTCGATGCTAGAAGATCTCACCATTTGCTAAGGTCGATGCTCTTGTCCGCACATTCCATCAACAGCAGGTGCAATACCAATGTCTCAACTTTATGTAGGATGGGTAACACCTGCACCACCTGCATGCTCGCACATCTAGATGCGTGCTTCTTTAGCTTCGGATACCAAGCAGATGCGTACAAGTTGCATCTACTCCATCCGCAAGCCTTTCAACCATCTCTTCTTCGTCTCCATTTTCTGACTTTTTCACCCATGGAAGAAGAGGTGAGGAAGAAGTTGTCTGGGAATCCTTACCCAAAGGAATTCCCGAACCATGAGACTACGGAATATCAATCCTTAGACCTACCTGGCAAGTTTATATATCTCCAATGATAAAATTGTCATGTCCTAACAAAATGGATCTCCTATCTCCATTTGGTTCTAATATAAGAAACCCATTATCATAGGTGAACCGAGAATTGAAAGAATCTTCATAGATATGATTTATGTGATGATTACGACTCTTCCTTACAATTTGGAGACTTCCAAGTCACGTTGCTCGAACCTATCATGAAGGTATTTTGGTGCGATGGTAAAGGATGACATCATGTTTTCTAGAGCAACAAGGTTTAATCGGAGGGGTTTGATTTCAGAGGGCTGGATGTGTTTTCCTAAACAAGGGATACCTCCCTTTAAATAGATGAACCCATCCTGAATATTTGTTCGATCAATCAAATCATTTGCCGTGGGAACCGATGGTTTTGGCAATACTTTCCACGTGGCCATTCGTGATGCCATCTCTGGATCAGAATCATCCCGAGCCTTGAGCAAAATCTTCAGAAATGATAGTGAATTTTAATCATCACTATATTAATTTTCTTCATTAATGTAGTTTGAGACTGTTTTGTCGGTTGAGATATTCCCTCTTTTAATTCTTCATTGTTGAATAACTTCTCAAGGTTGATTCAGCAGTCTTATCCATTTCTTGAGAGCTGGAACTCAACAATGACTATGATGTATGCTGGAAAATGAGATTTCAGCATCTGATGTCGAATCTGCTAAGAGCTTGTACTCAGCAATCTGACTACATCTTTTTCGCATCTTCTGGAGAGTGTGAGCTTGGACACACCCTATTGTGCATCATCTCCCATAAATCCAAGAACAGAATGAGAGCTGGGACTCATTCTTCCACAACCTCATCTAACTCCAATAATCCGAGCTTAAGACAAAGCTTTTTAAACCTTCTTTCTGCTAGAGGTTTGGTGAATTTGTCTGCTAGTTGATCTTCTGTTTGGATTTAATCCACTGAAATATCCTTCTTCTCAACGTGATCTCGGATGAAATGATGTCTGATATCAATGTACTTTGACCTTGAATGATGTACTGGCTTCTTCGTGATGCACATTGCATTGTTATTATCTCAGTACATCGAGATGCATCCGGTACTGACTTCATAATCTTGAAGTTGTTGCTTAATCCAGAGCACCTATGTACAGCTGCTTGAAACAGCCACGTATTCATCTTCAGTTGTGGACATTGCTACCGAGTGTTTCTTTTTGTTGAACCAACTTATCAGCTTGTGTCCTAAGAATTGGCAAGTCCCACTTGTACTCTTTTGATCAATTCGGCATCCTCTAAAATCAGAGTCAGAATATCCAACGAGTGTATGGTCGTCTGCTCTTGGATACCAAAATCCTAAAGACTCTGTCCCTTTTAGATATCTGACAATTCTTCGTGCATATTCCAAGTGCAATTTCTTCGGGTTCGCTTGATATCTAGCGCATACGCCTATAGCATACAAAATATCTGGTCTGATGGCTGTTAGGTATAATAATGAACAAATAATACCTCTATATGATGTTGGATCCATGGATTCACCTTCTTCGTTTATTGAGAGCATTGAACAAAGAGGAAACAACATGGTTGTGGCACAAGAGATTGAATCATCTGAATTTCAAAACTATTAACCATCTTGCCAAGAACAAACTTGTTGTAGGTCTGTCTGCTGAGACTTTTCGCAAACAATGTATATGCAAAGCGTGCCAGCAAGGGAAGCAGACCAAAGCTTCGTTCAAATCAAACCCAGAGAAGGCTACATCAGGAAGGATCCTTGAGCTCCTGCACATGGATCTATTCGGCCCAGTCACACCATCCACTGTAAGCAAGAAATTTTATACGCTTGTGGTTGTTGATGACTTCTCCAGGTACACATGGGTTCGTTTGCTAAGGACCAAGGATGAAGTCAAGATCCTACTACCAGAGTTGATTCTTAAAGAACAAAATAGCAAAGAGGTCACGGTGAAGAGGATCAGATCAGACAATGGAACCGAATTTTGCAATGGAATCTTGATGGATTTCTGCGCAGAAGCCGGTATTATTCATGAGAAGTCCGCAGCTAGGACTCCCCAGCAGAATGGGTTAGCAGAGCGAATGAATAGGATTTTGAAAGAAGCCGTGCAGTCCATGCTTGCTGACTCTAGATTGAGTGGAAAATATTGGGGAGAAGCCGTGATGACCGCATGCTACACTCAAAATAGGAGCGCGATCAATGGCAGATTCAACAAAACTCCTTATGAAGTGTACAATGGTCGTAAGCCTTCGATCACTCATCTTCGTGCTTTCGGGTCGACATGTTATATCCATAATAATGGGAAGTCGAAACTTAACACTTTTTCGCCTAAATCTGATGAAGGTGTTTTCCTGGGATATGGACACCCCTCTCATAAAGGCTATCGAGTGTTAAACAAGACAACTCAACTTGTGGAAATAACATGCAATGTTATTTTTTATGAGTCTACTTTAGTGCGCAGGGTTATCAAAGAGCAAAGGGATAGCAATCATGAGACCAATGATGTCCATGGTCAATCAGTCTTGAATTCTTTCGAAAATATGAGTATTGATCCGACTAGCTCTCTGAATGATGCTAATCCAGCAAGGACGCACTCAGCAGGTCACCAGACTGCTGACCAGGCCAATGATGCTAATGATCATGCTGAGGCCACACCTATTCATTTCAATAGTAATCCAAATATCTTGGAGTTGTTCGATGACGAAGAGGAGGAGACATCAAGGTCAACTCCTAATAATGAAGAAATAATAGATGTTGCTGAAGGTCTTGGCAGAGGTGCTGCTGAGGTACCTGCAAGAGAGGTTCCTGTTCATGAAGATCCTGTAGCAGAAATTCCGGTTGTTGAAGAAGTCCCAGTTACTGATGAACGTGCTGCTGACAATCCAGATGCAGAGCACGAGGCAGATGACGAAGGGAATGTTGTAGCAGACAACAATCCAGCAGGAGGGACAGATGCTGAAGTTCCAACAACCATAAGACCTGCATGGCTGCGTGCTCATCCTCTAGAAGATGTTCTTGGAGATGTCAATGATCCCATTTTGACGAGACAAGGGAATGCAATGCTAGCCTGCTACATATCTCATGAAGAACCTAAGAAGGTTGAAGAAGCTCTACAAGATCCAGATTGGGTGAACGCTATGCAAGAGGAACTTGTTGAGTTCACACGTAATCATGTGTGGGATCTAGTGGATAGGCCAGAACATCAAAGTGTTATAGGCACTAAGTGGGTGTTTAAGAACAAGAAGGACGAGACAGGCTTAGTAGTCAGAAATAAGGCACGTCTCATTGCCAATGGATATAGGCAATGTGAAGGCATAGATTATGATGAGACTTTCGCTCCAGTAGCAAGGCTGGAGGCAATCAGATTATTTCTCGTGTATGTCGCATATCACGAATTCGCTGTGATGCAAATGGATGTGAAAAGTGTCTTTCTAAATGGTGAGCTCAAGGAGGAAGTCTAAGTTGAACAACCATCAGGCTTCGAGCAGGGAAATCAAGTCAATAGGCTCAGGAAAGCTCTGTACGGCTTGAAGCAAGCACCGAGAGCATGGTATGGAACTCTATCTAAGTTCCTGCTAGCTAATGGATTTAAGAAAGGGAGGATTGATCAGACTCTCTTTCACATTGAAGATGGAGGAAGTATTCTGCTAGTACAAATATATGTCGACGACATAATTTTTGGATCGAAAAACCAAGATTTATGTGATAGGTTTTCCAAGCTCATGACTAGCAACTTTCAAATGAGTATGACGGGAAAGATGTCATACATTCTCGGATTGCAAGTCCAACAGTCCAGCGAAGGAATTTTTATTCACCAGAAGAAATATGCTCGCGATCTAATTGCCAAGTATTTCCCAAAGAAGACGAAAAGTCTGCGGATTCCCATAAGCACAACGTGTATAGTTGCTCTTGATAAGAAAGGAGAAGATGTGAATCCTACTCTCTATAGATGTATTATTGGTTCACTGTTATACCTTACCGCCAGCAGACCAGACATATCATATGTCGTTGGATTATGCGCGAGATATCAAGCAAACCCCAAGAAGACGCATCTAGACACTGCTAAGTGGATTGTGCATTATCTAAAAAGCACAGAAGGTCTGGGGATTTGGTATCCAAGGTTCGATAGTCTAGCACTCAGTGGATATTCGGATTTAGACTTTGGAGGATGTAAGATCGACAGAAAAAGCACCAGTAGCACTTGCCAATTTCTTGGACATAAACTCATCAACTGGTTTAGCAAGAAGCAGAGTACATTGCTGCTTCTAGCTGTTGTTCTCAAATTTTATGGATAAGGCAACAATTTTAGGATTATGGGATTCCTCCTGAATGCGTGCCGATTAATTGCGACAACAATAGTGTCATGTGCATTAAGAAGAATCTGGTCCATCATTCAAGGACTAAGCAAATTGATATTCGTCACCACTTCATCCGAGATCATTAGGAGAAGAAGGACATCGATGTCCGATATATATGCACTGAGGATCAGATAGCTGACATCTTTACAAAATCGCTAGCAGAGGCCAGATTCAAGAAGTTATGTATAAAGTTGGGTCTTATGGAATTAGATAATGCTGATGAATGAGATGCTATTCCCATTCTCTATGGACTTCTTGGATTTCGGGAGATAGTTTGGAAAACATATCTAAACCTTTACCTACTTGTTACTGCGTTTCTCTGCTAGGCCAAGTATGCTAAGAAGATAGCAGAGGTGGTGACTATGCTAAGAAGATAGCAGAAACGACGATTCTGCTGGGATGGTAGCAAAAGTGCAGATTTTATTAAGTTTATAGCAGTTGTAAAGATTTGCTCAGTAGATGGGTCACAACAAAGTTCAATGTGCTTAAGTCTTAACATTTTATTATGTTATTTTTATCCGAATGAATTATTCAAGATATATGCTGAAGTTCATGGAGGTTATGTAAATGCATTGAAGATGTAGAAGACAAGATCATCGCAAGAAAAGAAGATATATTTTCATTAATATATAACAAAAAAAAAAGGAAAACATTGATTACATTCAAAATGGGGAGAGTTACAACGTCAGAAGGGGGAGCGAGGTCTGAAAGGAAAGAAGGTCGTTTCCCTCAGGTTCGAGCGACCTGCAGCTATATCTGGAAATTGTTGCTCCAGCAACCAGCTCAGCTGCATGCCACGCGGGAGAGGCACCGACGGATATAAGGCGACGCAGTCCCGGACACCCGCAAAGATGAAGGATGCCCAGTCTACCTCTGCCCTATCATCTATGGCCATCATGGCCTTCCAGACCTCGGGGGATAAGGAGAGGTCATTCTCGTCGTAGCCGATGACCATGTTATGGAAGATGCAGA
This sequence comes from Plectranthus barbatus, assembly GCA_026898455.1. Classification (NCBI taxonomy): domain Eukaryota; kingdom Viridiplantae; phylum Streptophyta; class Magnoliopsida; order Lamiales; family Lamiaceae; genus Plectranthus; species Plectranthus barbatus. The sequence continues at coordinate 128,640 of JAPKLW010000490.1, forward strand.
ACATCACCCAGTAAGGAGTCCGGAGCCCGGTAGCCAAAGCCATCGGGTTGAACTCAAATATTGGAGAATGCCTCCACATCTCCCAAGATGACCACTCGGGGGCCATCTCCCCCGTACGATAGTCCATGACTGATAAGGGACCCCGGCGAAGGCCGAAGTCCCGAGCGAAGGAAGCGGTTGTCCAGCAGACGAGCCTTCTTTGAAAGACACCATAGATGGCGTCTTTCTCCTGCATGCATGAGCGCAGGAATTCCTGGACGTGAGCCTCTTGGAAGTGGCGAGGAGTGGAGCAGACGAACTGCTCAAGGCCATTCTGGTGGGCGGCGGCCATCACCTCCTCGGCCACCATATAATCAGACTCATACTCACTGTACAAGCCTGATTCGTTGAGGATCTAGTTCCTCCGGATGTCAATTCCTTGTGGTGAATGCATGATTACAGATGAAGTATTTTTACTTGCTAGGAAAAGTAAGAGTTGAAAGGAGAAATGTGAAGATGAAGATCATAACCAAGGATGGTATTTATAGAGAATATAATGATCCTATTCCCTCATAATGATGGACTGTGACATCTTCCTGAAGATCACAATGATTCATTTCATCACTAGTAATTCGAAGCGTCGTGAGAAGAGGAATCGACAAGTGTGCATGGATGGTCTAATCAAGTCAGTAGAAACGAAGGTGGTCATGTCAGCAAAAAGCTCGAGATACACTTTATTGTGTTGAATGCTGAGTCTAAGCAGATTTTTCAAACTATGCTGACAAATCAAGGAAGAGGAAGATAGCACATCTTTCGGTAAACTGTGGTTGCTAAACTACAGTACCCGCTGTTGTCCACGTTGTCAATCTGCTGAGTCAATGATCTTAGAAATATCAATTCGAGGCGGGACGACTCAATTTCAAACTTGATAAGACGTGATAGGGTGCATTTAATGCACGCAGACGGCTGCGTCAAGTAAGAAGGCTCCACGTCAACTGCACTCGAGTTTTTCTCGGAAGCGTGGGAAGCCATACGGAAGGACGTGACAATCCTGAACCGTCGATCTAACCTTTCGCAGAAAATCCCTCAACCGTTGGATCTTACATCCAAAGGTATAAACTTAAGCCTTTCTCACTGTTCATGTTTCTTTCCTCCGGAATCCCGAACAAAATCCCTAACTTGCAAACCATGGCTACCAACCCAAAATCTCCCTCAACCAACAATCCTGAAACGAGTACTGCGCCTACATCCTTATTTCAACCTCCTACATTTATATTCCCACCAATTTCGGGTTCTCCGCTGCATGAACAACATGCACCAGGATTCACAGGAATCGTGAAGAAGGAGGACATTGATGACTCCATTCCCTATGGTCAACTTGTGATATTAGCTTGAAAGAAGGAGCAGTCCGGCCACACTAAGGAATAGAGGAGATTAGCCCAAATCATGAAGGACCGGATTTTGTACATGCCTCTTGCTCCTGCCCACATTCCTGACTGGATAATGGAAATACTTGATAGCGAGCAGGTAATCAAATACTTATCTGCTGAACCCTTACATTTTCATCCGCACATGGAATCGGAATTCTATGCTAGGCCTGTGATGAATGGTGATGGAAAATCGTTCAAAACATGTGTCTATGGGAACATTATTGAAGTAAATGCAGAGTTACTTGCTAAGATATTTGGACTTCGAAATTGTGGAGAACGTATATCTCAATACAATGTAAATGATATAGCGGAGATGGAGAGGAGATGGAATTTGTGGAAAACGCCAGGTGATTTGAAGGATAGGAAAGGGCAGACAATAACATTTAGGGTAGCTACTTCCATCAACACCTTGAAGGATGAATTCAAAATCCTTGCTGAATTAGTCATCAAAATGTTCCAGTGTGATGCTGGATCGTACTCAGAACTCTCTGCTAAGAAGTATGCAGTTATGATGGCTCTCACAGATAAGGTGAAGGGTAATTGGGTTGAGTTCTTTAGTGAGCGATGGATAGAGCATGCTAGAAAGAACGATCATATGTCGTTAGATGGGACAATCTCTTCGAATGTGAACTTTGGATAGAAGATAAGCAAATTTCTGAAAATTATCCTGCCAACCAAGAAAGTTGATCAGGGCGTGAAGTTGCTCTCTACGGACTTCATCCCCGTAACGAAGAAGGAAGCCAACCCCCTTGATTTTAAGAAACCGAAGAAATTGACTGGCAAGAAAAACATGGATGCTGATAAGCCTACGTCTGATGAAGAGGTGGATGAACGTTCATTGGGACATCAAGTGTTGCAGCAAGCCTCTCCTCTGACAGTTGAGGAAGTTGATGTGCTGACCAAGAATGGTCAAACAGAGCAGTGCTTTCAGCAACTTGAGAAGATTGTGGAGCTTGGTGATCTACCAAATGAAAAGATAGACGAAATCATGACCAAGGAAGCTCCCGAGCAATCAACACTCATTCTGGGTCAGATTGCCCAACCAATTCCAATAAGGCAGAAAATAGAAGTTGCAACAACTAGGAGGAAGAGGACTCGCAAACGTCTCTTCAAGACCGCTGAACTCCAGGAAGCGGAAAAAAGAAGCAGCAACAATGGAAGAAGCTAGGAAGAAAGCTTCTACTGAGCAGGCTGCAGAGAAGGAAAAGATGGACAACACACCTCTGTCTTCTAAGTGTCTTGAGGATCGTCCCAAAAGCATTAGGGCAATCAAGAAGAAACGAGATACTGAGAAGAAGATAGAGGAAACCAAACAGTACAGGAAGGAAGTCAAAAGGATCACTTTTGAGGCCAGGGATCGGAACTTTGAACAAGTCAAACAATCTCATGAAGAACGGGTGACTCGAAAGAGGACTATTGGTAAGACATGCGAGAAGGAAGCTGCTGAAAAATTGGACATAGCAGCAAAGAAAAGCAGGATAGCAGTTGACGCTGCTGAGAAAGGAAAAGAAAAAGAAGGTGTTCTAATCCTTGTTGAAGTCGATCAAAATGAAAAGATTGTACCCGTAGAGGAAGCCATGTCTGATGCTGAGTTTACTGAGCTGCTTCAATCTGGCGCATTCAATGCTAAGGAGCACTCCAAAGGGACAAAGTTTCAAATTCACGAACCAACTGAAGGACCTAGAACCAGGAGTAGCTCAGAAGAAGTCATGACGCATAGAATGAAGGATGTCATGCTCCCCAGAGATAAGAATGCTGAGTCATCAAGTACCAGAAAACAGATTGAGATATAACTGTCTCTGCTGAGAAACCTTTCGCTGAGAAAGAAATTCTTGTTTCTGCAGAGAGACCTTCTGATGTAGAAGTAGCCTCGAGACATGCTGAAGGACTGGTTGCAGATAAGGAAATGATGGTGGAATCTGCTGAAGAAGTCTTTGTTGCTCAGGAGACACCTGCCGTTGCTGCTGACAACGCACAAGCAGAAGAAAAGATAGAGGAAGAAATATCTTCTGCTGGAGATTTGGTTGATTCCACATGCTCTTCAGGATCCGATTCAGAAAAAGAATCAGGTGAGGTATTCTCCGCCAAGATTCTCCGCCAGTTTCCCACCGCCAAAAATGAAGTATTGAGGATTCCATTTCATGGATTGCCTGCAAAACTCTTTCGCTCTAGGAGAATAGCCCAATGGTGCGTAGCCGTCTCTCTTGACGACAAATTAAATGTTGATCTCCGTGATCGGGGTGTTGAGATCATGGCATTTGTCAATGAAGAAGTAAAGAGGGACATTGCCGAGGTGTTCTATGTTGAAATAGATGAAACAACCGATGAAGGCAAGCTACTTGGAAAAGAGCTCCTGCGATGGAAAGTTTATGACTACATAATTCATGAGTTATGCTTTGAAGATAGGATGATAATCATTGCCATGAAAGGCTTAAACTTTTGGCGTTCAGAAGAAGCTTGGGCGAACGATTGGATGGATCCACCTCCATGTACGAAGTAGTTCTCAGATAAACAAGTGTTGGAGAGATTAAAGGTCATCCATGCTCACAGGCTGTTTTCTGCATCCGTGTCGCTGCCTCCTTCAGAGTTCGCTCTGGATGAACGCTCTACAGCACACATGCAGTTAACAAAATGTCAAAGGCATGTTGTTGTTACCTATCAACAACGAAAAGCTGCATACGAGGAGAAGATGCGAGTACGAAGCATGGAGCTGGCTGCCATTGAACAAGCCAAAGAAGAAGAAGCCAAATGACTGCTTTACTGAAATGGTTACACTTCACAAAAGTTCTAACCAAGCTGCTACTTTACTTCAAGCCCAGAAGCTTCTGGCTCTGCTCTAGATTCAAATCATACTGTGGTGAGAAATTCGATGGCAAGTGTGATCGAAGAAGCTACTGAGGAACCTGCTAACTCAGCAATGGAGGAAGCAAACATTCAAGGTCAGGAGATTTCGGTTTCAGAATCTGCTAAGGTGATAGTAGATGGTGGAGAGGGTGTGAATGCTACCATAAAAACTGGGACTGAGCTGGTCATTCCTGATACCCCCATTGCTGCTGAGCCTGTGCAAGTAAACCTCCAGTCCTACGTGGCTTCTCTGATCAACACAGCGTTCCACCAACGTGACATTCAGCAAGCCAAAATAGTTGAAGAGGTCCGGAAGGAGATTGCTGATGTACGAGGAGCAGTCTCGGAAGTTCACACCTCTATCACCGAGGTTCAGCAAACGGTTGGTCAGGTTAAGGAGAAGATCACGCACGTGGAAGAAGTCGTCTCTATGGTACAGACAAGTATGGTCACTCTTCAAGTGGGTCTTGATGAGCAACAAATCCTTTTCCACCTCTGTTTTGGTTGCGCTCAAAGAGGGAGAAGAACAAAGGATTGCTGAGGAGGCTAAGATTAAAGCAGAGAAAGAAGAGCAAGCGCGAAAGGAAAGGGAATTCTTACAGGCCATGCTAGAGATGAGGATGGAGATAGAAGCTAAGCAGAGAGCGGACCATCAAGCACGTATGGAGAAACTCATGGCCTTGACAATGAAAAGGGTCGATGATCTTGAAAAGCCAAAACCTCCACCTGATGCCCAGAGCTAAGGTCGTTTATCTCTTGCTCACACTCTGTTCTATTTCTGTTTCTATTTTTGTTGTCTAAATGATTTCATTGTACTCATATTTTCAAAAACATATATGAAATCATCAGATTCGTGACAAAATCTCACTGTCCACTTCTGATTTTCCATATGCGTACATTAGTTGACATACATTCTTCGTGTATTCAACAAATTTGAATGTGAATGCTATGATCTAAATGGTTGCTAACTGGTTATGTAAATGTCTGTTGTTCTTAAAAATGCTAGGATTTCTAGCATACTTTCTTTGCAGCATTTATCCATGCTATATTAAGCAAGAATATTTCCCAGCATATTTTGAGGGGGAATTTTTTTAAAACTAGTAAGATTCTGAGATAGTTTGCTTAGCAATTCTTCTTGTAACTCATAATTTTTCTCTGCTAAGTCTCAGCAATCATTAGTAAGCTTTGATCGCACCAAAAAGGGGGAAATTGTTGGGAAATTATTCCTGAATCTCCCTTAGGAGAATATTGTAAAAGGTTTTCCTGGATCAAAACTTAGTAGATGGTCTATCATTGATGAACTTTAGCATAGTCTAGCTACTCTTGTAATGTCCTGTATGGGGTGAATATTGAGTTGTGATAAACACTCACTTTGTGCATTTTACTGATATAGATTAGCTCGCTTTTGACCTCAGATTAGATTGTTATGTGGTATTTTCATGCATTATCTTTATTCTTTAAGAAAATATTACATTTGGTTTGGTTTGTGGTTATTTATGCAGATTTTATGCACAGTCGAGTTGTTTACGAGATCTAACCAAGTACCCTGGAGCCAATCGATGCTAACTTGCCTCGGGAAAAGGAAGAAGTCAAAAATTACCGAAGGCTACGCCGAATTCACATTCGTGACAATATTGGCAACCCAAATGACACACTCGGCGATCGCCGAGTTTGTAGATGGGTCACCGAAGTGGGAATTCTGTTTTTGTCCCACGGCACGAACTCGGCGACCCAAATGACACATTCGGCAATCGCCGATCTCGTGGATAGGTCGTCGAGTTTGAAAAATTTTCACGCTGGGTTCGAAGCAACATCGGCGACCCAATTAACATTTTTGGCGATCGCCGATCGGGTATGCGGGTCGCCGAGTTTGACGCGTTTTTGACGAATTCTGACGAATCTGAAGCCCAAAACCATATCTTTCCAAGATTTGGCGATACCCATGTATAAATAGGACTTCCTAGGACCAAAAAAAGGTTCCTTCACATATTCTTAAGATAGAGAAAGCTGGGAGAACGCAGGAAACAACAGGAAACTTGAAGAGCACGCTGGAGATTGAAGATTGAAGATTTCGGGTTTTTGATTTTCATGTTCTTCAGTTCCATGACTCTTTATTCCTTTATTTTTGTGGAATTTAGCATGATTGGCTAAATCCCTTTGTGGATTCTAGGGTTTTGAAACTTGATGAATTTCATTTAATTGTTTATGTGATTCGATTTTCCTTTTCCATCTACGTTCTAATTTTATCTGAGCTTTTCATTAATTACGTGAGTCTGGCCATTGATTGTGATTTGAATTGATAGCTTTTGAACCGAGAGGTCTAGGTTATCAATTAAGATGCAGATAAATTAGATTTAATAGAACGATTGTCCGAGAGGAAATTGAACTGTTGAAGGGTTCTAAAAATCTAAGGTTTTATCAAGAGTAAAAGTCTTTTTGCGCGTCCGAGAGGAGTCACTAGGTCTTTTATTTCCAAGTTATGGTTTAGAGTCCGAGAGGATCACCTGATAACATATTTGAGATTAACTCACGTTTTTGGAAATTAAAATTTGAATTGAATCGCATACATAATTGTTTGATTGTTCTTCAATGTGGATTGCCCTGGAATCCTAATTTCTCAGTATTTTTCTAAACTTAATAATTTCAATTGTCTTATTAAATATTGTTGTTCAATATTGCCTAGGAATTAAATAAACAAACTTTTCTACCGATGTGTCTTGATAGTAGTACGGTATCCATGTGTTAGTGCTTGATTATACTTCGATTTTGCAATCTTCGAGATCGATAAATTATTACTTTCCCATTGCAGTGGTCTGTACACTTGCAGTTTTAGCGCGTTGCGAAATGCTCTATCAAGTTTTTGGCGCCGTTGCCGGGGATTGCACAGATTTATAATTAACACTAATTCCGATATTACGCTAATTACTCTAGACTTTGTTTTACGCATTGTTAATTTTTATTTTCTATCTTCTCTTCTGTGTTGTTCACTATTTGTGTTTTCTTGCAGGTAGTATATGCGAACCAGGTCAAAAGGTCCAGTTCTTGAACTTATAGATTCGGAGATCGAATCTACTTGTCGAAGGAACACTACAAGGAGAAAGTTGGCATTTCCTATGGCTAACGATCAAGCAACACAGATTGCTGAGCTGCAGAGGCAACTACAGGAGATGAATATGAGGTTACAACAGCAGAACCCTCCAGTCCTGCGGAGACAGCCTACTATTGATGAGATGTACGAGCCTATGACTGATAGGCATCGCCATGCAGATTTCGGGTTAAAGGTGGATACACCAAATTTTGAGTTAAAAATTGGATTGATTCACACGGCTCAACAGAATCAATTTGCAGGACTCCCAGCTGAGGACCCCCACGTGCACATCTAGTCCTTCCTATTGCTATGTGATACAGTTAAGCAGAATCAGGTGCCAATCGACTACATCAGACTGCACCTGTTCTCATTTACACTGCGCGATAGAGCCCTCTCTTGGTATCTATCTCTGGATCGCAGTGCAATCACCACTTGGGAGGAGTTGTGTAAATTGTTCTTGGTCCAGTTCTTTCCACCGAGCAAAACCATCAGACTACAAACTCAGATTTCTCAGTTCAGACAATTCGCTGGGGAATCACTGTATGAAGCATGGGAGCGCTATAAGGATCTATTACGCTCCTGCCCTTGCCATGGATTTACTGAGAGGCAGCAAGTCTATCACTTTTATGGGGGACTTGATGAAGAAACCCAGAAGCACGTGAGAGCTTCAGCCGGAGGATCAATTACTGCTAAATCTCGACATGAAGGGTTAAAATTTCTAGAAACCATGGCGAAGAGTGAATACAACTGGCCAGCAGACAGGACGAATCGCAGGGTAGCAGCAGTTGATGACACTGGGGATTTAGCTGCTGAAATTAAACTGATGAGGCAGGAGGTGGCGGCATCTACAAAATCTATGGAGCAGCGCCTCTCAAAGCTGGAGAACAACACGCCTCATCGGGGATTTGATCAGGGAGTTGAGATGCAGATGGAAGATGCTAATTATGTAAATCAGAGGAACTTCCAGAACAACAGGGGATATCCAGCAGGGAACATGACTTATCACCCCAATAACAGGAATCATCCAAATTTCTCCTACGCCAATCCAAACAATGCACTGCAGCCCCCACATGGTTTCTCTGCAAACAATGGGGCTGTAAACGAACCTAAGGAGCCAAGCATGAGGGAGCTTCTGACCAATTCATCTCGATCTCTAATGTCAAGTCTGCAAAAATGAAAGGCGACATCTCTACGCTACAGACTGGTATGGGGGAGATGGGTAAGCACATTAAGCAGATTGATACACAAATCTCGCAGATTGCCAATGCGGTCGGCAACCAGCACATCCCTGGACAATTCCCCAGCAATACTGTGGTGAACCCAAAAGACCACTGCAATGCCATCACTACTCGCAGTGGTAGGGGGTATGAGGGCCCATCTGTGCCCGTTGACACACCTGTGCCACCTGAAGTTGCACAGCCTGCTCATGTTCTTCCTGAAGAAGAACGGACTCAAAAGAGCAAGGGAGACTGTCCTGAAGATAGTCCCAAATCAGCTGGTCCTGTTGTCGTCCCTTTCCCACAACGATTTTTCAAGAAGCAAAAGGAGGAGAGATACAAGAGATTTCTGGAGCATATGAAGAAGATCCACATCAACCTTCTGCTAATTGAAGTTGTGCAGGAAATTCATGGATACATGAAGTTTCTGAAGGATATGGTTACCCAGAAGAAGCCCTTCGGCGCATTCGATATGGTGAATTTATTTGAAGAATGCAGCGCCATAATTCAGAAGAAAATGCCGGTAAAAAGGGCTGATCCGGGCTGTTTTTCTATCACCTGCGTGATTGGAGGGAAGATCTTTGAGAAAGTGCTATGCGACTCAGGGGCCAGCATTAATCTGATGCCCTTATCTATTTTTAATAGACTGAGGATTGGGGACATCAAACCGACCACCATCAGACTCCAGATGGCCGACAGGTCGGTGAACTACCCTAAAGGGGTAGTCGAGAATGTGCTAGTGAAGGTAGGGGAATTCATTTTCCCAACTGATTTTGTGGTCCTAGACATGGCAGAGGACCGAAATATTCCACTTATCCTTGGAAGGCCTTTCCTCAACACTACTGATGCACTGATAGACATCAAAAAGGGAGAGCTTACTTTAAGGGTAAATGATGAGAAGATCACCTTCTCCATCTACAAATCCATGGAGCGACATGATTCTGATGACTGCTATGAAGAGTGTGACATGGTTCAGGTTTCGTATCCTTATGACCCTTCTATTATTTCTTCTGATTCTTTAGATTATGGGGTCCAAAATTATGTTTATTCATGTGATGATCTATATGGTGTTTGTGATGAGCTGCTAGAGCCTGTTCTAGCATTAGATGGTGCAGGTGAAAATAATAAGATGGAGAGCGCAAATTTTCTGAAATTAAGGAGCGAGGAGGAAGAAGAGGAAGCTCGCAAGAAGGGGATGAAATCTGAGGAGAAGAAAGAGCCACCTGTGCTGGAGCTGAAGCCTCTACCGGACCACCTGAGGTATGCATACTTGGGGAATATGACACTTATCCGGTAATCGTATCTGCTACCCTATCTGCTAGTCAATTAGATAGATTACTGCGGGTTTTGATAGACCACCAATCTGCTATTGGGTGGTCCCTATCTGACATCAAGGGTATTAGCCCTTCTATCTGTATGCACAGGATTTTACTTGAGGACAGATACAAGCCTAAGGTGCAACCACAACGAAGGCTAAATCCCATTATGCAGGAAGTGATGCGGAAGGAGGTGATGAAGCTTTTGGATGCTGGCATGATCTATTCCATTTCAGATAGTGAGTGGGTGAGCCCCACCCAAGTGATGGCCAAAAAGGGGGGAACAACTGTCATTAAAGACGAAAGTGGCCAAGAGATTGCCCACAGGCCTGTCACAGGCTGGAGGATGTGCATCGACTACAGAGCACTTAACAGTGCTACACGTAAGGACCACTTTCCCTTGCCCTTTATTGATCAGATGCTGGATAGGTTAGCGGGGTATGAGTTTTATTGTTTCTCAGATGGTTATTCTGGATATAACCAAATAGTGATAGCCCCCAAGGACCAGCATAAGTCTGCTTTTACATGTCCATACGGTATATTTGCTTACAGACGCATGTCATTCGGTTTATGTAATGCTCCTGCTACATTTCAAAGATGCATGATGTCGATTTTTAATGGACTTGTAGAGAATATTATGGAGGTGTTTATGGATGATTTTTCTGTTTTTGGTCATTCATTTGATAACTGTTTGGAAAACCTGATCACTGTCCTGCAGCGCTGTAAAGAAACTAAACTTGTTTTAAATTGGGAAAAATGACATTTCATGGTACGAGAGGGCATAGTCCTTGGTCACAAAGTTTCTGTTGCAGGTTTGGAAGTAGATCCGCCAAAATTGTGGCGATCTCAAAGTTTCCACCGCCCACCAACAAAAAATCAGTAAGGAGTTTTCTGGGTCATGCAGGCTTCTACCGGAGGTTTATAAGGGAGTTTTCTAAAATCTCTAAACCTCTTAGTGCCTTACTCATGAAAGATGCAAAGTTCGTATTTGATGAAAATTGTTTGCAGGCTTTCAAGAAACTGAAGCTGGCCCTGACAACCGCCCCAGTTCTCATTTCTCCAGACTGGTCCGAGCCATTTGTCTTGATGTGCGATGCCAGTGATACAGCAGTTGGAGCTGCTCTGGGGCAGACAAGGAATAAAATTTTTTGAGTGATTCACTACGCCAGCAAGACCTTGGATGAAGCTCAAGTGAACTACACCACTACTGAGAAAGAGCTAATGGCTGTGGTCTTCGCCTTCGACAAGTTTCGGGCATACCTGGTTGGGGCAAAGACGGTGGTGTACACGGATCACGCTGCGATCCAATATCTGTTCGCGAAGAAGGAGGCAATGCTGAGGCTGATCCGGTGGATCCTACTGCTGGAGGAATTCAACATGGAAATTAAAGACCGGAAAGGCTGCAAGAATGTGGTAGCAGACCACTTGTCAAGACTGGAGAATCCGGCGGAGGGAGATGACCCAAAGATCCGGATCACTGAGGTGTTTCCAGATGAGCAGCTGCTTGCTGTGGAGGAGAAAGATCCATGGTATATGGATCTTGTGAATTTTTTGGTTGCAGGTGTCTTACCACCTGATCTGACTTCTCATCAGAAGAGGAAATTCTTGCATGACTGCAAGTTTTATTACTGGGACGAGCCATTCCTCTACCGCCGATGCGCTGATATGATGATCCGGCGATGCATCGGGGCGCAGGAGCGAGAAAAGATAATGGGGGGCTGCCATTTATCCCCCTACGGAGGCCACTGTGCGGCAAATAGGACAGTCGTAAAAATCCTCACTGGTGGATTTTACTGGCCTACTATTTATCGCGACTGTCAGAGATTCGTGGCCAGCTACGATAAGTGTCAGAGGATGGGGGGTATCTCGAAGAAGGATGAGATGCCACAGAAGTTCATGCTGGAAATAGAGTCGTTCGATGTGTGGGGTATTGATTTCATGGGACCATTCCCTAAGTCCCATGGATATCAGTACATCCTGTTAGCTATAGATTATGTGACCCGGTGGGTAGAGGCTATCCCCACTGTGACTAGCGATTCCAAGGTGGTGCTGAGGTTCTTGCAGAAAAACATTCTGACCCGTTTCGGAGCACCGCGCGCACTACTGAGTGATGGGGGGTCACATTTCAAAAACAGATGGCTGGGGAGTTTACTGGCAAAATATGGAGTTCAGCATAAGGTCACATCTCCATATCACCCCCAGGCCAACGGGCAAGCGAAATTGGCGAATCGGGAAATAAAGCAGATCCTAGAAAAATCTGTGGTTTCTAGGAAAGACTGGGCCAATCGTCTGGATGATGCTCTGTGGGCCTACAGGACTGCATTCAAGACCCCAATTGGTATGTCGCCTTACCAATTGGTGTTTGGAAAGGCATGCCACGTACCAGTGGAATTAGAGCACAAGGCGTATTGGGCGGTGAAGAGGATCAATTGGGACTTGAAGACTGCATCTGAGTAGCAATGTTACAATTGACTGAGTTAGAGGAGTTCCGGGCTGAGGCATATGAGAGCTCCAGACTGTACAAGGAGCGCGCCAAGAGGTTCCATGACCGGCGTATTCGTAGCCGCAGCTTCAATCCAGGGGATCAGGTACTTGTTTTTAACTCTCGACTTCAATTATTTCGTGGTAAACTTATGTCTAGATGGTCTGGCCCTTATATCATTGAAAAAGTTAATTCTAATGGCACACTAGACTTGGTAGGATCTGATGGCACACACTTCACCGTAAATGGTCATAGAGTGAAAACTTATCTGCAATCTAAATCTGTGTCTGCCATTTCTGAACTTTATCTATCTGACTCATAGAGTGTTTCTGAGTTGTCTAGCTACAGACAGTAAATAAAGCGCTTGTTGGGAGGCAACCCAACCTATCTCTGGTTTTGTTATACAGTTTTGGTCAATTTGGAGTCAATATCTATTTTAATTAGTTTATTATGTTTTTGTTTTGAGTTGGTTTACTCCATTTTCCATAGTTTACATTCACTTTTGGTTGTTGAAGTTAATGGTTGCAGATGAGGAGTTCGGAATGCGAGGAATTGTCGGAAGCAACGAAAACGGCGACCCTATTACACCTTCGGCGATCGCCGATCGTGAATCTTGGGTTGCCGAGTTCGTCGGCGAATTCATACAGGTTCAAAGCAATTTCGGCGACCCGAAAACAATTTCGTTGGTTTGGTCGCCGAAATTGCATTGTTTTATTTTTTGCTTCGGCACAAAATCGACGACCCATTTACATTTTCGGCGATCGCCAAAAATGTAAACGGGTCGCCGAATTCTTTTTTTCAGAAAATGTTTCGACACAATTTCGGCAACCCGACTACAAATTCGGCGATCGCCGAACGGGTCCTGGGTCGCCGAAATTGTTAAAGGAGCGAATTAAAACTCTGAAACCCCTCATTCTCCCTCACTTTTCAACCTATTTTCTCTACACATGAAACAACCAAATCTTCTCTCTAAAAATCTGACCCCCTCACTCTAAGTTGCCTCAAACCCTTCCGCACATTGCATTCCCATCATACTTCGGAGGTTTCTATCCGATTACTTTTCCAAATTTCATCCAAAAACATCAAAATCCCCAAATCCTAGGGTTTAAGTTTGTTTTTCAATTTTCACTTCAAATTCAAGGTACTCTTCTTAATCTTTATGTTTATTTTGATTCCATACACATTTCATCGTTTAGTTGATAATGTAGGTTGAATGTTGGATTATTTGCTTTAAACTCTCGTTTTCATTTCGTAATTCGATTTTAGATAGCATGTTTAAGTATATTTATGGTTTTGTTACATTGTTTAGCATTCTTAGGGTTCATGCATCGATTTGGGGATGTGTATTGGTGATATTGAATTGTGTTAGGCTAGGGCTTTGAATTGCATTGGCACATTTGAGTGAGTTGGGGGAATGATTGATGATATTGGAGTTGTTGATAGACACTGAGAATGTGGTGTGATTATGCATACATATAATTAGTTAGAATATGGAGATGTTGCTTTTATTGTAAGTTTAGTTTATTTTGAATGTTTCCCTTTCATTGTTGCTGGTTCTGAATATTGGTTTTGTTTAGCAGAATTGAAATGGCACCACGACGCTGCATCAAGTCCACAAGGCCGGAAACATATGGAATTCAACTCGGGGGGCTGGAACTTCATGAGAAATTCAAGGCCCTGGTGGAGAGAGGGGTTGTCGCAACCCGATATGCAGATCTGGATGCTCTGCAGGCACTGGGACTACTTGATAATGTCAGGGAGCTCTTCTCCAATATTGGTTGGGGACCCATTCTGGATCTCAAGGCCCCCACCTACAAGCGCTTCACCCTGGAGATCATGACCACTTTCGAGCTCACCACCACTGGCCGGAATATACCGGAGGGAGCCACATTTCGGCAATGAATAAAGACCAGTCTCTTACATCCAAACAGATTAACCGGGCACTTGGTGTGCCTAATGCTGGGGTCTATACTAGGCGGCGAGGATTCGACGCGAAAGTTTTCTGGCCCACCATCTGTGCTGCCCACAACCCGCCTGGGAGTCTGGTAAATACAAGGCCTCAATGATCCGGAACCCTGTATTTCGGATTATTCAGCGGATTCTGGCACACACTCTTTTTACCAGAAAGGACAACAGCTCTATGAAGGATGTGGAGCTAATGGTGATCTTCGGTATGCTTCATCAGCAGTCTCTGAACTTTGCCCAACTCTTTCTACTACAGTCCAGCCGGGCATCCTCATCCAGCCGAAGGCCGATATGCATCGGAGGGCTCTGGACCCATCTTCTGATTTTGATGGGTATTGACGTTGAGGGACAGCAGGCAAAGCCACTGACTAGGCTCAGTTTGCAGAAGTTGGTAGCCCTCCGCTTCATCCGGACTTCCCACCCACCTTATCTCTTTTGTTAGCGTACACCGCCCCACTTCCCGCTGCCAAATCCTGAGCACACTAATGTAGGGATTCAGCGCTACCATAACAACTGGCAGCTGGATACTTTGGCCCACGTGGAGGCGATTCAGGCCGCAGTCGCTGAGCGAGAGAGGAATCCCAGACTTCACGCTGAGGACGAGGACGCCCATGAGGAAGAGGAAGCCAATGAGGATGACCATGACGAGGACGCTGGCGGCACTGAACATGACACGGACCGGGAGCAGCCCGATGACCGGCCACGCCGCCTTGAGCTAGGAGGAACATCTCGGGAGAACCGGGGCGAGTCCTCCACCTTCTATGAGAGTCGCACACATCGTGTGGCGTTCGAGGAGCGACTGAGCCGCCTGGAGCATCAGTGGGGAGATTGAAACAGTCAACTTCAGGCCATTTCGGCAGCTCAGACCACCTTCTCCACCGAGCGCCGTTCTTTTGAGGCGGAGCAGCGGCAGGAGTGGACAGCTCGGAGATCTTTCGAGGATCAGCAGAGTGAGCAGTGGTCGGCGCAGCAGCACCACTTTGACCAAGAGCGGGAACAATGGCAACGCCAGCAAGAAGCTGAGGAGCAGATGCGCTAGTTCATGGCCCGTTTCCCGCAGTACTGGCCCCCACCACAGTGAGGTTTCCACACATCTCCGTGATAAATTCCCACAAACTTATTCTATCCTGTGTATTGAATAAGTTTGGGGAGGGATGTGATCGGTCGATGTGTGTCTTTTCTCTTCCTTACTTCCTTATGTAATTCTAACTGCTCTACTCTGCCCCTATTTGTATTTAACTACACTTGAACTTGATTGGCTAGTTGGAACTAGAACTTTGTTATTCAATTCGTATCATTTACTTTCCTGTTAATTATTTTTGTTAATTGTTGTTGAGCCTGTAATCGGGAATTTTGATATTGGAAGGGAATGTAATGACTGGGTTGTTTTATCTGCATTATTGATCAAGTTTATGATGACAACGTTTTCTTTCTCGTGAGACTTATACTGATAACTTGTACATAAATTGGTAAGGTGTGGACTGTTGCGAAATTAATTTTGGCCTCTAAGATATGCTTATAGCCTGTGAGAATTGAGCCTGTGTTTGTTTCACCGAGAGTATGTCGCTGTACACTTAATCTCTAGAACTTGCTCTGGTTTCTTTCTCAAAACTGCATAGGAGAGTGTCAAGGATTTAGAAATGATCTTAGGCCATCGTTTCATAGCCACAATGAACCCAAACACTAACCCGATACATACTCCTTTGTTAGCCCAGTTGAGCCTGAATACTTTTCTTTCTTAACCCGGATGATAGGAGGTGTGGATGGAAATGTAAAGGTACCTGATGATGTTAGGTGGTGAAAAATATAGTCTCTCTATTTCAGTAACTAGTCTAAACACTTTTGGGATGGATAAGTATAGTAGTACTGGTTGGGAATATGAGTACAAAAGAGTCTGTCAATATGTGGTCAAATAAAGTGCATAAAAAGTGCACAAGTGTTTCTGAATAACTCAGTGTAGTGTATGTCCAAGAGAATTTTGTAGTGGACACAAAAAAAAATGCTGATGAAAAAAATCGAGTAAATGCACAGAGTGTGCATATTGTGTCTGTTGAATTAGTAATGCACAAGAGTTGTGTATATGATTTCGTTTTTGAGTCTGAATCCTAGTGAATTACATTTGTAGGATGTGTCTTGTTTCAGTTCAATTATGGTTATTGTTTGAGTCAGTTAGTCCATAAATATGGTATGTGATGAGGAGTACTTGAGTGAATGGAGTTATAAAGTTGTAATTGTTCAGTCACTTAGCTAAATTTTCCATACCCTTCACCAATGTGCCTACATTAAAACCCAAAATAACGACCTTTTTTATCTTTGTCCTAGCACTCCCAAGGTCAGTGGAGAGTTTAGACGATGAGCAAGCCTATGGTAGGAGAGTTGTACATTTGACAATTTGAGAGTATACACTAGCCTTTCTTACTATGTGAGTGAATTTTGAGTGATACACTACCGTGTGAGAAGCAGACTTTTAGAGGCCGGGATTGAGATTGTTTGTTTGCACTAAACTGATGAGTGATGCTGTGTTGGTGTGGGAATCACAACCCCGCTTTGTGTCTGAAACAGCTAATGATCAATTAATGCACCCCTCGTGTTCATCTTGTTCTTTTACTTGTTTTTCTTCATTGTTCGAGGACGAACAATAGTTTAAGTTTGGGGGGTTGATAAACACTCACTTTGTGCATTTTACTGATATAGATTAGCTCGCTTTTGACCTCAGATTAGATTATTATGTGGTATTTTCATGCATTATCTTTATTCTTTAAGAAAATACTACGTTTGGTTTGGTTTGTGGTTATTTATGCAGATTTTATGCAAAGTCGAGTTGTTTACAAGATCTAACCAAGTACCCTGGAGCCAATCGATGCTAACTTGTCTGGGGAAGAGGAAGAAGTTAAAAATTACCGAAGGCCACGCCGAATTCATGTTCGTGACAATATCGGCGACCCAAATGACACACTCGGCGATCGCCGAGTTTGTAGATGGGTCGCCGAAGTGGGAATTCTATTTTTGTCCCACGGCAGGAACTCGACGACCCAAATGACACATTCGGCGATCGCCAATCTTGTGGATGGGTCACCGAGTTTGAAAAGTTTTCACGCTGGGTTCAAAGCAACATCGGCGACCCAATTAACATTTTCGGTGATCGCCGATCGGGTATGCGGGTCACCGAGTTTGACGCATTTTTGACGAATTCTGACGAATCTGAAGCCTTAAACCATATCTTTCCAAGATTTGGCGATACCCATGTATAAATAGGACTTCCCAGGACCAAAAAAAGGTTCCTTCACATATTTTTAAGATAGAGAAAGCTGGGAGAACGCAGGAAACTTGAAGAGCACACTGGAGATTGAAGATTGAAGATTTCGGGTTTTTGATTTTCATGTTCTTCAGTTCCATGACTCTTTATTCCTTTGTTTTTGTGGAATTTAGCATGATTGGTTAAATCCCTTTGTGGATTCTAAGGTTTTGAAACTTGATGAATTTCATTTAATTGTTTATGTGATTTGATTTTCCTTTTCCATCTACGTTCTAATTTTATCTGAGCTTTTCATTAATTACGTGAGACTGGCCATTGATTGTGATTTGAATTGATAGCTTTTGAACCGAGAGGTCTAGGTTATCAATTAAGATGCAGATAAATAAGATTTAATAGAACGATTGTCCGAGAGGAAATTGAACTGTTGAAGGGTTTTAAAAATCTAAGGTTTTATCAAGAGTAAAAGTCTTTTTGCGCGTCCGAGAGGAGTCACTAGGTCTTTTATTTCCAAGTTATGGTTTAGAGTCCGAGAGCATCACCTGATAACATATTTGAGATTAACTCACGTTTTTGGAAATTAAAATTGGAATTGAATCGCATACATAATTGTTTGATTGTTCTTTAATGTGGATTGCCCTGGAATCCTAATTTCTCAATATTTTTCTAAACTTAATAATTTCAATTGTCTTATTAAATATTGCTTTTCAATATTGCCTAGGAATTAAATAAACAAACTTTTCTAATGATGTGTCTAGATAATAGTACGGTATCCATGTGTTAGTGCTTGATGATACTTCGATTCTGCAATTTTCGAGATCGATAAATTATTACTTGCCCATTGCAGTGGTCTGTACACTTGCAGTTTTAGCGCGTTGCGAAACGTGCTATCAAGTTGTAATAGAATAGATTGCTAGAAACACTTCCAGCAAACACCAGAGAATGCTAAAGAAGAAGAAGGCTAGTAGTAGCAGATTGCTGAGGAATCAGCATCTGCTAACACATTGCAGATTGCTAAAGGCATTAGCAATCCGGAGTCAAAGGAATTTGAAGAACAACTGCTACGAAGACAACAGTCCATCTAACAGAGTGCTAAAGAACTAGCAGACTGTTCCATAAAAGCTCAGCAAAGCGAAGACAATAAACGGCTGCTACACCATCGTTCTGACCAACCAATGCGCGAGGACCAGAATTGTCTGAAGTAGGTCGGAAAGCCTGTATGAAGTCAGAAAAGTTGGTGAAAGTCTATCCACTTAGGGATGAAGGTTCCGTTGTGTCTAACGGACATGGAGATTCAAGTTTTGAATCTCCAGGTATAAAAGACAAGTCAAAAGGGAGAAAAGACTATTGCTTCTATCACTACCGACATTCACAAACATCCTAAGTGAGAGATTCCTTTGACAAAGCGAACTAGTGAAAAGTAGTCAGTTGAGAGCACGAGATAAAGAGTATTCAAAGCTTTCAACTACGAGGAGTGTCTTCCATTGAATATCTGACACTGCCTTTTATAGATTCCTTGACTTCGGTTGAGAATCTTCAATCATTATGATACCTTCCATCCTAGGAAGCATCCAACCGTCATTTTTGAAAGGGATTGACTCTGACGGGCATTAGCCGCAAACCAGACAAGTTCAGAAGCAAACTATAAAAGCTTCCCGACAGCGTAGGACAAGTTTCACGAAGGTTCAGCCCTTGACTTGCCTGTAGCTGTGGTCTGAGAAGAATGAAGTGGCGGAGGATAGCTTTGTTGTGGCCGGTTCGAAAGTTCACCGCCTACCGCAAGTGTTCGGCGATTCCTTGTATTTCGTATACTTTCTTAGTGGAATTCTTAGCGCCTCGGCTAAGGAGTGGACATAGATCTGTTTGGATCGAACCACTATAAATATTGTGTTTTTACTGTTTTATTACTTAATGTCTTAAGTTGGATTTGAAACCTAGCAATCATACTGCTAGCGTATACCTGTGAAGAAACTCTAATCATACCCTGAGCTTAAACAATCTTTAATAACATAAGTGCAAGTGACGTTTACTTATTCCGCTGCATTTTGTGTTTCTGTTTGAACACGACGACTCTGATAAATCAGGACCAAAAATCTTAACTTAGGTCCTATCAATGCGTACAGCACGCAATAGCATACCAAGCAACCAAGATAAATTGCTTATTATTGTGTATGTTGCAGCCTATACCGACAATCTATCATTTGACTGTCTCAACTGTGATACTGTTTATATCACCCTAGGTCAATCGATCCATTCAATCTTTCGTGATCTACTACACACCGTATGATCTTCCTATCGCGATACATGTTTGTTAATTTAGACATGAGGTGAACATACAACATTAATGATTCCCAGTATATTGACCAATATACCTTGTACATAATATACCAATCATAATGCTTCCAGTATATAAATTCATCATCTACAATATAAGATAAGTGGATATACATGCATTCATAAGAAAGCAACAATGTGATAATATTTAATTCAGTTAATTAAAAGAGATTAAGTACATGAAAAAGCTCACATAAATGTTTGCTTTGCAGTATACTCCAACAGAAAGAACTAGAGGCCTGGACGAGTGGACGAGTGAGCTAGTGGATTGGTAGACACTGACTTTTACCAGCTAGCGATAGATCGCGAGACATTCTATAATGGAGGCTTAGTAAATTTTTAGAACACGGTCTGGAGAGAGAATGTTGGACGTGTTGTTCGAACCTCTACAAATCCTTGCTATTTACTTCTTTTTACATTTTTGCAATGTTTTTTAAACTCAACACATTCTAGTGTTGTTGTATATCCGAGCTTAACCATTAAATTCCTACTCGCTATCAAACTATTTTTAGAAACACAAATTGGTCAAGAACCATCAATTTGTAATTGTAAGTTTGATCTGAAAATTTCCGCTGCACGTTATACATACTCTATCTCGTAACCAATATAATTATTATAATCTTTTAAAACCTAAGAATGAAGCATGTGTGCGAACTATACAAATACATAAAAACAAAAATTTCTTTTTGGGTGTAGCAAATTCTACAACCTTGCCTAGAGTTGGGTAAACTAAAAGTACAAATTAAAATTAGCTAGACTCTCACCCAATAATTTTGACTACCCTCGAGTGCTACAAAAACTATTGAAGAGTTTCTCTAGTTGCCCCAATTATCTGTAAAATATCAATTAAACCATTTAATTTGTATTAAATGGAATTCTAGTTCGGCTAATTTATCATTAAATGTACATAAGTTAAAAAAAAATATGTCTCACATGGTATTGAGAATTTAAAGAATATAATGATAGGGTTGGGCAGCAGAAAAAATTCAACTAAAATTTAAGGAACTATGGTGTGCTATTTTGACATTAAAGGTTTTTCTTGCCAAACAAAGGACAATTGCATTAACTTGCCATTGGGGGAAAATGTAATTTTTGTTACATCAATTGACGTATCTTGTACTTCCTTATTTTAGGAGGTTGATAAAAACTTATTTACAAAAGAAAATCCTTTACATATATTTTTTAAATAAAGGTGATCATAAATCGAGTCCATCAAACTAGAGCCAAGCTCAATTTTGATTCGATCATGCTTATAATTTCAATCTCAACTCAGATTTATTGTTTTAATTTTAATTAAAAAAACTTAAAGAATTTATATATAATGTCGAATTGATTTAAAATTCTTCTTGAATCGGTCTTGAGAAACTCACGAACTGACTTGATTCATAATTATTTCTGACTTCAATTATCCCATATGTAAAAAAAATTAATTGAGGATTCTAGGATCGATCATCCCTTCTGCTTTTTTAACCAAAATAATCCTATTGAATATTGAATGGGACTTAAACTTATGAGCTATTTCTTTTAGCAAAAATAGTGATGCAGTCCGCAATTTGAGATACAAGTGATTAAAATACCTTGTATATTTTAATAAGTTATGTGCAAGGTATAATACAGATATCCGAGATGGGATAGTGATTTAAATTATTATATTCTATTTTAAAAATGAAATAAATAATGATGCAATTTTTCATGACGCTTCAGGGATCTCAAATTTAACCAACTGTAATTTGAGTTCGATTATTGAGAATGTAATTCTGTATTTTATTTATAATATTAAAAATCATAATAATTTATTATATTTTATTTCATTATTCAAGATCTACTAAGTTTAAGACATGAATATTCTACAGTAATAACCCTTTTAAAATATCAATTTTATTTATCACACTGCTTAAAACAATGTATCGTAGCTAATACTTTCTAACATGTTTGAGTTTGAACGTAAAAAATGAAATTATTTGAAGCACGATAACTTTACCAGGTGATTTCGAATAAAAATTAGAGGACAATGTAACTGTCGAAAGAATTAAAATATCAAGTGGACATTGAAAAATTAGAAAGTGTCTAAAATTGTAAATTTAATAAATATTTTATTAGTGACGCAATAGAGCATGTGCTAGTGACATATTTACTGGTGGAAAATATTTTAAATAACAAAAAAAATTAAACGCACTATGAAAATACCAAAAGATTAAATACATTTAAGAAATACTCCCTCCGTTTCGGCTGAATTATCTCGGGTTGATCGGACACAATAACCAAGGAGTATGAGTGTAAAGTAAGTTGAGTGGAATTAATATTTTATTGTTGAGTGTGAAAAAATTGTCTTTTTAAGTAATTAGACAATTGAGGTGGGACGGACGAAAAAGAAAAGTGGGATAATTGAGATAGGACGGAGGAAGTATTCATTTTGACTTTTTTGATATTAAGATTAATTTTTTATTAATTATTATTATGATTAATCATCAACAATCATATCACTAAATTTCTTAAGACTTAATATGAAAATATAAAGAGTGAGAGGAAAAGAGAGAAGAGAGTGAAGGGGAAGTCGTGGTTGTGGGTGAGGGGAGGAGAGAGAAGGGGAGGTGAGAGAAAGAGAGAGAGGTGGGGTTGAGGGGACTGGGGAGGGGAAGAGAGAGAGAGTGGGTTTTTGTTTGGGTTTGTGTCGTGCGACACCGAACCACGACACAGACCTATTGATATGAATAAAAAATATTCTTTCTATCTTAATTTATTAGTCTCATTTACTTTTTTGTCTGTCCCACTTATTAGTCCATTTTCTTAAAATGATAAACTTTTTCACACTCATCAATAAAATATTAATTCCACTACACTCACAAATATTGGTTATTGTGTCATTTTGGTTTAGGACTAATAATTAGGGACCGAGGGAGTAATATTTTAAGGAGAGAGAATGAGTGGGTCTGTGTCGTGAGTCGGCGACACCGACCCACGACACAGACCTTTATGAATAAAAAAATAATATTTTAAATTTTTTGTTTAATTTTAACGTGGTTGGTGTTGGGTCTGTATCGGATCACCACACAAATCCAATACCAACCCTCTCTCTCCTGTATAAAAATATAGTTAATTAAAAAATTTCAATCAACTTTATTTTTTTAAAAAAAAAGTTAATAACAGAATTCAGAAAAATGTCAGAATATTGTTGTGGGTATTTTGTGAATATATATAATGTTTTGGATATTTTCATATTATACAATAGTAAAAATGAGTATTTATAAATTTTACTCTTTTTATTGTGGCTCATGTATGAAGGGTTGAGCAAAACCGAACCGAAAATCGAACCAAACCTTAAACCGGTGGTTTTGGTTCTGTTCGGTTTGATTTATATATTAATTTCAATTCGGTTCGGTCTGGGTTTTTTAAAACTGCTAAAATTCGGTCGGTTCGATTTTAACCGAAATATGGTGGTTCGGTTCGGTTCGGTTTGGGCGTTTCAGTTCGGTTTGGGCGGTTTGTATATGAATTTATAAATTTGAACTTAGATTTGAATTGTTATTTATGAACTTGTGTATTAGTATTTATGAGTTAGACTTGTTTGTTGAACTTGTGGGATTGTATTTGGTGTATTTGGACTTTTAATGAATGTTGGAACATGAAAATGTATGTTTTAATTCAAGCATTTTGAAAAATAGGTGGAAAAAATTCGGTTTAAAACGAAACCGTGCGGTTCGGTGCGATTTGGTGCAAACCGCCAATTCGGTTCGGTGCAGTTTATATAATCGTAATGGTACGGTTCGATTTGGTTTTTTAAGATTTGCGGTTTGGCAGTTTGGGCAGTTCGGTTCGATTTTCAAACCGAACCGACCGTTGCTCACCCCTACATGTATGTAGTGGCCCCTTATTATAAGATTTGTTAGTGTACTAATAAATAATTTGAAATAGCAGTGGTATAAAAATTGGCTATACAATCGTACGAGATTAATTAAGAACTTATTTATTCTAGCTGTAAAAGTTGGCCCAAGTAATCGGTCTTAAACGCCATGGTTAATACCAGGAAGAAAAAAAAAAACTAAGAATTTTATCCCAATAAATTAAGATTATGGTTCTTTATTCCAAATTTTTTTCATAAAAATATTTTATCCTATCTTTTAATTATGTTAGGAGATTTTATCCTACATACTTAGACACCATTATATATTGGCAAAAACTTGCGTTAGGCACGCCTAAACGGTTTAGGCGGATTTTATCCTACCCAACTGGGTTGACCCATCCCAAATAGGGTTTATAAATACTCAATTAGGGTATATTATATAGGTTTGGGTTTGGATTAATGGATAAAACCTGCCTAAATGGTTTAGACCTGCCTAACCCAAGACCTTCCCTATATATTTATTGAGTCGCCCGTATTCTTCCACTTAAGCACTGACAAAGCTCCCACATGAATTTTTTAGATTTTTTTGTTCTTAAATATCATCAATTAAAATATACTCCCTTCGTCCTGGTTTATTAGGTTCTTTTCTTTTCGGCACGGAAATTAAGAGTTGTGAGTGTAAAATAAATTAGTGAAATGAATATTTTTATTATTGAGTGTTAAAAGATTGCTATTTTGGAAAGAGACCAATTTAGTTGGGAGGCACGATTTGATAAGAGGACCTATTCTGCTGGGACGGAGGGAGTATTATACTTAAATATCAGCAATTAAAATATTTAAATCCCTCAATATATTACCCCTTTCCCTCCATGCTAAATCCCGTCGACCCCTCTGGCCTCTGCCTGAGTTATTTATAAATATAGAAATCTAGCGACACTGTTTATAACCCTGCAATGGTGAACACTTGAAGTTAATTTTTTTTTATTCACAATAAAAAATGACAAAAAAAAAAAAGACAAAAATGAGTGGCTTTGTGCAGTTTCAAACTTAGTTCAGGAATCTCGAATTCGTGGGTTTATGAAGAAGTGATAATTCGCAGACTTGCAGAGGAGCCATTTTCACTTTCAAGAGGCAATCCAAACTCAAACATCCAATTCCAATCATAAACTTAACAATATTTATCTATAATATGCTTTAAAGGATGATGGGTTCTTGTTGCCTGTCAACCCATGGGCGTGGAGCATTGTAGAGAGCATTGCATCGCAACTCTTTGCTTTGTCCCTCTTTCAGAATCTATCTGGATTTCTTGTAATTTCATCACCAAATCAAAGTTTGATTAAAATAGAGGGAGTGGGAACGGGATTTAGCAAGGAGGGAGGGGAGAATGTGTTTAGGGATTTTGGTTTTTTTATTACTAACATCTATATATATATATATATATATAGAGGAGGGATCATGTGAGAAAAAATCCTCATGTGAGAAAAAAGAATAAATCATATCCATTGCATCTAAATAAATCAATGGTTGATATGCAATCAAGCAATAATTTAAACAAAATCAAGCAATTGCTTGATTGTGTTTTAGTTGTTGCTTGATTATTGTGTTGCTTGATTGTGTTTGATTTGTTGCTTGATTTTATATCAACCATTGATTTATTAAGATCTGATGGATATGATTCATTCTTTTTTCTCACAGGAGACTTTTTCTTACCTGATCCGCTCCCTATATATATATATATATATATATATATATATATAAATGGTAGTGATCAGGTGAGAATAGAGTTAATATAAGAAATAAGAATAAATTTTGCGTGTCCATCTAATCAAATCGACGAACAGGATTCATTCTCATCAAATTGAAAAACGCGGCATTTTTGCCCCAATATCCTGCAGTTTTAGCCTTTAAAGGCTAAAACTGTAAAAATACTCAAACACAAACAACAACCTTCATTTTTAGCCCGATTTACTTCATTTTTAGTCCAATTTACTTCATTTTTACATAAATACGAATTAAAAAAAAATTAACATTTACAAACACCAACCACAAACCTACCACATCCTGCAGTTTTCCTCACTTTTACTTCAGTTTTGAATAAACACAAATTAAAAAAAAAAACTAAATGCAATAATATCAAATATCGAAATTTACACAACTGCTACACAGTTTCATTATTACGCCGTTCCATCGCAACTTTCAATACACTTCTCGAAAAAAACTCTTCACATTCAACAAAATTTCAATTCTTCTAAAAATTTCTTCAGACATTCGACGGTTTTCTCTGGAATTCTACTCGCTTTCGCAAATTTCAAATAAATGAACTTGTAAGATGAAAAAATGAACAATGTTAACACTAAAGATGCACAATAATAAAGGAAAAATGAACATCTTAATAACACAATTTTTTTTAAAACTATCAACACAATTTGGAATAAATGAACCTGAAAGATTTAAAAATGAACAATGTTTACACTAAAAATGCACAATAATAAAGGAAAAATGAACATCTGAATAACACAATTTTTTAAAACTATCAACACAATATAGAATAAATGAACCTGAAAGATGAAAAAATGAACAATGTTAACACTAAAGATGCACCATAAGAAAGGAAAAAAGAACATCTGAATAACACAATATTTTTTAAAACTATATTCATGCACGAATCAATTACAAACAGAGTCTAGAATTCAAAAACAAGATCAAATCATCTCCTAACATAAAAAAAAAACATCAATAGAACCATGAACACTATCGAAAATAAAAAATACAAAGTATTAAACTTACCTTCAGATGATCGATCAGACATATCCTCTTCAAACGACCGAACTCCAAAATCAAAAACAAAACTCAACAACAACCACAATTTCGAAGCTGAGAGCGATCACGAAAGTCAAATCCAGAAACAAAAAAAAATCCGATCGAGAGAAGATATATAAATTGAATCCGACAAAGGAGGAATAAGAAATCAGAATGCGCGAAACAAGGCATACAAAATCTAATTAATTATGGAAGCATTTACCTTTTAAATTTTAAAAACCCTAAAATTACAAAAATAACCTTAATGAATCAAAACTGCAAGATAATCGAGGAAAACTGCACACGGACTAAAATTTATCATGAGCGTTGATATCAAAAAATCAAAGGCTGAGATTTATTCTCATTTCTTATACTAAAAACTATTCTCATATGATCACTACTCTATATATATATATATATATCTATATATATATCTCTATATATATATAGAGAGAGAGAGAGAGAGGTGTAATCATATCACAAGTACCCTTTAGATGAGAGACGATAATTAATCTTGTCCTTTTATTTCATAAAATACGTGGTCCATATTTTTAATTTCACTTTATTTTATTAATTTATTCAGTAAAATTTTAATTTCCTAAAGGGTTTAATAGTAATTAGAGATTCCAATTAATTTATTTCCATAACAATCTCCTAAATTATCTGATACGATTGACAATCAAAATCATCCATCAAATCTTCTGCAATTTTTTAGAGATCAGTTCATTCAAACAACAATGCACGATTTGAAAGAATTTTCAAGTTGCCTACGAAGGCACTGGAGAGTGTATCCGACTACAGCGCTGGGTTGAGTTTCCTCCCTCTTCGTTTTTTTCTCATATCCTGGTGGCCGCAATACATTTTCTTGTTCAATATGCGAGAATCTTTGACAAATTTGATGGTGTAGGGTGCAATATCGTTCTCATCCATTAAGGCCAAGATATAATTATTTTTGTAGCAACAAGATGTAAGCATTAGCGTAATTGAATTGGCTACTTCAATGGTCTTCCTCACTATCATCTTCTCGTCCTGGGCGCCATTATGTGCTCCATTTTATGGCATTGATGTCGGATCCGAAGGGCTTATGTATGGGCAAACGGGGCGGGTCGGGTGTGTTATTGGTTAGATCTTCTTCAACACTGTTTCTGCTCCGTTTTCTTAAATTTTTTATTTTTCCAGCTTCCTTTAGCATTTATGTAAGTTACATTATTTAAGCTTGTAAATATGCATTATATATACTCGTGTAATTGCAGTATTTCATGGTTTCATTGAGATTTTATAATATAGTTGTTTATTTTTCTCATATAAATTGCATTATTCAAGCATGAAAATGTGCATCAAATATGCATGTAAACTTGCATCAAATATGCCTGTAAATTTGTAATATTTCAAGTATTGATTGAGGTTTTAGAATATAGTTGTCTAGCTTTCAGATGTAAGTTACATTATTTAAGCATGTAAATATGCATTATATATGTATGCATAGTTGTAGTATTTTCATAGATTCATTAACATTTTTAAAGCAAAGTTCTTTATTTTTCTAATGTAAGTTGCATTATATAAGTATGTAAATATGCAGTATCTAAGTGTATAAAATTGCAGTATCTTAAATACAATGATTATATTTAAATATTATCGATAATGCAATCCGATATAAAATAGAATACAATTGCATCTTGTTAAGTTGGTTTTTACAAGACTGGAGATAAAAAAAAAATTGATTTTTATAATTGGTGGACCAAGATTTATTTTTAAATTCGAATTCCCTAGAAATTTGAGATTATGGTGTGTGAATCTTGAGATTTTCCTATTTTTCTAAATATAAATTGGTGTAAAAAAATAATTTTGGAAAATTTATGCTGTAAAATTTAAACTTTCTAAAAGATAATGCAATTGTACTTTGCTAACTTGATTTCTATAAAATTAAAAATTTCTAAAAATTGGGGATGGTGGTACATAAAATTGATAATTTTGCTATTTTCCTAGATATGATGGGTTTGAAAAAAGGATAAAAAAAATTACTTTAGGAAATTTTTTATTCAAATTCGAAATCCCTAAAAAATAGGGATAATGGAGCATAAAATTAGGGATTTTCCTATTTTGTAGATTTAATGGCTATGAAAATGACAAATTTACTCCGTAAATGCAATTTTTTTGCCTTGATAATGTAACAAATTTTTTGAGGATAAAAAAACATCATATCCGTTAATTTCATAATTTGATGATCCAGATTCATTCTCATCTCCTATCTAAGGAGTCACTTGTGACTTTAACGCACTCCTATATATATATATATATATATATATATATATATATAGAGAGAGAGAGAGAGAGAGAGTTGTAATCATATGTTACTCACTTCTCCTATGCTATCATGTTACCTATGCATTATGTTTATGAAATATAGTACATTACATCGCATGCAATAGTACATTATCGCGTGTAATATTACATTAATTGTTAGGTGTTGATGTAGAAATCCCACCTTTAATTTGATGTTTTGATGTGCCAAAACTGTATACCAAGGTTTAGTCCTTAGAGTTATTACTTCATGTAATCCTTGTATGAGATAATCGAGTTGTAATAGTTCGGGAGAAGCAAATCGCCAAAAACTGTGGAACAGTTTATGAAGATGAAACTGTCCGAACAGAAGGACCAAAGAAAATTGTGAAGATAGTTCAAGAAGCAATGGGCCGAGAAAACTGTGCAGACAGTTCTAAACTGTCAAGAAAGCAATAGCGATGAAAACTGTGGACACAATTTTTATAGAAACTGTTGTGAGTCGTTCATAGTTTCATACCAGCACAATTTTACGCAAAGAAAACACGTGAAAAGCAAGGGGCGTAGCAGTCATAAAGAGCATTAAAGACTCATTGATAAGGAACAAAGATGCACATGTTATGACTGTAGTACAACATTGTTCGAGTCTGACACAGATGAGACAAAAGTGCCTCTGCAAAAGCATGGCAGTGATCATAAAAAGCAGAGGAGCAGGTCTGCTACAACAGAATAGAATGGCTTTTGATTGGACATCATTCCAATTGTCTCTACCAGCTACTTTCAAATATTCAACTATAAATAGTAGAAGGACTGGAGAAATAACTACCAAAACTCTGAATCATTAAAAGCACCATTACTCTGTCGGATTTAAAGCTCACTGCATTCAAAGCTCTCAAGCGAACGACATTAACTCCGTGTGTCATTCCTTGAACACGAGGCTCTCTTGTGCTTGTTGAATCATTTGCAATTCACCGTGTGACTTTAAGTACACGAGGATTAAGTCTATTTGACTTAGTCTTTCTTGTTGGTGTTCTTTCTTTTTGAATAAGAACATAGCAGCCTGGTTTTCTACGGAGGAACAAGTTCTTACGGGCTATCGCTAACTCTCGAGCATTCTGGGAAGAACTCAACCATCCATCCACCGGAGAAGGAGAAGAGAGGTCTGTCCTTAATCACAGAATTATTTTACTAGCGACTTAGCAAAGCTAATAATAAAGCGGCAAATAAATTATCGAATCCCATGGGGAAGAAATAACGAAAAACCTTAAATACCAAAACATATGTGCTCAAAATACTTGTTAGGGAAGAAAAGAAACTTCGGGTTTTGTTTCAAACTAATCTTGCAACTTAAAATTAAACAGAAAAATAAAATACTTTTGATGAACAGTTATGAGAAGTACAGATTCCAGGGATATCTACCTATCAAGTATGACATGTATGAATGAATTGATTAATTCCCAATTTAATTCCTCTTCGTAGTGAAACATCAGAAAAGTATTATGAACTTCTTTGTTGGATAATTCATAAAGTAGATTAGTCATTACCTATCTCCGCTCGGTCTCAAGATGAATTAACTAACTCCAAAGATCAATAGATTTATTCCTATAATCTATCTCCTTCTGCTCAGACAAGATATCAAATTATATTGTGAAAAACTCTTTCCATTGAAAACTATTACAGTTACGTCTCAAGTCCTCAACTAATTAATCCTAAGATGTGGCCAGCAAACTCAAGATTATGCATAAGCACAAATTTCACAAACTACGATGGGAAAGGGAAAATAGTTCAATTAATCAAACATGCATACATTGATAGTTCGAAACCCTAGAATCTGAGAAGGAAGTTAGTTACACATAATCATGAATAGAATTATCAGAGATACATAAAACATGAATTGCATAAAAACTTGGGTGTAGATGTCTTCCCAACAAAACCTGTCTTCAAACATAAAACATAAAAAGCTCTTGAAATCTCTAAAACCTTCAACTCTAAAATCTCTTAATTGCTCTACTGATTTCCACACTAAAATTCGAATTTTACATGGTCTTTTATAATAGTGAAAGATGTATCAAACAGTATCTAGGATTGGATATGTCTCTATCTTCAAATAAGGATCAGATTAGGAAAACCCGTCGCCGCGTCGATCGATGGAGAAATCCCGTCGATCGATGGTCTGGAAGAACCCGCGTCGATGGACGAAAGTTTGGCGTCGATCGACGGCCTTGAAGAACATGCATCGATCGATGCACGACTTGCATCGATCGACGTGGACCTGGTCTTCGCGTCTTGCGTCGATCTCCCTTCAATCTCTTCGTCGATCGTTCACACAAATGCCTTCATCGATCGACATGCCCTTGGCGTCGATCGTCGTGGCCCTGGAACTTCGAGCAATTTCCTGCTTCTTCCCTGTTTCTGACTAAAAACCTGCATAATTCACCAATCACGATATTACGAGCACAAAAGCCAATCCATGCACAAAAAGACACGTAAAACAATCTAAACATCACTCAATTAGCCAAAGAACAACTAGATAAGTTGGTGAAAATACTAACTTATCAACTCCCCCAAACTTAAACCATTGATCGTCCTCGATCAATTTGCAAGCAAGAAATCAAATCAAATGCAAATACAAGTGTGCAATGCCTCACAAGCTTCTTTTGCGATCTAAGTATCACTAATTCATATAAATCATGCATTCCAAACAAATTCTCATTGTTAAATTATTGAGGAGGAACCTCACCGGGCAGTGTTTGCACTCATCGCTCAACAAGTAAAGGGTTTGTGTTTCACTCACTCAAGGTTTTAGTCCACCTCACCATAAGTTTGACAAATTTCTCATCTCTCCACTGCTTGTTAGTGTGGCTTTTCAGGGAATCAGAAATGTCTTAGTTTGGTTGTAATGTGGCTTACCTAAAAGGTGGGATATATTTGGCTAAGTGACTCAAAATATTGCAATCAAACCCAAAAATCCAAGCATATCATAACCACACAATTTTTTCTCTTCTCATGCACAATCTTGTTCTTTCTCGTTTATAATTTTCAGGGTCCCTTAGAACTTGTTTCAAACTTTCGTGAACTACAATATATTAATTTATTTTTTTTCTCATTTTTCTCTTCTCTTTTTTTTTTCTTTCACTAATGTTCACTTTTCTTAATTTACCCATGGGAACCCCTATTTTTGCACACGGCCTCATATCACAATCCCACAATCCCACAAGTGGAAATTAAAGGTTAGTGTATGGGAGGTGGGCTTTGAAAAAACATGCCTAAAATTATTTTCACCCTATTACCACACTTAATGCAACCTCAAGAGAGAAATTCGTCAAATTCTAGAAAGTAAGTCTAAAAACCTTGTCACTCATCAAACGAGAAGAAATGCTCAAATTTTTACACAGGGTTAAAATTTTGTTACTCCTCAATAATTACCCAACTTTGAACAGTTATCATGCAAGGATTTATATTTCAAAGATCAACTTATCAAGCAAAACAACTCCTATCATCGGCTACTCTATCACACAGATTTTCATTCTCAATCAGCAAATATCTCAATTATCAATCAACAATTCTCATTCAAGGAAAGACAATTCATCATTCTCAACACCAACATAATCAAAAGTAGTTCGGATTGCCCTATGTTCAAAAGCTCATAAAACAATTCTCAAGACTATCCAATTCAGAACTAGTACCACAAATCAAGAATTCAAAATACTAATTTGAGTGAAAGGCCTTGCAGAGAGCAATTGTTTCACATTGAGGCAAAAGAACAAGGATGGTGATGGTTCAGAAAAAAAAAACGAAAAACAAAAAATCACAAAAATAAAATAAAGCAGTAAATAAATAAAAATGCAAACATTTCCCTTTTCCGATCCTCATCCCCCCAAACTTGTTTCACTCAACGGAGTGAACAAGTTTGCAAGTTAGATGGGAAAAGAGAAACGTACCTCACTCCTCCTCCGGAGGATCCTCCATAACCACATCGGGGGATGGTCAGATGGGAAGTCTCTGACGGCGTTCCTGGCGCTCACGCTGGCGGCGGAGGTAGACGGAGTCAGGTTGGGTGTTCAGAAGGAGGCGCTACATCTGACTGTCGAGGGTGTTGAGCCTCGAGGTCACATGCTGGCGGAACTCGGTCTGCCGGGTGTGCTCCGCCGCATGCAAAGCAGCCTACTGCTGCATGAACTGGTAGATCGTCTCCAGATCCATCCCGGAGGAAGAAGATCCTCCCACAAAGTGGCTGGACGAGGCTCCACCGGTCCTGCCTGGAATCTCCTCTGCGCCCCCATCGTGCCCCTAATCCTCGGGCTCCTCATCCTCGGCGTCCTCTGCTGGGGGTCGCTAGTCCAGCCTTTTCTGCAGTCTGTGAAGGAGTCTGGAGGTGCCGGGTCCTCCACGGGGTCCAACCATCAGCCTCATGTGGGCGGATGTGCTCATCAGCCAGTTATCACAGAAGTGATAATCGGTGACGTGCGTGAGTGCCCTCTGCGGAAGTGGAAATTTGTCCCCGTTGGACATCCTCAAAGACAAGCCGCCTTCTCGGGGTGAGAGCATCAACATCCAACTCAGGTGTGAGGTGCTGAGGCCTCGGTTGTCCTCGAGCACCTCCATGTTGGCCAAGTCGATCACCACATGCTCCGCAATCGGGATAATCAATCCCCCGGTCCAAATGTTTCCCTTGGAGTGTAGGAACTGAGTCTACAATAGGTGACATGAATCGCCATTTATTATAACTCCGGATTTGATTTATGGATATCAAAATAAATATCATGACAAACAGTAAATGCCCTATGCATGCTCCTATTTAATTTAATTCGTAGATTCAAAGGAATACCTGAGACTCCGGCAACTGATCTACAAATCTAGATCGATGATGGTAATGATGATGGTGTTCCTACAGATCTGATCTTCTGATCTATTCCCTTGCTCGATCCGAAAATCTGGTGAGGATACGCTACCGGATCTACAGCCGCCCACTCTCTCTCAATCTCACTAGGGTTTCAGAATTCGAAACTACAAACTTATGTGGGAAAATGAGAGATTTATCTATTTATATAGATCTGGAGAATGGACTATTAGGGTTTAATAAACCCTAATGGGCTCTGAGCAGTGTTGGGCCAGACAGGGGATCAAATGCAAATAATAAAGTGGGCCTCCTATTAATTAATTCCATGTTCAACCCAGAACATAATTAATTAATAAACATTAACTCATGTCACCAGAGAATTAATGCTGACCTACCCCTTTATTGCCACATTATTAGGAACGGGTTGCATTGACTTGGTTAATACCCATATTTAAGGTTTCAGACATTCATTAATTAATTAAGCGTATGACAATTAGCTGTAATTAATTAATCTCTTATTATTCCTGAGTAGTACCACTCAACCCTTATCGCTTATGCTTGAATCAATGATTCAGCCTGCAGGACTTAGCATAACGAACCTCGTGAGCTTCCCAGGGAATGTCACCATCCTGAAACGGATATGGTTATCTAAATCCAGCCTGAGGAAACCCCGCACAAACTGCCATCACCCAAGATGCAGATATACGAGTACATGTAAGACTCTCCACCATAGCAAGTCAAAGTGACAGTCAACCCATGTGTGCCCCTCAGTTTTCAATAGACTTTAGATCCGACCAAGTTACCGAGATCTTTACTCATTCATATGTCAAGTAGAATGTTTCATCTCACTGTTGATCCTATCAATACAATGAGATGTACCGGTCACACAAAGCAGTCAAGATAAACCACTTATGGAGTTGTGTGCCGCAGCCTAAACCGATAGCCAAACCAGAAACTGTCTCAGCTGTGATAACTGTTTATATCTCGCTAGGTCGAACGATCTATACGATCTTCTGTGATCTCTTACACACCGTATGATCTCCCTATCGACGAGATAACTGGATGTGTTTGTTCGCATCGTATTATTGTTAATTCAGATAGGAGTTGTTTATTGCAAGTCATTAATGATTACCAGTATATCAAACATAGCGTTTCCCAATATACCAATCATAATGCTTTTATGTATACAATTCCAACAATCTCCCACTTATACTCAAAGCATTATACCATTACTTTCCAGAGTATAACATGTGTCTATTCTAATCTAGCTATTACATTTGGTCACCAGGTGGCCGGCATCTACCTCGGTCCTAGGCTACGAACGTGACCCTCGTATGCCTTCTGTGGTAAGCCCTTTGTAAATGGATCCGCTAGATTATCCTTCGTGTCAATCTTCTCTATTTGCACATCGCCCCTCGCTACGATTTCTCGTATGATGTGGTACTTTCTCTCTATGTGCTTTGACACCTTGTGAGTTCTTGGTTCCTTAGAGTTTGCTACTGCACCAGCATTATCACAATATACCGTGATAGTCTTGGGCAAACTCAGAATAATATCTAACTCTTGGAGGTAGTTCCGGAGCCATACTGCTTCTTTAGAAGCTTCTAAAGCTACCACATACTCAGCTTCCATGGTGGAGTTCGCGATACATTTTTGTTTCGCACTCCTCCATGATACAGCTCCACCTCCCAAGGTGAACAGATCCGCCTGGGAATCCGAATCCGTATAACCCACAGGGCACAAATTCTCACACTGATAAACAAGACAATAGTCTCAAGTTCTTTTCAGATACTCGAAAATGTGTTTGATAGTAGTCCAGTGCGCATGTCCAGGGTTAGACTGATATCTGGCCACCATGCCCACGACATAACAGATATCTGGCCTCGTACATAGCATCGCATACATGAGACTTCCCACTGCCGAAGCATATGGTACTTTAGTTATCTCATCCTTCTCCTCTTTTGTTGCAGGGCATTGTGCCTTAGACAGAGGAACACCATGTCTGAAAGGTAGCAATCCTTTCTTGGCGTTTTGCATGCTAAAATGAGCAATTATAGTATATATATGAGCGGCCTGAGACAAGCTTAACATCCTCTTCTTTTCATCACGCAAGACTTTAATCCCAAGGATGTATCCAGCGTCTCCTAGGTCCTTCATTTGAAACTGTTCGGATAACCATCTCTTTTTGTCTGACAACACCTTCACATCGTTGCCAAATAGAAGAATGTTATCTACATAAAGTGCAAGGAATACAACGCATCCGCTGACGTATAATCGGTACACACAACTTTCGGTTTCGTACTGTGAAAATCCATAGAATTTAATCACATCATCGTAAAGTTTGTTCCATGACCGTGAAGCTTGTTTAAGTCCATACAAGGACTTCTTTAGCTTCCAGACAAGATGCTCTTCACCATCCTTCACATAACCCTCTGGCTGCTGCATATAGATGTCATGACCTTCCTCAAGGTACCCGTTTAAAAACGCAGTTTTGACATCCATCTGCCAGATTTCTAGGTCCATATGTGCTGCTATGGATAGAAGAATTCGAATAAATTTGAGCATGACTACCAGTGAGAAGGTCTCGTCATAGTCAATGCCCTCCTTTTGACTATAACCCTTCGCCACCAACCTGGCCTTAAAAGCCGTTATCTCTCCTTTCGAACCTTTCTTTCGTTTGAATACCCATTTGCAACCTATGGCCCGAAAGCCATCTGGTAGCGCAGACTTCTGGTATACATCCATAGAGGTAATTGATTCAATTTCTGAATCCATGGCTTTGTGCCATTTTTCCGCATCTTTGTCATTTACTGCTTCGTCGTATGTCCATGGGTCCGTATCATCTAGTCCATCTTCCGGGATTAAGTCCGAAGACTCTCCCACGAACATATACCGCTCGGGTTGGTGAGGTACCCTCCCACTACGACGGAGCACTGGTACTGCGTCAGCAGTTGGTGCAGTTACTTGTGGATCAAATCCTTACACTGGCGACCGTGCAATTAGTTCCATACCTTCGAGAGGTACACTTAATCTGCCACGGGGTTTTCGCAATGAAAGCGCATCATCGTCTCCAATTTCTTGGAGAATGATATCACTTTTGGATTTGTGGTTTTTCACAAACTCTTCCTCCAAGAATCTTGCGTTGGTGCTAAAAACGATCTTCTGATCCTCAGGACAGTAGAAATAACCACCTTTCGTTTGTCTGGGGTATCCCACAAACAACATTAGCTTGGACCTACCTTCTAACTTATCAGGTTCCTTCGACAAAACATATGTCGGACAGCCCCACACTCTTATCTTTGACACACTGGGCTTTCGCCCATGCCAGAGTTCCGAGGGTGTTTTAGGAACTGACTTAGAAGGTACCAGGTTCAGCAGATACGCCGTTGTTAGTGACGCTTGGCCCCAAAACAAAACAGACAAGTTCGCATAACTCATCATAGATCTAGACATTTCAAGAAGAGTCATATTTCTTCTTTCCGCCACACCATTCTGCTTAGGAGTGCCTGGTGCGGTACATTGGGATGTAATCCCATGCTCTGATAAAAATTGCAAGAACTCATCACTGAGATACTCACCACCACGATCAGATCATAATGACTTAATGGTCTTGTTTAACTTCTTCTCTACTTCCGCCTTGAATTCCTTGAATTTCTCAAAGCATTCAGACTTATAGTGAAGTAAGTAAACATACCCGTATCTCGAGTAATCGTCAATAAAAGTGACAAAATACTTAAATCCTCCACGAGCTTGCGTGGACATAGGTCCACATAAATCAGAGTGGATCAGTTCCAACACATCACTTGCTCGAGACTGACTTGCCTTGAAAGGCGTGTTCGTTATCTTTCCCTCTATACAGGATTCACAAACTCGATGTGGAACTACCTGGATTGAATCCAACGTTCCATCATCCACGAGTCTCTTGATCCTCTTTAGATTAATGTGACCTAGTCTCAGATGCCATAGATATGTAAGATCCTCATCAGAGGATGAAAACTTTCTCCTCTTATGATTAAATGAGTTATATGCAGCATTCACGGAAGATTTATGCAAACAAGTTATGATATAAAGAGAGTCTTTTTGTATCCCACGACAGATAACACCGTTATTGCCATTGATAGTAACATGACTATCAAAAATAACTGAAAATCCATCATTTATTAAACAGGAAACAGAAATAAGGTTCCGCCGAAAATCCGGCACATACAAAACATCTCTTAAAATCAAAATATTGTCTTGAAAGCATAATGTAGCATCTCCAACTGCTACTGCAGACACACGAGCAGCATTACCCATGGAGATCGTCACCTCGTCATCATTCAACTGCCTTGTCGGCCTGAATTCCTGCAAAGTGTAACAAACATGATCAGTAGCTCCAGTATCCACTACCCACGAATGGGTAGAAACAGATGCTAAACATGTTTCCGTTACAAGTGCTAATGACGTACCTTGTCCAACCCGCTTGGTCAGACAATCCTTCTTCCAGTGTCCAGTTTTGCCACAACAGAAACACTTGCCCTTCTTCCCCGGTGTCACAGTCTTCTTTTTCCCAGAACTTTTGCTTCCAAAGACTATCTTCTTGAATTTCTTTCCAATCACCCCTTTAGCACCTTTCGATGAAGCAGGGCGACTACCGGAAGAAACCAAGACTGCCTTTTTAGGTTGCATGACTGATTCAGCTGCCATGAGGTCACTAAGTAACTCATTGAGAGTGTACTCCTTTTTTACTCATGACAACATTCAGCCTAAAGTTCTCAAAAGACTTCGTAAGTGAGTTGAGTATGATATCGACCTGGGCTTCCCCGTCAATACCTCCTCCATGCAACGTCAGTTCATCCATGAGATGAGTCATGGAAACAACGTTCTCCCTCAATAAGCTACCATCAGTCATTTTACAACTCACGATTTCCCTCATGAGTTTAAATCTGACAGCTCTATCCGATTTCCCATAAGTAATTGTGAGACTATCCATAATCTCAGTTGTTTTGTCATAGTGATGATGTTGTTGCTGGAGCACCTTAGACATAGTGGTCATCATGTAGCACTTGACTACATTATTAGACTTGACCCACTTGTCATAGAAGTTCCACTCCACATCAGTTGACTCAGCAGTAGGGACAGCTGGACACGGAGTGTTAAGAACATATTGATGTTCCTCTGCAACTAGGATATAATCCAAGTTGCGCTTCCATTCCAGGAAATTCGGACCAGTTAATTGATTTTGTGCCAAAATATTTATGACATTATTCATAGACATATCAGAAAACAATAATTGATTAAAGTAAGTACATACATGCAGAACATTGAAACAAATATGCATTGTAACCTTTTGATAAACCAATACAATTATTTCCCCCAATTGCCTAGGTGCATCTACTGCAAGCTCCTTTCGAAGACGTTTACTGCAGACCACCTAACTAGACTGCGCTTTGAAGTTCCAGTCTTTAATTTCAATCCATGCCAGGTATTCGCCGGCAAATGAAATTAATAATCGGAGATATAACTAAGACCATGTTCAACCTATTTGAGTAGGGACATCATTCATGAGTTAGTACTCAGGCAACATCTAAGCATTTGACCACAATTCTAACTCCGGAAGTTAAAAGGACGATTTGTCATACGTACTAGACCCATGACGCATGCCTCTTACAACCTTTGTTATCTCATTTAAAACAATTCTAGAGAACTTATGAACAAATAAAGTAAGCAGGCTACGGTCGTGTAGACGTCTACTCACCTCACTGTCCACTTCTCACATGTTTAAATGTTTTATTTAGAAATCTCATCTATTAGAACTTATGAACAAATAAAGTAAGCAGGCTACGTTCGTGTAGACGTCTACTCACTTCACTGCCCACTTCTAATAAGAGACCGCATTGAGGAGGTCTTGTTCATTTTAATTAAAAAATCTTGCTTAGTCTTTTTCTTTCAAAAGGTTCTTATGCGCACAGATTATTTTATGATCCATAAATTATGTCACATCTAAAATTCCATCATATTTCCCAACATGATTCCGGAATTTATAGACATAATTAAATACATAAAATAAATAACATAAAGCATGCTTTGAACAGTAAATAATAAAGCAGTAACATGCTTTCCTATTATCTACAACATGCTTTAAAATAAATAATAAAAGCAGTAGCATGCTTTCCTATTATTTACTAGTGCACACATAATAAATTATTTCATACGAGAAAATAATTAAATAAACAAATAAAATTTCTCGTGGCCCCTTGATGCAATTACATGGGAAATAAAATTAAATCTATCTATTACAATGATTTAATTTAATACAGATCTTCAAATGGGCTCCCACTCTTTAACTTGAAATCTGCAATCTTTGGGCTGGAACAAATACTGGGTTATTGGGCTAGGAATTAGGGTTTCAAGCCCATAGGGTTGTAAAACTATAATTTTAGCAAAAACCCTAGTTTTAGCAAATCGGGCCGCCTCCGGGCTGCCAGGCCCGCGCCCAGCCCGGATCTGAAACCCTAGCAGCAAACCCTAGCTGTGAGCTAGGGTTCCAGCCGCCACCCCCTCTTACACAAACCCTAGCCGCCGCCCCAGACTACTACAGCCGCGCTGCTGGATGCCGCGCCACCATCGACCTGCCAGCCCCGTACACACAGCCACCGTCGGTCCTACGGCCTCGCCGCTGCCCTGCTATGACCCACCCAAGG
Organism: Plectranthus barbatus; assembly: GCA_026898455.1. Lineage (NCBI taxonomy): Eukaryota > Viridiplantae > Streptophyta > Magnoliopsida > Lamiales > Lamiaceae > Plectranthus > Plectranthus barbatus. The sequence goes on from JAPKLW010000490.1 coordinate 168,991, forward strand.
GCGCGCTTGCTGCTGTCGCAGCCACCTGCGCGCAACTGCCAACGTCGCTGCCGTTGCAGCTCGCAGCAGGTCTCAACTACTCCGGCGATGCCTCCCACTTGCAGCAGTGCAACGATCTGCGCCGGCCAGAACTGGCGCCGCCGCCACCGCGAGGAAGAAGAGAGGGGGAAAACGCGAGCAGCTGCTGCCAGGAGGGTTGCCGCGCGCGGCCTTGTTTTTGCAGAGATCTGCCGCGCACAGCGCACGGCCACTACGTGCTACCATCGCCGGTCACCGCCGCGTGCCGCCTGCGCACGGCTGCTGCTGTCGCTGGAAGACCACTGTACTGCCTTGTTTTTGCTGTTCTTGTTCTCTCTATTTTTCGGTTATAGATTGAATAAAAAAATACAACCAAATAGATCTAATCTATTACATGATTTTTCTATCAATCTAATCGCGGATTTTCTCACGATTTAAAACCAAAAACAAAAACCAGAGAGGGGCCACGAGAACAAAAAACATCCACGACGAAAATTAATTCATCCACAATAAATTAAATAACATGCATAAACTGATTGTCAAATTTATTTTCCGACAGAGCCATAAAATACGAACCTCGCTCTGATACCAATTGTAGGAACTGAATCGCCATTTATTATAACTCCGAATTCGATTTATGGATATCAAAATAAATATCATGACAAACAGTAAATGCCCTATGCATGCTCCTATTTAATTTAATTCGTAGATTCAAAGGAATACCTGAGACTCCGGCATCTGATCTACAGATCTAGATCGATGATGGAAATGATGATGTTGTTCCTACAGTCTGATCTTCTGATCTGTTCCCTTGCTCGATCCGGAAATCTGGTGAGGATACGCTACCGGATCTACAGCCGCCCACTCTCTCTCAATCTCACTAGGGTTTCAGAATTTGAAACTACAAACTTATGTGGGAAAATGAGAGATTTATCTATTTATATAGATCTGGAGAATGGGCTATTAGGGTTTAATAAACCCTAATGGGCTCTGAGCAGTGTTGGGCCAGACCAAGGATCAAATGCAAATACTAAAGTGGGCCTCCTATTAATTAATTCCATGTTCAACCCAGAACATAATTAATTAATAAACATTAATTCATGCCACCAGAGAATTAATGTTGACCTAACCCTTTATTACCACGTTATTAGGAACGGGTTGCATTGACTTGGTTAATCCCCATATTTAAGGTTTCAGACATTCATTAATTAATTAAGCGTATGACAATTAGCGGTAATTTATTAATCTCTTATTATTCCTGAGTAGTACCACTCAACCCTTATCGCTTATGCTTGAATCAATGATTCAGCCTGCAGGACTTAGCATAACGAACCTCGTGAGCTTCCCAGGGAATGTCACCATCCTGAAACGAATATGGTTATCTAAATCCAGCCTGAGGAAACCCCACACAAACTGCCATCACCCAAGATGCAGATATACGAGTACATGTAAGACTCTCCACCATAGCAAGTCAAAGTGACAGTCAACCCATGTGTGCCCCTCAGCTTTCAATAGACTTTAGATCCGACCAAGTTACCGAGATCTTTACTCATCCATATGTCAAGTAGAATGGTTCATCTCACTGTTGATCCTATCAATACATTGAGATGTACCGGTCACACAAAGCAGTCAAGATAAACCATTTATGGACTTGTGTGTCGCAGCCTAAACCGACATCCAAACCAGAAACTGTCTCAGCTGTGATAACTTTTTATATCTCGCTAGGTCAAACGATCTATACAATCTTCTGTGATCTCTTACACACCATATGATCTCCCTATCGACGAGATAACTGGATGTGTTTGTTCGCATCGTATGATTGTTAATTCAGATAAGAGTTGTTTATTGCAAGTCATTAATGATTACCAGTATATCAAACATAACGTTTCCCAATATACCAATCATAATGCTTTTATGTATACAATTCCAACATGGTGGCCTTGACTTGGTGCCTCCAGTGGTCCAAGATCAGCGTTGCGAAGCTGAACTCCTCTCCTGTCAGCATGCAGTAGATGGCGTAGAGCTCCCCCACTCTCACTTTGGCGCTTTCATGCCGGCCTATGATAGACACCCCCATGCACCGCTGAAGATAACAGAACACGGGGCTGTCGATGGAGGATGCCTTCATGTTTCCCGAATCGAATTCTCACACATCCTCCTTTGCCTCGGCTGGAATTTGGCTCCAAAACCCGGCCAAGTCAAAATCTGGGGGAAGAAAACCGATCCCAAATTTGGGAACACCCTAAATTTCTTCAAGCACATCCCTTGGCAGCTCGTTGTGCTCGTTCAGAAGTTGGAAAGAGATGGTTGTTGGCTCTGACTCCAGTTAAACTTCGTAGACTTGGAGTGATGCCAAAAATTCCAGCACAAGTGATGGATAAGTTGGCCACCGCTTGGTCATCCATGTGCCCCACCCGGCTCTTTCCAATAGGGCCTCCACATCTCGTTGAATACCCAACATGTTCAATGTTTCTGAGCACGGGTACAGAGTCTGTCAGAATGTGAACTCTGAACTATAGAATTTTCTGAAGCGCTTCTCTGCTGCCTTGTTGGTGAAGGTTGGTCGGAAGTCCATTTTTTTCTGCAAGGGTAGAAGGAAAAATTGTTAATATGTATTCAATTTACTTCACCAAAATTTCCAATTTCAACAACAAAAAATATTTGCAATAAACAACAGGATGAATCTACCCAAGCAAAATTGGTGTACCATTCATGCAATTCACACCCAAACATAGCATATTCCATCCTAAATTGAAAGAATTTCACCCCAAAATAGCAGGACTAGAAAATCACCCCCAATTGGAATTATCTCCAAACAAGCAAGAGTCATATTCAATTAATTCCAATGCTACAATTTCACCAAATGCAAGTATATCGACTAGAACAACTACCCATATCGAATAATCATGAAGAGTTGCAACGAAATTGACAAAAAAAGAAAAAATTGAAACTAGGGCTCCAAGGTTCAATTTTCATCAAAATCATACTCAAATCATTCAAAACACATGAAATGATCGAAGTGGAAGGATCTAGGATACGTACCTTTGATTGTAGCAGCAAGTTTTTGGAGAAAAATTTCGAGGACAGGTGTTTGGGGGGTGATAGAGCGACGTGCGAGTGTGTTTTGTGAGGAAAACTGGGTTTAAAACCTGTCTGTTTGCGCCTCTGAACACCCCACGTCGATCGACGCTGGTTCTGCGTCGATCGATGAGGTCCAGAAACTCACATCGATCGACGCTGGTTCCACGTCGATCGACGTAGGCCAAAATTTCATGTCGATCGACGTGACTCTGGCATCGATCGACACAGACCTGAATAGAGCACTGACTCGAAAAAATTACTGAAAGAAAAAAAAGAAAATCCTAATTCCTATTGACTCAACTTGACTGAATTGAAATAACAGGAGTAAGAAAAGCTGTAAACTGTTGGGTTACCTCCCAACCAGTGCTTGGTTTTATGTCGCTAGCTCGACAATACCTGTACTTTCATGGGCAATTCAAATAGTACTTCTCTATTGCTCTGACTTGAAGTGGGGTGTAGTACGGTTTAAGGTTCTGCCCGTTCACTTTGAAGTTCTTCCCATCTTGGCCAGCCAGTTCGACTACACCATTCAGAAATTGATAAATTATGGTGTATGGTCCAGCCCACTTCGACTGCAACTTTCCGGGCATGAAGCGAAGACAGGATTTGAATAGGAGGACTTTGCCACCTGATTGAAAAACATGTGAGCGAATCCCCTTGTCGTGGAATCTCTTCGCTCGCATCTTGTATATGACATAGTTCTCGTAAGCTTCATCCCGAAAGTCTTCTAGCTCATTCAATGCCATGGCGCGCTCTTCTGCAGCCGTCTTCCAATTCAGATTCAGCTCTTTCACTGCTCTTCAAGCCTTGTGCTCCATCTCGACGGGGAGGTGACATGACTTTCCAAAAATTAGCTGATATGGAGATGTCCCAATGGGCATTTTGTAGGCGGTGCAGTATGCCCAAAGTGCATCGTCAAGTATTGCTGCCCAATCTTTTCGCTGCTTCACCGTCTTCTCCAGGATTTGCTTGATTTCTCGGTTGGACAGCTTTGTTAGCCCGTTCCCTTGAGGATGATATGGGGTGGTAACGCGGTGCTTGACTCCATATCTAGCAAGAAGAGAGGCAAGCCATTTGTTACAAAAGTGTGATCCCCCATCGCTTACCAAGGCTCTTGGCGTTCCAAATCTTGTCATGAGCTTCTGAAGGAACTTGATGATGACTTTGGAGTCATTGGTGACTGTTGGAACAGCTTCAACCCATCGCGACATGTAGTCCACCGCCAGTAGAATGTATGAGAACCCTTGGGATGGCGAAAAAGGACCCATGAAGTCGATCCCCCATACGTCAAAGATTTCAACTTCAATCACCGGGATCTGTGGCATCTCATCCCTCTGCAAAATGTTGCCGGTCCTCTGGCAACGATCACAGCTCGTAATCCACCCACGATAGATCTCGTGGATGGAAGGCCAATAGAATCTGCTCGCAAAGATTTTAAATGCTATCCGGTTGGCTGAATGATGACCGCCGCTAGGTGATGAATAACAGGCCTCAAAGATTTGTTGCCACTCGGATTGAGGCACACAACGGTGAATGATGCCATCAGTGCATCTACGCCAAAGGTAGGGATCCTCCCAATAGTAGAATCTGACATCATGCAGAAACTTCTTCTTTGCATATGGGGAAGAGTCCGATGGGAGAACACCGGCCACCATATAATTGACGAAATCTGCATACCATGGTGTTTTTTACTCGTACGTCTCCCTCAAATCCTTAATAGCGTTGGTCTGTTCGTCGGGGAATGTCTCTCAGATCCTCATCAGCTGATCATCCCCTTCGACTGGTGGTTCTAATCGTGACAAATGGCCTGCAATCACATTCTCACTCCCTTTTTTGTCTTTGATCTCCGAATCAAACTCTTGTAGCAATAGTATCCATCGGATCAATTTGGGCTAGGCATCTTGCTTCGCGAACAAATATCTGATGGCTGCATGGTCAGTGTAGACAATCATCTTCGAACCTATCAGATAGGACCGAAACTTGTCAAATGCATACACGACTACAAGCATTTCCTTTTCCGTGGTGGTATAGTTGCATTGAGCCGGATTCATGCTTTTGCTGGCGTAATGAATCACATGAAAGATCCTTCCCTTCAGCTGCCCCAAGGCTGCCCTAACTGCATAGTCACTGGTGTCGCACATTAGAATGAACGGCTCGCTCCAATCCGGAGAAGTCAACACCGGTGCTGTTACTAATGCCTCTTTCAGCTTTTAAAAGGACTGCAGGCAGTCGTCATCGAAAAAAAATGACACATCCTTCTCCAACAAGTTGCACAAAGACCGCGATATCTTTGAGAAGTCTTTGATGAATCTTCTGTAGAATCCGGCATGACCAAGAAAACTTCTGACTGCTTTGACACTTGTTGGTGGCGGCATCTTTTCAATGGCTGTCACTTTGACTTGGTCCACTTCTAGTCCTTCAGCTGATATTCGATGTCCCAGAACAATTCCTTCTCGCACCATGAAGTGGCATTTCTCCCAATTGAGGCATATGTTCGTCTCAGTGCATCTCTTAAGTACGGTAGCCAGATTCTGCAAACAAACATCAAATGACCTACCAAAAACCGAGAAATCATCCATGAATACCTCCATGATGTCTTCGATCAAGTCAAGAAAGATTGCCAACATGCATCTTTGAAAGGTCGCCGGTGCATTGCACAATCTGAACGACATCCTTTGGTAGGCAAACACTCCGTAAGGACAGGTGAATGTTGTCTTGTGCTGATCTTCTGGCGCCACAGCTATCTGGTTATACCCTGAGTAACCATCAAGAAAACAATAGAAAGGGTAACTGGATAATCTATCAAGCATTTGATCAATGAAAGGAAGAGGAAAGTTATCCTTGCACGTGGCGGTGTTCAAAGCTCGATAGTCAATGGAAAATCGCTATCCCGTGACTGGTCTTGTTGCAACTTCCTCTCCATCATCATTATTTACTATCTGCATCCCTCCTTTCTTGGCTACTACTTGAGTTGGGCTTACCTATTTGCTGTCGGAAATCGAATATATCATGCCATGGTCTAAGAGTTTGAGAACCTCCTTCTTTACGACTTCTTGCATGATAGGATTCAGAAGTCGCTGTGCTTGTCTCTTTGGTGTGGCGTCCTCTTCAAGGATGATCTTGTGCATGCAGAGCGAAGGGCTGATCCCTTTGATATCCCCCAAAGTCCATCCAATGGCGGACTTGTATTTCTGTAGAACTCGTAGCAATTTATCCAACTCCCCCTGTGTAAGATAGGCAGAGACAATAATAGGGTAAGTGTTGTTAGAACACAAAAAAACGTACCTGAGGTGCGCCGGAAGCATCTTGAGTTCCAGAGTCGGCAGATCAGAGTTGGATGGCTGCTGTCCCAGATCATGGACGTCGATCGACGTGGTTGAAATTGCGGCAATCCCTTTTCTACATCGTGCTTTCTCTGTCGATGAAAACTCCATGTCTGACTTCCTTTGGGCATCGATTGACGTGAAATTTGCATCGATCGACGTAGACTTTGAGGCGGCGTCGATCGACGCGATGCTGGCGTCGATCGACGTGGTCCTTTTCCCACCTTTTCCCGGTTTGTTCTGGCTGTACCGACATAGTAGTTGCTCCCTCTTGTTTTCCTTTTCCCGAGTTATCTCCTCAAGCACATCCAGCTCCATGACCAGATCTAAAATCTCCTCACCTGCTTCTTCTAGATTTGTCGATGAGAACAGCGAGTGTTGTAGGCAGTTTTCCAGAAAATCCGGCTCACTTTTGAGAGAGGAGAAGGGAGAAGACATCACAGGGTTGAAACAGTTGATCATGTGGCATTCTTCATGGTAGCTCCCGTCGTTGTGCTTCTGCATGGCCTTGTATATTGAGAATGTGACCGACTCATTGTTAACCCTGAAGGTCAGTTTGCCGTCTCGAATGTCGATCAACGCCCCTCCAGTCTTCAAGAATGGTCTTCCCAGAATCAGGGGAATGTTCCGATCTTCCTCCATATCAAGCACCATGAAATCGGCTGGAATGATGAAATCCTTTACCTTCACCAGCACATCTTCCACAATGCCTTTCGGGTAGGACACTGAACGATCGGCTATCTGGAGTGATATGGTTGTTGGCTTGATATTCTCGATCTCCAACCGCTTGAAGATAGACAGCGACATCAAATTGATTGATGCTCCAGAATCATAGATGACTTTTTTGATAGTCTCCCCTCCAATTACGCAAGAGATCGTAAAGGAGTCCGGATCCTCCCTTTTGATCGGCATCTTCTTTTGAATATGGCATTGCATTCTTCGAAGAGATTGACTGTCTCGTGCTCCATGAAGGGTCTTTTCTGAGAGACCATGTCTTTCAGAATTTTGATGTATCCGGGCATCTCTTGTAGGGCTTCAACCAATGGAATGTTGATGTGCACCTTCTTCATATTTTCCAAGAAGCGTGCATACCTCTCGTTCATCTTTGCCTTGGCAAAACGCTGCGGAAATGGCAGAGGAGATCTTTTTGAAGGCAGACTGGGAATTGGCGTAGATCGATGTGGATTAGTATCGATCGACAGACCCTTTGGAGCTGCGTCGATCGACGTAGATCCCGCGTCGATCGACGGGGCTGTGTCTGCAACGGCTCCTTTATCCGGCTCGGCTTCTTCGTCCTCCCGGGTATCTTTCCCTGCCAGCTTTAGCCCTTCATACGATTTTCCCCCTCTCAGAGTTATGGCATTCACTTGGTTCTTCTGATTCTGATTCTTGGGGTTAACCTGAGTGTTGCTCGGGAGTTGTCCCGGCTTATGTTGAGCTCCGAGGGCATCGGCAATCTGGCTGACCTGGTTTTCTATAATCTGCACATGCTTCTGCACCTGATCAACTTTAGTGTTTACCCCCGAGATTTCTTGCTCCAGCTTGGTCACTTTGTCAGTGGACCCTTGCATGAATTTAGCCAAAATATCCTCAATATTTGGCTTCTTCTTCTCCACTACTGCTCCATCTTGCACTGCAAATTCAGGTGGGGGCTGCTCCGCGGCTTGATTGTTCGCGTAGGAAAATCCAGGGTGATTCCTCGCGTGATTATAGGTGTAGGCCTGGTTATGCTGTTGATTGTGTTGCTGATATCCTCCGCGGTAGTTGTTTTGATAACCACCCTTTTGGATAAAGTTTACATCGGCACAACGCCCCTCTGGTGGAGCTTGTACTGGCTCAACTGCAGCAACTATTTTCTCCTGCTTCAGTGCAGCAAATTCTTCCTTTAACTTTTTCAGCTCGGTTGCCAAATCAGGTTGTTCGGCAACTTTCTACACCACTTTCTAGACCGCTTTCACAGGCCGATGTCGACTCGAGGACCACCGCTGAGTATTGTTAGCCATGTTTTGGAAGAATTCCATGGCTTTCTTTCCTCTTTTCGTCATGATTGTGTCTCCCAATGTGGTGTCCACCAACTCAACGGTCTTCTCATTGACTCCTTCATAGAATGCTTCAGCCTGTTATCCTGGCGGAAAGCCATGTCCTGGGCAAGATCTCAGTAACTTCTTGAATCGCTCCCACACTTCGTTGAAGCTCTCATCAGGTCTTTGAGCGAATCTGATGATTTCCTTCCTTCTTTGTCTGATGACATTTGTAGGGAAGAGATTTTCCAGGAATTCATTCCTTTGCTCCGTCCATGTACTGATGCTTCCCTTATCGAGTGCAGTAAACCATGATTGTGCCTTATCCCTCAGAGAGAATGCGAACATACGCATTTGGATGGCACTTTTACTGACTCCTCCAATCTTGACAGTGTTGCAGAGCATAAGAAACTTATCCAGATGTGCATAATGATCCTCAGTAGCTCTTCCTCCGAATTGATTTTGTTGCACCATCTGCACCAATCCGGTTTTAAGCTCAAAGTTATTGGCGTTTATGCCAACTCTGAAGTTTGCCTCCTTGAATCGAGGTTTATATCGGTTTTGCATAGCCTCCTCTTCTTCCTCGTCGTCAGATTCACCCAGCTGATCTTGGTCATTATCTTCTCCATCATCAGGGTTGTCTTCGAACAGTGGACGGCGGCGGGGACGTTGATTATCCCTGTCGAGGTTCAGCTGTAGGAGTTGGGCTCTCATCTCTTGGACTTCTTGGAGAAGCACAACTTGTTCCTCTGCAGTTAGCATTGGTGGAGGTGGTTGATCAATTGGTTGTGGTATGTTCGGTTGCGGCACATGGTCCGGCGGCGGTACGTTGTCTACCATTGTTTGATCGGTCGAACTTTCTTGGGCACGCTTATTCCTTCAGATCTTTCTACACGTGGCTTCGATGTCTGGGTGATAATAGAGCGGGTCTTTTCCTTTAACTCTCGTACTCATGCACTACCTGTACAACAAAGGGGGTAATGAGGTAAACGAAAAATAAACCGAAATAGACTGAACGAAAACTAAAATTCTGAAAAAAAAAACAAGCGGCGTCGATCGACGGCGAATTGCATCGATCAACGCGGATACGATTACTGCATCGATCGATGCAAAACTTACATCGATCGACGTAACCAACGAAAACTCACGAAAATTCAAATAAAAGTACGAAAATTACAACCTAAATTAGTATTTCAATCACATAATCAATAGTAAGATTATTTCTATTCTTTCCCCGGCAACGGCGCCAAAATTTGATCGCATAATTATTTTACTAGCGACTTAGCAAAGCTAATAATAAAGCGACAAATATATTATCGAATCCCATGGGGAAGAAATAACGAAAAACCTTAAATACCAAAACATATGTGCTCAAAATACTAGTTAGGGAAGAAAAGAAACTTTGGGTTTTGTTTCAAACTAATCTTGCAACTTAAAATTAAACAGGAAAATAAAATACTTTTGATGAACGGTTATGAGAAGTACAGATTCCAGGGATATCTACCTATCAAGTATGACATGTATGAATGAATTGATTAATTCCCAATTTAATTCCTCTTCGTAGTGAAACATCAGAAAAGTATTATGAACTTCTTTGTTGGACAATTCATAAAGTAGATTAGTCAACTACCTATCTCCGCTCGGTCTCAAGATGAATTAACTAACTCCAAAGGTCAACAGATTTATTCCTATAATCTATCTCCTTCTGCTCATACAAGAAATCAAATTATATTGTGAAAAACTCATTCCATTGAAAACTATTACAATTACGTCTCAAGTCCTCAACTAATTAATCCTAAGATGTGGCCAACAAACTCAAGATTATGCATAAGCACAGATTTCACAAATTACGACGGGGAAGGGTAAATAATTCAAGTAATCAAACATGCATACATTGATAGTTCGAAACCCTAGAATCCGAGAAGGAAGTTAGTTACATATTCATGAATAGAATTATTAGAGATACATAAAAACATGAATTGCATAAAAACTTGCGTGTAGATGTCTTCCCACAAAAACCTGTCTTCAAACATAAAACCTAAAAAACTCTTGGAAATCTCTAAAACCTTCAACTCTAAAATCTCTTAGTTGATCTACTGATTTCCACACTAAAATTCGAATTTTACATGGCCTTTTATAATAGTGAAAGATGTATCAAACAGTATCTAGGATTAGATATGTCTCTATCTTCAAATCAGGATCAGATTAGGAAAACCCATCGCCGCGTCGATCGATGGAGAAATCCCTTCGATCGATGGCCTGGAAGAACCCGCGTCGATCGATGGCCTTGAAGAACACGCGTCGATCGATGCACGACCTGCATCGATCGACGTGGACCTGGTCTTCGCGTCTTGCATCGATCTCCCTACAATCTCTTCGTCGATCATCCACACAAATGCTTTTGTCGATCGACGTGCCCTTGGCGTCGATCATCGTGGCCCTGGAACTTTGAGCAATTTCCTGCTTCTTCATTGTTTTCGATTAAAAACCTGCATAATTCACCAATCACGGCATTACGAGCACAAAAGCCAATCCATGCACAAAAAGACACGTAAAACAATCTAAACACCACTCAATTAGCCAAAAAACAACTAGATAAGTTGGTGAAAATACTAACTTATCAGTCCTCAATCCATTTCTGACGACTGCCAGTTCTGAAAAGACTTCGAGGTGTTTACCTCGTTTTGAGGAATTGAAGAAGGAGTGAAGAACATCTATCTAGGCTAGTGATCCAGATTACTGCGAATGATGGTTTTCGTGGTGTTTGGCTATAGATCGTGAGGAGAGTATACTTCATTACTTAGTGAATTATCGGATTAATTTCCGAAGAGTGAACGTAGGACTTAAGGACCAAACCACTATAATATCCTGTCTCATTTACAATTTTCGTTACTTTTCTCATTACACAATTTTCAACTGAGTTTTGAAACCTTCAACACTTCACTAAAGTGTTGAAGTGTATATCTGTAAACTGACCAAGCAAAATCTCGACTAACACAATTTTTACATATCCTAAACTAGGAAACTGACCCCCCAGTTTTAGAGTGCAACTGCTTAATAAAACTTCCGCTGCAAAATTATTCATACTCTGATCAGGGACCAACAAGTGGTATCAGAGCAGGTCGTTCTTTCCAGACTGTCTTGCTTTGTGTCGCTTATGACCGGATCCATATTTCCTTGCACTCTCATTTGTTTTGTGTTAAGTGTGTTTAGCGAGCAGGTTATCTAAAGATAATGTTGAATTACCCAAGTCTTTCCAAGTACAACCTAGAGAAGTTCGAAGTATGGAAGAAGAGGTGCCTCATCCAACTGATGAGTCAACATCCAGAGATGGATAAAGTTCTAAAGAATGGACCTCTAAAGATTAAGAAGATTAATGTCCGGCTCGGAGGACATGATCAAGGTGTTCAAATGGTAGATAAACCACCTGAAGAGTGGACACTTGAAGACAAGAAGCATGCTCAGCTTGAACCCATTGCACAAGAAATGATCAAGCAATCTCTTCCAGAATCTCTCATGGACGAAGCCATAGAGAACAACAGTGCCAAAGAGCTACGGGATTGGATTAATGAGCTTATAAAAGAAACTAAAACAATGTAACACAACAAGAAACAAGTTTGCATTGACAAATATGAATCCTTCCAAATGCTACCTGGTGAAACCATCAAATCAATGGAAGAAAGGTTCAACGCCATTGTCAGTGAGATAAAAGGTCTTGGAAGAGAAGAGAGTGTGGCTAACATGAATGCCAAAATTCTCTCAAGAATTCCGAAAGAAGATTTATTTGTCAAAACAACTAGTTTAAAAATCATGGATCTTTCAAAGATGACAACTAAAGAGCTGTTCACTGAACTTCAAGCCCATGAATGGGATATACAGGTGGTGAACAAAAACAAAGCTGCCATAACTCGGAACTCAGCAGCAAGTGATAATGTCACATTCTTCGTGAAGAGAGACTTCCAAAGACGTATGAAGAAACCAACACAGTTCGATAAAACTGCCTTTCAATCTTCTCCAGCGAAGGATACCTCCACCTCAAACCAGAAGAAGAAAACTGACCTGTCAGTTGCCAAACTGGAGGAACAGATAAAGAACTTGGCCATACTCCTCGAGAAGGCCAAAGCTAAGGGAAAAGAAGCTCAGTCTAGTGAGCAAAGATTCACAAAAAGAGAGCCACACACATGTTATGAATGCAACTCTCCAGATCACTTGAAGTACGAATGCCCTCTAGTTTCTCAAGAGGAGAGAGACAGACTGAGGAAGGAATTTGAGAGGAGAGCTTCAAAAGCTGCGGCCAAAGCAATGCTTTCCAGAACTGAAGTGCCAGACAACCTAGACCATGATGACGGCTACTACACGTCTGAGGATGAAAATTATAAGGAAGCACTCCTAGCCTTCATAGCAGCTGTTGATGGAGATGTAACTGATGAAAATGACGATGCATCAAACCTCGAGATAGTCGTAACAACTCCTCTACCCTTATCTCTAGCATCTACATGCATTGAAGAGAGCTCTGAATTTTGTCGCTCAAATTCAGAAAACATCTCTCTTGAAAATATTATAAAAGAGGTTGAAAATTTTCATGAAATTAAAGATGCCTTAGCCAGTGAAAATGCCTCACTAAAATTAGAAATTTAATTTTCACCGATGAAGTCGCAAGAATGAGGTCAATCAGTGAGGAACTTGAAAAACTCAAGGAAGAACATTCCAAACTTCTTTAATTTTTTGAAAATGTTTCAAAGGAATGTGACTCTTTAAAGAAACTTGAGCCTATTAAATGTGAATGTACTTTCAAAAAGAGCTCAAGAAATTTAAAAGAATTTTTGAATGCTCAAAATACAACCATCCGATAAATACGGAATTAGATTTATGGAGCACAATGAAGAAAATTTGAGCGAACATTCAGGAACTGAGAAAACATTTTTAGGCTTTGTCAAAGCCAAACTCAGTTCAGGCAATGTGTTGGAGAAAGGAGGAGTCAAATCCAAAGAGTCAGTCAAACAAAAAGAGAAGACCAAATGTTGGTCAAAACCTGACTCTAAACTGGTACCTCGACAAGGAGTCCACACAGTTTGAAAACTGTATAAACAAACTATCTAGAGAAAACCAGACCTTTCTTCAAAACTGAATAAGCATAATGTTCAAAATGTAAGGAATCCAATTTTACCAATAAGAACGACTAAGCAACACGTAAATGTTGCAAGCCGATTCAAATGTTGTTTTGATAATGCAATCCGATTTGAATGATCTGATAAAAATCCGACAAGGATTCAATTCAGTTCATACGATAGAAATCCGTTTCAATAAATACAGTGAGAATCCAATAAAAAATTGATAAGATAATACAAAAAACATATTTGGTTGTTCAAGTTTTTTTGTTGGATAAAAAAAAATTGCAACTTCATTTTAAATTAAAATCTCTAATCAAACATTCACAAATACATAATATGACAACATAGATAATCTTAAATTCATATACTTATTAGTTGCCAAACTTTCTCATTCCCAAACACCAAACAATCATCCACCTTAAAATTTATAATAATAAAATAAATTCTAATAATCAACTTTAATTTATCATGGTACAATTGCAAGAGTTAATCATGCAAATGAATCTAGAATACTTTCATTAACATTCAAGCTTAAGATCTTGCCAGTTAGTTCATTTGTTGATACAACCTCCTTGAAACTTTAAGTTGAGAAATAAAATAAACCAAAAATTAAAATTATTATATTTCATTAGTATCAAGAAAATACATATTAAAAAAATGTAATGAAGTGACAAATAAATAAATATTTTTTTTGGTGGTGAATGATAGAGAAGGAACAACAACAATGAAAAATCTAGTGATTTGATTATTGAAATTATTTCTAAACTTAAACTAATATATTAAAGTCAACTTATTAGTTATTATAACTAAATAAATAAATAAATGAACATTATCACGTAAATGAACATTACCAATAACTGAATTTGATAATGTAAGCAACAACACCGCATCAATAAGGGAGCTTATTTTGGAGTGCAATCCCGTCCTTGGAGGTAAGTTTTTTCATTGTCGCTGTATTACTAATATTCTTAATTTAGCGGTTCAAGATGGAATGAAAATTTATAGCTATTCAATCCAACCTATTAGAAGTGCAGTTTTACAATTGCATGGTCATAAAAAAATTGCAAAAAATGGGCTTCTTTTTGTACTAGTCATGGAGTCCACGCAAAACGTTTTCCAACCGATATTTCTACTAGGTGGAATGCCACCTATGAAATGCTTAATGCTACTTTTAAATGTAAAGAATTATTAATACAATTTTTTAGAAGTGATGATTATGGTGTCAACTTGCATTTATCTAATTGGGATGCATGTTCATATTTGCATGAATTGTTAAAATTTTTTTCTAACGCAACTAAAGTTTTATCCGGTGTCTATTATCCCACTAGTTCTAAAGTTTTATATCATTGTTGTTATATTGCTTGTAAATTTAATCAATGTAGTGCCGTTCCCGAATTACAGCATGTAATATTTGATATGGTAATAAAATGGTTGAAATATTTTTGAGAGATTCCCTCTGTTTTTTTAATTGCTAAGGTATTTGATCCTAGTATTAAATTAGAAGGCGTTTTTTCTTTTATTGATATATATTGTACCGCTTTATCAATCTTAGCATTTATAGGGCCCGACGAAATTATTCATTTAGAACATTTGAACCTCCCCTCTGTCGATGTAGTTAAAACCCAACTTAGTTCAACATTACGTGAAACTTACGATTCATTTTGTATCACATATAGACACTTAGTTCAAATTAGATCTACCTCTCGGACAACTACTTCCGGCCAAACTAGTGTTAACCCCTTGTTAGCTAGAATCATAATATTATGTCTCAAAACCGTTCCTCTAGTTCGCAACAAAGCGAACTAGATGATTATTTGTCGGAAATGTATGTTGGTGATTGTATGCAGGTTCAAGAAGAAGAAGATGACAACTCTCCACCCAAGGTTGATATTCTACTATGGTGGTCAAGGTGGCAACAACAATACCCAATCCTAAGTACGATGGTGAAGGAGTTCTTAGCCGTCCCCGCATCAATGGTTGCCGTGGAACAAACTTCTAGCTCGGGTGGCTATATATTGGATGAAAGAAGGTCTAACTTGACACCGGCCAATTTGGAAGCACAAGTTATACTTAAAGATTGGAGAAATGCCGAAGATCGAGAGCAAAACCCGAATGGAGGCACGTCTTCGACGACGAGGACGCTTACAACTCCGAAGCAAGCGCGACAAGTACGAATGCTTCCAATGGCCTAGATGATGCGGATTTCGACTCCGATTAAAGGTAAGTAAGGTAAGAGAACTACGTGGGCTTTGATTCCCTTAATGAAAATTAAGGGATACGTAGGCAACTTAATTTTAAGGTAAAAAATTAAGTGCAAGCCATTTTCAATTAACCCCTCCCCTCCCCCCCTTATTATCAAAGTTTTTTTAAAAATTTATTTCGAATTATTTTATAGTTCTAATTTTTAATTATTGTATTAATATTAGTTCTTTAATCTTGTAATTTGTATAACTTGTGTGGTTCAAAAAAATTGTAAATATCCATTCATTATTGTAATTGTAATCTTAATTTATAATATTCTTTCTATATTTTTGTGTTTATTTAATTTGTGTACAAACTAAAGAAAATATATTAATAATTAAAAAAAAAGATCGAACCGTCGGTAACGGTTCAAAACCAGAACCAGAACCTTTTCTAAGCGGGCCGGTTCAGGTTTCATTTTTTTGGAACCGCCGAACTGACGGTTTCGAACTTAAACCAGCCCGTGGCCATCTATAATCTCATGCCGATGGAAAGAGAGTGTGGGAAGAACAAAAGCGGGAAATGGTGGACCCTCCTCCCGTACTCTTGGATTGGACGTTTCTGGAATGTTTTTCCATTTATTGCGTTTCTTCTATTTTCCTTTTTTGACGCCAATAATTCTATCTTTCCACTTTTACCCCCACTCCCCTTCCTAATTACTCACATCATCCTCAATTATCAATTTATTCAATTTAATCTCACTTGAACTTCACATTAACATACGATAATGATAGCACCACCAAAAATGAAAAGGGGTCAAATTTGAGTGTTATGAATTGAACGTGATCATTCATCGTGAAATACCGAATTTGGACATGCGTACGATGTTTGATCTTCTATTAATCTAAAAAAGAAAAAAAAATACTAACATTATTTTTATTTGTAAAATAAGGTAAGTTTATTTGAATTTGGAGTGATTAGAAGGGTGATTGAGGTTGGTTGGCCAGGTTAAACATGGTAGAAAATGAGGTAAACAAGAGAAACAGGAAAGTGAGAGGTGACGTGGGATTGAATGAATGAAAATGAAAAGATAATTAGTGTAGCTAATTAAGGCAATTGAGTAGCAACTCATCCATCCAGTGTTGGTGCTGTCTATTTCCATTAATGGCCCTTTTAGAGCGAGAGAAAGGATGAGAGAGAGAGAGAGAGAGAGAGAGAGAGAGGGGGAATTGCTTTTCGACTTGGTTAACGTCGGAAAGTTGCGTAAGAAAGAGATGGTTCTTTAATTTTTAATTTCTTTATTCTGGTAAACACAAAAGAGCCAAAGAGAAATGAAGGTAAAAAAGAGGAGAGAGAGAGGGATGTATTGGAGGGTCGTTGGAACTCAATTGCTGAAAATGTTTATGTTTCATAAGTTTGATATATCTTAGAAATATATTGATAAAAAAAACTAATAAGTTAGAGATATCATATAAATATGTGAATGCATAAATTTTAAATTAATGTATTTTATATATAAAAAGCGAGCAAATGTATAGATACTGAGTTTAAAGAAAAAGAGAACAGTGAAAGGGAAGAGTGAGAGGAGACATGTATAAATAGAAAGAGTTTTAGAAAACCATATTATGACTTCGATTGAAAAACATACCCACGAAACAAACAAATAAAATTATTAAACCGAATTAAAGAAAAAGGAAAAAATCAAGCTCTACCCAACTATAGCTAGGCTTAGCTAATAGCCCCCTCTATATTATACATCTCTGTTTCAAACCTCAAAAAGAGAAGCCAAGTTGCCTATTTATCTCTCTTAAATGAAATGAAGTCTAGAGAAAGAAATAGTTGAGAGAGAGAGAAGTGTGCTGCTTTCGGCAAGGCCTTGAAAACTGGCCTCGTCTATGCCTAGCTAGGCAAGGAGGGAGGATAAGCTGACTAGAAAGAGAGAGATGTAGGTGGTTCTATGGTTGGGGGGGTGGAATTACTACAACATTTTCTTGCAACCAACAACCTTTTTTTTGGCAACTCTATGGTACTAGGTTCTTAATATTGTATCAGGAAACAACCTACAGTTTCATGGATGAAGCATTAATAGTAATTTTTTACTATGTAGACGTCATAAGAGGAGTTTCTGTTGTACTCTGCAATCTAGAGAGAGAGAGAGAGGGCTTGATGAGTTCTTGGTTTTTGTTTCTTTGATTAGACTGTGCTGATCGGAATTGGGAGAAGGGGGACTGCGTATTTTTGATTTGTTTCTTATTTCGAAAATGTGGGATCTCAATGATTCCCCGGAGGGCTGCTCCGGCGACAAGGGCAAACGGGTCGGATCCATGTCTAATTCGAGCTCTTCGGCAGTGGTGGTGGACGATGGCTCGGAGGTGGAGGAAGACGCCGCCAACAGAGCCAGCGGCGGTCGGAAGAGAAGCAGTAAGATTTTTGGTTTCTCGGTGGCACACGGCTGCGGCGACGCGGCGCCATGCGCCGTCACGAGGCAGTTTTTCCCGGTTGATGAGTCGGAAATGGTGGCTGGTGGCGTTGGTGGTTTCGCCAACTTCCCCATGGCGCACTGGGTCGGAGTTAAGTTCTGCCAGCCTGAGCCACACGCCGCCGCCGGAGGCTGTCCTAGTGCCGCGACTGCGATCGGGATGCCGGCGGCGGAGGTGGTGCAGCCTATGAAGAAGAGTCGCCGTGGGCCCAGATCCCGGAGCTCACAATACCGCGGCGTCACGTTTTATCGCCGGACTGGCCGTTGGGAATCTCACATATGGTATATAACTCACACACTCTCTCTCTCTCTCTCTCACACACACACACACACATATATACATATACGTTCACTTATATATTTATATATATGTTCGTTTTTTCTTCGAATTCGTAATTTATCTCCATTTTGAATCAGGGATTGTGGAAAGCAAGTATATTTAGGTTGGTTTTACAACTCCAATTCTTGTTTGATTGTTAATTAATCAATGGCCGGAATTGAATGGAATTTGCATTTATCTTTGTTCCCCTTGTTGAATTTGTATGTATAGGTGGATTCGACACCGCCCACGCCGCCGCCCGGTAAACTCACTCCCCATCCGAAATAGGCCGTGCAAAATGTAAAAACATATTTCTAATATATATGTACAAATTAATTTACACATGGCAGTGCCTATGATAGAGCAGCCATTAAATTCCGAGGCATCGAAGCAGACATCAACTTCAGCATAAAGGATTACCAGGATGACTTAAAACAGGTAGGTCATTGCAGAGAGAGATTTACAGAGTAGTGAGAATTAAAAACAGTTTTAGCTCATTTCTTTTTTCTTTTCCCTTTAAATTCTTATTTTGTTTTTTCTTTTCCTCCTATTCCTTATTACGTTTGTTAAGATATATACTTTTTTATCATTTTATTATAACTAGAATGAATAGTTCATGCTCTATAAATATTCAATTTTCAGTTTATCATTTTAATTTAATAGTTTAATCATTACAATTAATGTAAATTATCCCAAAATAAAATATTTTAATTTTCATCCAAAAATTTTAGAAAAAGAAAGTGGCCTCTATTTTTTGGTTGTGAGTCTCCTATTGTATTGCACTATTACTTCTACTCTTATCTCACAATGGTGCTTTAAACAGTTGAACAATCTCACAAAGGAGGAATTTGTGCACGTATTGCGTCGACAAAGCACTGGTTTTCCAAGAGGGAGTTCCAAGTATAGAGGTGTCACTTTGCACAAATGTGGCAGATGGGAAGCTAGGATGGGCCAGTTTTTAGGCAAAAAGTAACCCCTCTATATTTATTTCAAACTTCAATTTTTTTAACTTAAATTCCTGTTTGATCTTATCGGATGGTATCTAGGTATGTTTATCTGGGGCTTTTCGATACCGAGATCGAAGCTGCGAGGTGGGTTTTTCTGGCTGAGTCTTAACAATAATTTAAAGTGGTTGGAATTTAATGAAAGATTATTTTCTTGTTGTAATAAATCAGGGCTTATGACAAAGCCGCCATCAAATGTAACGGCAAGGAAGCTGTTACCAATTTCGATCCCGCCATTTACGATGATGAACTAAAATCTGCAGGTGTTTACTAGATGTTTTTTTTTTAAGAAAAAAAAACTCTTGCACCTAACTAATCTGCAATAAAGCCCTTTGATTAAAATTAGAACAATGCAGAATCCTCCAACAATGCAGCAGATCACAATCTTGATTTGAGCTTGGGGAATTCGGCTTCGCAGCAGCCAGAGCGCGGCGGCGACTCGGATTTTAGAGAAGGGCAGTCGCATTCTCTGCCATTGGCGTTTGAAGTTGATCACCGGAGGCATCAGGCCTTGAGGCTCGAGGTATATATCTACACTTTTAAGATTAAATTGGGTGCTCTATTTGATTTTTATGTTAAATTAAAATGAATTTACATTAATTTTTTGCAAAACCAGAGTAAATTATTTTTAATCTTTTGTTATAAATATATTTTAATAATTAATGTTTTTATCTCAAGTATTGATCTGTTCATTTTAAGGGTTCAGTTTCAAATTTTTTAGTATAAATTTTATTTTTCGCACCATATCACAGCCCTTCAGCCCTCTCTCTGTATATTAAGTAGATTCTATACATATGCACGGGTGTGGATGCAATGCTAAAGCTCAGTTTGTGTGAAATAGAAATGTATGTACATCATTCATTAATAGAATTCCATAGTCTAAATTAGGGAAAATTGAGTATTCTATCCCAAAGTTTTTATTTTATGGGAATTCTATCCCAAAAAATTTCCATCAGTTAATTATATCCTCTATTTTGATTCTTTCCCCAAATTCTATCCCAAAAAATTTCCATTAAGTAATTTTATCCTATATTTTGATTCTTTCCCCGAATTATATCCCAATAAATTTTTATTCGATAATTCTATCCTATATTTTTATTCTATCAGTAAATTTTATCCCGAAAAGTTAACGGGGTTAAAAAATTGTTGACTCGATCGTTTTATTTCATGTGATTGTGGATGTGTCATCCACGTAGATATTTATTTATATATTTTAGATTTTTTCAATTTTTAACAATTCAATGTGGTTGTCGACGTTATTTATTTTATTTTATCTATGTGCAATATTTTAATTGGAATTTTTTTTTTAAAAATAAAGTTTTATTTATGGAAAAATTCAATGTGGTTGTCGACGTGTCATCCACGTAGATATTTATTTATTTTAAAAATTTTTCAATTAAAATATTGCACGTAGAAAAAATAAAATAAATAACGTCGACAATCACATTGAATTTATAAAAATGGAAAAACCTAAAATATATAAATAAATATTTATGTGTATAACATGTCGACAATCACATGAAAGAAAACGATCGAGTCAACAATATTTGAACTTCATTAACTATTCGGGATAAAATTAACTGATAGATAAAATTATAGGATAGAATTACCGGATAAAAATTTATTGGGATAGAATTTAAGGAAAGAATTAAAATATAGGATAACATTACCTGAAATAAATTTCTTGGGATAGAATTCCGAGAAAGTGAAAACTTTGGGATAGAATAGCCAGTTTTTCATCCAAATTAAAAATTATTTTTCATCTTATAATTTTTGTTACATATTTTATGTAAAGAAATTATGTTTTTTATAATAGTTAATATTTTTTTCTATCTCAACTTTAAATACGATCTACAAGTCCTAATTCATTTTTATTTAACATGAAGTTTATTTTTGATATGGGATCTTAAATTCATAAATACTTACATATTTTTTTGATAAATAAAAAGAAGTAGTTTGTTCTCAAGTTCGATGAATCATGTCAGGTGTTGAATTCTCAGCAGAGAAATGGATACAACGAGACAAAAACCTTGCAGCTCCTAACCCAAGCACATGACCTCCAATCCCCCAAATCATTCAAGATCAGCAGTGAAGCTTCTTCGCGATTCGGCCATCAAATGTTCAGCAACAGCAACAACAGAGGCAGGCCTTTCAGCTTGATCCATCAGTTCTCCGGGGGAAGAGGCAGAGGAGGAGGAGAGATGTCGGTGAGAAACGAACGACAGCAATGGCAAATGAATCATGCTCAAGTGGTTGCCACTGCTGCAGCATCATCAGGATTCCCATCCAGACCTCAAAATTGGATCCATCATCCTTTGATCTGACCATATTCATTTCTTCCAACTTTTCTGTTGTCCCATGTTTTTTTTTTAAAAACTTTCGATTTCGAATATTTCAGCCATTAGAGAATGGAAAAGGTATATGATCACCATTTTTCTTTGAGACTTCAAGGATTATTGATTTGAGGTTCTTGTAGAAACTTAGAATTGGGGAGAGAAAGATTTTCATTTCATCTGGAATATTCACTTTATAAAATTCTCTGCCACTTATTTATTCATGCTGAAAAATATAAAGTAATATGGCAAACTAAAGTGAGTAATCGACTAAACAAAAATAAACCACAGATAGCTAAATAAAGTTTTCTGTTCTTTAATTTGTATTAGTAGGAATATATTCTTCTTCACCTCCTACAGCAGCCCTCCACCTTTCACACCTCCTTCATGATGGATTAGTGGAGATCTACCACGCCAATCTTCGACTGAAGAAATTGTAGGGATTTTTTTTGCTAACAAACTGTATTATATAAAATCCACAAACTTAAAATTACTCTATCAATTTATAAATACCAAATAAATTATTGTCTGATAAACAATACAAGCATACTCCTATAAAAATTAATTATGTTGCACAAATATAAAAATATTTGGATAATTTATTTATTTATGATCCTTACGTGTATGGATTAAAGAATTTCAATTCATCGCGCCTGCAAGATGAATAATTAAATCTGTCATTTTAATTAAAGATAAGAGAAGAAGAAAAAGAGAAATTATTGGTCCCAAATCAGAGTATATGAAATGTATAACGAAAGTTTTAAATGTGATGGTCCAAACTAACTCTTACTCAAGTCAGCTCATACTTACTAAAACTGATCAACATCAAGTTCAAATAAGTTAGTTGATTAGTTAATACTCTAACAACTTGGTCTGTTGTTGAGTTTAAAATAAAGTAGCAAGCAAGTTAAAGTAAATTGTAGGAATTCTTGCAAACTGAATTGCTAATCCAATTGCCAAGATCGAATATTGGATATCTAAAATAAATTGTTTGCCTATAATTAAAATCTAACCTGCTCCCATTGAATGCAAAGATAGTTATTGCAGAATACCTGGATTGGAATAACTCTGAACTTATTGCGCAGGGATTTGATCTTTAATCCTTTCTTGCGCAATAAGATTCAATGCTACAAGATGAAGAAATTAAATCTATGATTTTAATATAATTAAAATAAAAAATAAGAGAGCTCCTCCAAATCTAATCTTCTATTCTATATCCTGTGCTCTTATCCGGATATCTGGTGAGATTGCTTCTAGATATTTTGCCAACTGAGAAGCATAATTTCCATCATTGGGTCAGATTTGTGTCGCCTACTACAACTCCCACAACTTAGTTTGCTACTTAGCAACTTATGATCTCATGGTGTGTTTATTCTGAGGATCTGAGGGGTTATTTATAGGTGAATTCTGATCCCGAATGGGCTTGAACTTTTCATGGGCTAGACCAGTGAACAGTACATGTAAGACTCTCCATTATAGTACTTCAATGTGATAAACAAATCTGTATATACCTCTGTACCTTCATTAGGCTTACGATTCCACCAAATCTTCAAGAGTAAGATTCCTTTAATGATAGATAAAGGAATTGATCTCAGTTAGGTCCTATCAATGCGTACTGAACTCACCAACATACCTAGTAACTAAAATAAGCTGCTTATTACTGTGCATGTTGCAGCCTATACCGACAGTCTATCCTGGGACTATCTCAGTTGTGATAACGGTTTATATCTCGCTAGGTCAAGCAATCCATATGATCTTCCGTGATCTTTACAAACCTTATAGTCTCCTTATCGATGAGATAAGAGGATAAAGTCATTTGCGATACATACTATTTAACACAGACAGGAGACAGACATACAACATTAATGATTCCCAGTATATTAACCAAAAAATTTGTTCATAATATACTAATCAAATGCTTTGATCATACAAATCCACCATAAATAACACAGGATATAAAGTGGTTCACATGCTAAAAGATCCTATGTTCACTCTTCAATTGCTAGATGGATTGAAAATTCACTAAGAATAAGTTACAATACACTGCAACAATTCTCTTTCAATTTCGCAAAGCTCCTATTTTATTTGGATTCCAGGCACCAGTAGGCAGTGAGCTTTACCACATGACTCCACGTGCTAGGCTCTCTAGCTGTGTTCAAATTGGCAGAGTTTACCACGAACAAGGTCACTAGGTCTACGAGCTAGATAGACACGAGTTTGCATTCCTCATAAAATTTGGAATTGTTAGATGATTGTCGGGTAAAATTTTGGTAATTCAGAATGGCTGTTTTGGATTCAGTCTCTTGGAAAAAGTCTTAACTCCTATTAACTCAATCTTAACAGCCTTGAGTCTCATTAAGAACACGTTGATCAAGTGAGAGAGATGAAAGCTTTAGATTGTAGATATGATAATTCTTGATTCACAAATGATGTCTGTAACCTTCTCTCTATTGATCTTCTGAGGTATTTATAGATACGGTGAGAGACTTCTGGGAGTTTGAGACCCATCTGTTGAGTGGAGAGCACGTACTTCAATTCTCCTGACATTTTCGAGCTTTCTATCACTTCAAGGACTTTTCATCAGAATGACACTCAATTAGTCCGAGGAATCATGATTGATTCTCTTTGTCTTTACTATGTTTTGAAACCTTAGCCTTTTTATTTAAGTCGGTCACTTGGCATATAACTCGACTAAATTATTCCTTTTGTCTCTACCGACAAATGTCTTTATACCTCTGACTTAATATTTAATTGATCTGTTAAGTCTTCTACTTAACTAATATCTCACCGACTGACTAAACGTTAATTGTGTAAATCTTTGATTGATCTTCTCATTGACTTGTGAGAGCTGATTCCTATATCTATTACAGCTCAATGAACCTATATAAAGGTTACAAGTTTGTCCTTTCTAGCTTGTCTAGCTTTCTTGGCTTTGCAATCTTTCTTCTAGTGACCTTTTCAACCATATTTGAAGAATTTGCCCTTACTAGTAGCAACCCGAGGCTCTTTATCCACATCCATGTCCTTGTTAGTTGCCTTCCAAACTTTCTTCTTAATCCTTCTTTTCCGCTTCACTCCTTTTGATGGAGCAGAGTGACTACCAGAAGTGGCTAAAACAACCTTTTAAGGATTCATGATTGATTTTGCCGCGATCAAGACATTGAGTAACTCATTAAGAGTATACTCTTTATTTTTTTATGACGACATATAGTCTGAAGCTCTTAAAGAACATTAGAAGAGAGTTTAATATGATATCGACTTTAGCCTCAACATCGATACCTCCATTGTGCATTGTCAATTCATCCATGAGGTGATTCATAGAGACAACATGCTCTCTCACTGAGCTACCATCACTCATCTTCTCACTCACGATTTTCCTCATGAGATTCAATCAAACAGCTCTATCAGTTTCCCCGTAAGTAGCCTCCAAACTCCTCATGATATCACAGGCATCCTTATGGTGCTGACACTGCTGTTGCAAGACTTTCGATGTAGTGGTCATCGTGTAGAACTTGACTATATTGTTTGAATTTTAACACTTATTGTACAAGTCTATCGCCTCTTCAGACGAGTCAATAGTAGGTGCTACAGGACAAACCATTTGTAGAACAAACATGTGCTCCTCCGCAACAATGATATACTCTAGATTGCGCTTCCACTCCAGAAGTTAGGATTAGTTAAACGATTTTGTACAAGAATGTTGATGATATTAGAAATAGACCTATCTGAAACAAATAAAGGACCAAATAAGAACATACATGCAGAACATTCGATACAAAAATGAATTGCAACCTCTTGATAAACCTATACATTGTTTCCACAATTAGCCCAAGGAATCCCACCGCAAGCTACACTAATAGACGTTTATGATGTGACCTTCAACCAGACTACCACGCCTACCTAAACAAGTTCAGCCCAATCCTTTAAGTTCATACCATCCCAGGAATCCTTAGACACATGAAACTAATAATTAGTGCAAAACTTAGACCAAGCCATCTACCGAGAACAGGGAATCAACATATGCATTATATCTTCATATGCTTCTAAGCATCTAACCACAAGTCTAACTCCAGCTACAAGATATCGATTTGGCATAAATATTAAGCCTATCCCGCATGAATCTCATAACCTTTGTTATCTTCAATTTAAATCAATCTGATACCACTAAGAAACTCAAGTACACAAGCTATACTTGTATACGTTTAGGCACAAGCGCTCCCACTAATCACATGATTTAAATTATTTGTTTAGAAATCTCAACAACTGCAACCCATGAACCTCCGGGAATGAGCAAGCTACATTCGTAGACATTTACTAAGACGAGAGGCCCACTGACAGTCTAGGACCACTTTGTCGAGGTCTGTTATTTAATTAAAAAATTCGCTTAGTAATTTAATTTAAAAGGTTTTAATTGCACCAAAATAATTTTCATGCTACCGTAAATTATGTTTTACCCAATATTTAACAAATTTAAAATATGCTATCAAAATCTAAAATATAATTTACAACATGAAAATAAACACATAATCATATTACAAAAGCAAAAAATAATACAGCAGTAAAACATGTTTTCCCATTATCTACAACAAGTTTATAGTGCAATTATTAAATCACACATCATAAGAGAATAATTAAAACAAACAAAAATGTCCTTGTGGTCCTAAACACAAAATGAAACCTATTCTATTACAACATAGAATAATTTTATAGATCTTAAGATCTTATGGGCCTTTAGGTTTGAAATCTGATAAAACTAGGCTTTAGGGTTTAACGTTTGCAAACTAGGCACTTCAGATCGAACTACAAACCCTAGGGTTTGCAACACAATCCATCACCAGTCGCCAACCATCGAAGCACTATAGCTAACTGCCGATCGACACCCACTGATTATCGTGCCGACATCGAAAGCTACAATAGGCATAGGTCGACGTGGCTACGTTGAGCGACGCATAGAGCGGCAAGCGACGTGAGTCACACAGGTCTATGCGTGATGCTTGGGGTTGTGTGCTCGCCACTATCCGTTGGCTACCATTCACCACTCACCGCTGACCACCGCGCAATGAGGATCACTATGCATAGCCACCGCGCGAGGTGGCGGCATAGGATGGGCTGTGCAGGGTAAACCCTGGCAAAGGTTTGCGCTGCCAGCTGCGCACCACTGCTCCACTGCTTCTGCAGGCTACCACGGTGATCGCTGAGCGCTTTTTGTCGTTGCATCAGATCCACTGACACGTTGTCTTGTGCATGCGGCCGGTAGCATTTTCTGTTACGCCCTCACACGCCCCCAAACAATTACAGATTAGAAAACAAAAACACAACATATCTAATCAATTATATTGATTCCTATCCAATCGAATCATGAATTTTCTCATGTTTTACAAAATAGTTTAATCCAAATACGGATAAACCACAACATATTAAATTATGGATTGCCATGAGGAACAAAAAAAAAATGAAAAACCGTCCACAACAATAAAATATCCAAACATGCATAAATCAAATAATTATTTTACCGACAGAGCCATGATACATAATTGGGATCTGATACCAAAATAGGAAACCAAGACCGTTCATGGATGTCAAAATAATTACCTTTCGATAAGAAAACCTTCGCATGCTCCTATGAGTTTAATTGCAAAGGATTTACGGTTACCTTTATTCCATAGAGTTTGAATCCGAATTAGATTCAACCACGTGTGTTCAATTAAATATGAAGAAAGAAAATTAAATCATCTAGAATTTAATTCAAGATTTAATTGAAATAACGAAGAATATAACCTTGTTGATTCTTTTTATATCTTGGGTTAAAACCCTAATGGGCTCCTTTAAACAATTATGTTGGGCCAAACCTAGGACCTGATGCAAATAATAAAGTGGGCTTATCAATTAATTAATTTCCATGTCCACAACCCTGGACATCAACTCGGTGAATCCCCATATTTAAGGTTACCGGACCTTCGTTAATTAATTAGAGCTTTTGACAAGCTTCTTACTATTAATTAACATCTCATTATCCTAAGTAGTACCACTCAAACACTTTCATATGTGCTTGAACTTAATCAGCTTGTTGGACATCAGCACAACGAACCACTTTGAGCTCCTTAGATAATGTTCACATCCTATTACTCGGATATGGTAATCTAATGCCAGTTATCAGAATGTTCTACACAAGCCGCTGTTATCTAAGATGCAGATATACGAGCACGTAATCAGGCTCTCCACCATGGCAAGTTAAAGTGACATACAACTCGTGCATACTTGTGAACCTTTGTTAGGATTCGGACTCAACCAACTCACATGACCATGTTTCTTCAGAAGTCAGACTAAAGAACACATATAATTGTGGTTCTATTAATATGCAACTGCATGTACCAACATATCAAATGATCAAGACAAACTACTTCTAACCGACTATGCTGCAGCCTACACCGATAGAGTAATCCGCAAACTATATTGGTTGTGATATTATTATTTTATATCTCGCTAGGTTAAATGATCCATATGGTCTTCCACGATCTCTTACACGTCGTATGATCTCCCTATCGACAAGATAGGAGGATATCGTTGTTCTCGCAAGTATGTTTGTGTTCACAAATATGAGATAAGTCAATTTTATACACACTGCAATAAATTCTCTTAGTGTACAAAACCCTACAAAACAATCAGCAATAAAGTAAATAAATTAATTCAACCTAAAACATGTATCTAAGATAGTTGTTCACCCTAGAATATGCTGGAGATTTAACTACTCATAGAAAAAAATAATTAAAAACATGAAAATAAATTGCATTAAAGTAAAAGGGATTGTTACGCCTTAAAATGGTCATGCCCATTTTGAGCCCATTTGTAGGGTAAAGTAGTCCAATAAAGTGATTACAGACCCGATGACTTAACCTGGTTCAAGTAATCCAATTTTGACCAACAAAGTCTTCCATAATTCACCAAGGATGGAAGCTGTCTGAGCCATCTTGAATCAGTCCATCTCAAACCACTCTGAAGCACCTCCATCTTGAACGGCTCCACCTTGAACAACTTTTTAGGTTTAAGGAAGTCCAAAAAAGTGATCTTAAGTCAATGATCCAATCCGAGCTGATCCGCATGAGTGATCAAGTCACTTGACAATCAATGTGATCGAACCATATCAGTCAACGACCACTCGAGGGACTCTTCATACTGCACAGATATGGAAAAGATATCATAAATCTCATTTCCTTGTTGAGCGAAATTTATCCTTATCAACATCATATTTGAATAATCGAGGTAGATAACGATTTAGATATGTCTTACTATATCTAAATCGATATTCCTTGTATAATTAGGGATCTCTCTTATAAATGCCCCTATTCTCGTTGTATAATGATCAATTTTTTCTACTGTATTCTCATCAATAAAATTCTACTGTGTTCGATTATTTCACAATTTCACCTATCAATTGGGATAAAGAACTTAACCAGAGTTTTCACAATTTCACCTATTAACAGGGATAAAGAACTTAACTAGAGTTGTCAATTTCGACTTCATGTCTTCTCCAAAGTACAACAACAAAAAAGTACTGATGGTGGAATAGAAACTGAATTCTAAATTAAACTAAAGACTAAAACTTAAATTACATATTAAATCTAGACTTAGACATAGGTTTATAGTGGTGATGGGATTTAAAATATGGTTGCAAAATACAAGGAAAAATATTTTATTTGACTTCTATCTTGATCCAAATATCAATCTCTATTCTTTGTATCCCCAACTCTTTCTTTTCTCTATCTTGCGCCCACCTTCAAGAAATAGGTTCTTGAACCCTTTGTATTGACTGCCATGCTCCGCGCCGATCAAAATGGCTATTGCGATCGATATATTCGGTGCATTCCTTGGCCCTTTCACTTTTATCAACTCTCAAACTTATAAAATTGAGAACCATAAGCATAATACCTATTTAGACTAACTCATTCAAATAAATAAACTGTTGGTCCCGGTTTATCAGAGTGTATAACGTTACGCAGCGGAAATATTGAACTTATAAGTCTAACTTGCACTCTGTCCTGCTGGTTGCTCAGCTGGCTGGCTGACTGGCTGGTCAGCTGATAGCTCAACACTTAGAATATTTTAAGTCTAGTTTGCACAGTTATCAGTTTTCAGATATACACCAGCACTTGAGTGCTGGGTTTCAAATACAAATTTAGATACTGAAAGCAGATAAAGGCAAAGGATTTTTATAGTGGTTCGATCAACTGATCTACGTCCACTCTCCAGTCGACTCACTGGAAATTCACTATAAGAGCAATCAGGTACAAAGAGTCCTACGATCTATCTCCAGCTGGTAGATGCCCCGTCTACCAGTCCACTGGATCAACCGCTCCCGGTCCTTGTCCTTCTTCAACTCTTCGTCAGATGGATGGAGTGCGAGCACGTCACTTTAACCTCCTCCTCTGACTGGTTGGGTGTTGAGTTCTCCCAAGAACGTAAATCCTCTACGGCAAACTGCCCGTAATAACTCAAGAGCTGGCTGGCTCTAGAGCTGCTATGTTCTTCCTCAGAAAGAGAAAGAACACCAAGCGAGGTCTGTAACTTACAAGCTGGAAGCTTGAAGTCTCGTGTTTGAATAAATCAACACACGGATAGCCTTTTGAAAGGCCTCGAAGGTTGTATGCTTTTACTTGCTTGAGCGTAATAAATTTCAGTCTTTCGGTAGGTGGAGAGTTGGCCAAGAACATTGAATGTTGATGGATCCCAGGTATTTATAGCCGAGGGATCCCATTCAAATATTCTAGCCGTTTGGACACATCCGGAAAAGTCTCTGTCCTCGCATGTCCTTCTGACGGCGGCAGGTAGGAATTTCCGGAAAGCGCCATGCTTGTGTCCGCTTTTTCTGACACAGACCTCTTTGTGTCAGAACGGCTCTATTCGTCAGTACGAGGAATCACAACTGGTGTCTTGAACTGATAGACTTTAAGGATATCCTTCCTTAAAGTCTTACTTTGTCAGTATATTCCTCAGACGAATCTTCCTTTTGTCTCTAAGGAAACTGGGAGAACGAATCTTCAATTCTGCTGGTAACCTCCGACTGGTAGAACATACTGGTGATCTTGTGCTGGCAGTCTCTGCTGGTGACTTTCCTTAGCACAATCAAGGTCTACCAATTTGTCTGGATGTTAACCCTTTCTTGGAATCTCCCATGACTGGTGGCTTCACCGCTGGTGAATAGTGTCAGCCAGAACACATATTCTGCTGGTAGGATTTGTCAGCCTCCTGCTGGTGAAATCCTTCCAACTGGTGAACAGTAGCCAGTCATTAGCTCTTGACTCCATGTTGATGAACAGTGTCAGCATGGGTCTGTCAGTCGTCGGCTGGTGAAATCCTTCACCAGGTAAGAGATTCTCATGCTGATGAACAGTGTCAGCATGAGTCTTGATCAGCTACGACTTACAACTCAAAAGACCTAAACAGGACTTTACATTTGAGACTAGAGCTATTCTAGAGACAGACTGACGCTGGTTGGACTTAGGATTTGATGCACCAAAACTATGATCTAGACAACAAAATCACATCATTTCTATGAGTGCTACTGAGGGAAAGGAAACTTAGCCAGATTTCCCAACATAAACTATTTAGACTAACTCATTCAAATAAATAAAGGAAAATTAAATAAAACATAATGAAAATAATGACAAAAAGATAATAATAAATGAGTAATTTGAAAGATTATCAATCCTTCAAACCTGAATGTTTGATTGTGTTCAATCAATAGGAAATAATAAATCTCAAGTTCATGCAATTGAATTGTGCAATGCTTTATAAGATTCATCAAATTCAATGAATGATATCATCAACAATACACAAACATGATTAATATAATTTAAAAATCAGTATACTCATGAAGAACCTAACAAGAATGTGTATCTCATAACTCTGAATTGTTTAGGATAAATGTATAATCACTCAATCATGTATGAATTATATACTTCCACAGGCTTACAATTATTCTAATTTCTCTACTGCATAAATGTGCACACAAGTCATAAAATCAAGTAGGACTTTGATAAGGTTGTATTTAAGGCTTTTTGTGTAAGGGAAGTTACTAACATAAATCAAGTGCATCCACCTCACTAATTATAAACCACCTTATGCTCTTCTTCCACATCTTATCCTCTAATATTCTAATTCAAAACATAAACAAATCTTTCAATCATTTTGCTATTTATTTTACTCAAATTTTTTTCTATAATTTTTTGTAAAGCTTATAATGACATTTATATTTTTTTGAGCTCGATATCATGCATCTTAGATTTCACCAACTTCAAGGATTTCTAATCCAACTCAAAACCAAATAATCTAATAATTTTCAACCAACTCAAGGCATGAGGGAAGAACTTTTTCTTAGGCTTACATATCTCACTATCAAACTTGATTACTAAAAAATTTTACTCACAACGGTTTGGATATTTCTTAAATTTTTTAGTTTTTTTTTGAAAAATTTCACATAAAAGCAAATAAATCATAAATAAATAAAAGGAATATAAAGTTTTCAAATTCTTGTCCACATCCCCCAACCTTATTTTACTCACAGAGTGAAAAAGTTCTAAAATTAGACAAGAAAGTTAAACGGTACATGGTAGAACTACGATAGTGATGACGACAGAAGAAACATCCACCACTCTCCTCCGTATTAGTTGATGACAAACGTGTCGACCGGAACATTGTACGACATTCTTATTATCGATTGTTGTTGTCCTCCATCAATCTCTTCGTGTCTCTATGTGTTGACTAATGCACAGTATATCCGTCGAAACTGACGAATGCTTTTTTAACATAGGAAAAATGAAAATAAAATAATAGAAAGCAATAAAATTATTAGGTTACTTCCCAACACGTGATTTATTTAACGTTGTAGCCAGACGGAACCTCAGATATCATTAAGGAGGAGGAGCTCAGACATGGTTGTCTTTTCATTAATAGTGAATAACACTCCATCTCGCTAAACAGTAGAAAACTCAGCTCGAGATAACTTAATAGATAATTTTATCACCTCGTTGTTTCATTCCCAAGCGATGGCTTCCTTCGCATCCTCTTCATCTTCGCCACCTTCTTACTTTCAATCTAATTGCACTTTTCTTACCTCATCTTTTCAATCATAGATGTAATTTTCTCTTCATTTGTGTAGAGTGTAATTTCACCTTTTCGAACATCAATGAGAGCTCCACAACTATACGAAAACTCTCATCCCTATATCATTGGCATGTTCTCATCTTACTTCATGTCAATCACTACAAGATCCGTAGGGAAAATCAAGTGACCCACAAGAATGAGAATATCCTCTATTATACTTTTTAGGTGAGAGATGGTGCGATCGACCATCTGCAAAGTGATTGTTGTAGGCCTCATCTCTCCAATGTTTAGCTTCTTGAAAATAGAATATGACATAAGATTAATGCTCGCTCCGGTGTTGCACATAACACCTACAAATTTTAATCCCCCGATCACACATAGTTTAAAGAAGCATCCCGGGTCACTTCTTTTGTATGTCATCTTCTTGTATAGTAGCAAACTGCACTCCTCATCTATAGGAACAATTCTATTCTTAATGAACTATTTATTTTACTCATCACCTTCCTAAAACACTTCATATATCAAGGAATTTCACACAAAAAAGGTTAATACTAACCTTATTTAAGTTATCCATGAAACTTGTGCATTTCTCATCTTTTTTTTCTTCACCTGTCTTTGCAGAAAATGCATGAGAGGCATTGCAGTAGCTTTTGGAGCTTGTGTCACTGACTTTTGAATTCTCTTTGTCGATCGATTTGTCGACATGTCGACTGACGCATCTCGCTTCTCACATTAACCACTATTGGCCACGTCAATTGACATGGTTCCAATGGTTGCATTGGGTTGCATCGAATTTCTATTGTGTGCGTCCATCGATAGATCCACAGCATCGGTTGATACAGAGTTTTCTAGCTTGGTCTCCTTTTTTTCATCAGAATTTTCAATCTTTGGCATATGTGGACCTTCATATCTTGCACACAACCTCAAAGTGATGGCATTAACTTGCTATTTGTTTTTTGGGCTCATTTCAATTTTGCTCGGAGAGCATATTTATTCTCCAGCACTTTATTCATACCATGGTAGAACGAAGCATTGGAGAGCATATGATACCGATCATGCGCAACAAAATTTCTACCACCAAGGATGAAATTCTTGCCATCCAACTAGACAACTTCGAGATCTTCTCCACTGAAATTTTTGCTGCGATCAAAGAGGTGGAAGAGAAGAGGTTAGTCGAAGAAGCAGAAAGAAGAAAGGAGCAAGAAGAAAGGATTCGTCGATTAGAAGCCAGAAGATTACAAGAAGAATAGCTAAGGAGACAACGAGAGGAGGAAGAGAAAGAAGAACAAAGAAGGATTTTAAAAAAGAAAGAATCAGAAGACAAGAGCGAGAAGCTCTCGTGGACAACTTCATGAAGAAGACAACAGAGACTCTTAGCAAAATGAAGAAGCCAACCGCAGGTTTCTCAAGTGTCAAGAATGCTGCTGATTCAGACCCTTCAACAACTAAGAAGTAATATCTCTCAAAACTCTACATCTCCTAGCTACTTGAACAGTCTTTACAATTTGGATTATGTGACTCTACCAGAATATTTGATTATCAATAAAAAATTACTAACCCAGGTTGAAGACAACATCTCATTGTCCAACGCTGA
The DNA here is from genome assembly GCA_026898455.1 of Plectranthus barbatus. Classification (NCBI taxonomy): domain Eukaryota; kingdom Viridiplantae; phylum Streptophyta; class Magnoliopsida; order Lamiales; family Lamiaceae; genus Plectranthus; species Plectranthus barbatus. Next base: position 203,555 of record JAPKLW010000490.1, read on the forward strand.
TCTAAGTGAATTAGCTGAAATTACACACTTGGTGTAATCAGCGAACTGCGTGGAATGTGATGTGTGCGATATGTTCCTGTGATTGCTTGATGATATCATGTGTGAATAGGCTATGTACTTACTTGGTAATATGATTTTGAAGATATTTACTTGATTGACTTATTTATCGAGCAATACCCTTGATACATTAAGGGGGAATATTTAGGAACAATGTTGAGTCTACGGGAGTTGAGACAATGAGAATAGAATTGATAGGAAACTTTTGTGTAATCTTAGTAATCAACTTTCCCATGATCAGTCAAGATTAAAGTTTTAGATAATGGCTTTGATCGCACCAAAAAGGGGGAAATTGTTAGGAATATTGTAAGATCCCTCAAATGTAAACCAATTCATTATCATTGTTGATATGTTTTGGTGGATCAAAGCTATAGAAACTCAGTATCGAGTCAATTGTAAAAAGTCCAGTATAAGAATTTATACTCGAGTTGTAATAGATTAAGAAAAAGGAAAAAGATCAAGTTTGCTAAAGGAGTCAGCAAACGCTCTCAATCACTGAAGAATGTTGAAGATCAGAACGACCAAAGATGTGAAGGAAGCGACGAGAATGCTGGAAGAAGAACTCTAGCAATCTACGGAGAGATCCAACGCATAACAGTACTTAGCAGATGACACTCAGCATTCATCAATCAAGAGAAAGATTACAAAGCCAAACATCAGACGGACTACAAATTACGAGAAGAACCGACCAATCAAGAGGATGGAATAATCATCATGAAGAAAAAGGGGTTCAGACCTACAAAAGATTTTTTCTGACAAATGACGGCTAAAGATAGATGCTATGCCAATAAGAGGCCAAGGGACTTGAAGAGTCTCTGCACACTGCTGAAAAAGGAAGCATGCAGATAGGCGAGCATTCCCTGTGAGTCTAACGGACAAGATTCAAATGGTTGTTTGAATTTTCACCTATAAATAGGTGTCGTCCTTAATTGAATCAAAGGTTCACAATTTCGTACATACAAGAGATAAAAAGGAGATAAAACTTATTCTCTCTAACACGCGAACTCATTCGAGCACAGATCTTAATTGAAGCTTTTCATAAGCTTTCATAACAGAAGCTTGAAGACCTGCGAAGTTTATCATCAAGGACATGGAGGCAAGATTCAACAAGATTGTTGCTGAGTTAAAGAAGTTAGGAAGAACTTATGAACTTCCTGACATGAATTCGGAGATTCTCTCAAGACTACCCAAGGAGGATTGGTTTATCAAAGTGACCAGTCTGAAGAATAAGGATCTGTCAAAGATTAGCACCAAAGATGTATTCGCTCAACTGGAAGCTCATGAATGGGACATCGCCCAGATCAATAAACATGAAGTTGTTCGTGTTGCAGTCAACACTGAAGAACCAATAGAAGATGCAGCATTCTTCGTGAAAAAGGATGGACAGAAGTGGAAGACCAAGAAGCCATTCCACTCAGATCGACCTGTTCAGTCGCGTTCAGCAAAAGAGATTCCTTCCATCAGCGGATCTCACTTCAAAGAAGATGCATGCTCCGTGAGCGAGCTGGAGGAACAGATGAAGAGACTTCAGAGGCTACTGCTGAAGGCAAAAGAAAAGAAAAGAGATCCCCAACATACTCACTCATCGAACAACAAAAGCAACAATAGAGCACCAAGGACATGCTATGAGTGCAATTCCCCTGATCACCTGAAGTTTGAATGTCCAATGGTAGATCCAGAAGAGAGGAAACGACTGAGAAAGCTGTTTGAAAGACGCGCATCCAGAGCTGTCACCAAAGCGTTGCTAACAAGAACAGAACTACCAGACATCCTAGATTATGACGATGAAAGCTACTCATCAGAAGATGAAGAGGATGTTCTAATGGTGTTCATGGCAGACATCAATGAAGAGCAAACTGGAGAATCAACTCTACCTACCACAACAAACAAGGTAAGAAATACTGATATGTCTATTGCTTCAATATCAGATAATCTGCATGACACTGCTGATTCATGTTGCTCGAAATCAGATGAAATAACTGTTGAATATCTGTCAAAAGAGTTTTCAAAAGTTCATGCATTAAAGGATGTTCTAGTCAAATTTGACCGATGAGATTGAAAAATCAAGGTCAGCAGATGAGGAAATTTTGAAGTTGAAAACCGAATTTTCCATCTTAAGTAATAGTTACCATATCCTAAGACAGGAAAATGAGACTTTGAAAAATAGTCACTCTGTGCTAAATGCCTGTCAATGCAAATTTTCAAAAAGCACGAGAGATTTAGATGATATTTTAAATATCCAAAGGAGTTCAAAGAACTTTACTGGAACAGGTTTTGATAGTAAAAGGTCATGCCCTGCTGAAACGAGTAAGCTAAAAAGGATTACTTTTGTCCCAGCCACTGGGAAAATTCAGCAGACTGCTAGGAATGACAAGAGGGAGAAAACAAAGTCATTTGAACTGCAAAAATGCTGGCAGACTAATATCCCTCAACTGACTGCTCAACAAAGATTGAATTTTCGATCTGCTGAGAAAAATTCAGCAAAGTCAATGTATGTTACCCAGTAGACTATTCCATCTGTCAAGACGGTTCATACAAATCCTAGCAAGGCCAAGCAATCTACTAAGGTTGCAAGGAAGCCAGCTAACACTCCGAGTAGGAAGAACACCTACTTGAGGCCAAAATCTTTGTCAAAATGTTTTCAAAAGACAGCGATGACTCAACACACAACCTCACATTCCTATGATAATTATAGAAATTATGCCAACAGGAACGGAAGGGAGGTGAAACGTGATGACAAAAGGGACATCAAGATCACGAAAGTCTGGATTCCCAAGGGAATGATCTAGAGAACTAATCCTGCAGGACCCGTAGTCGACCGGGTACCAAAAATATAACTTCTTTGTTTTGCAGGAACATGGTTCAGAAAGAAGATTATCAAGAAAACTCAAAGAATGGATCCTAGATAGCGGATGCTCAGGTCACATGACAGGAGACGAAGAGATCTTCATAGAACTTTGCAAGTTTTGAGGAGCCTCAGTCTCATTTAGTGATGATTCCAAGGCCAGAGTAATCGAAAGAGGGAGCATCGAGCAAAATGGAATGTGGATAATCAATGTTTCCCTCATCGATAGTCTCAAGCACAATCTACTGAGCATCAGTCAACTAAGTGAAAATGGATATATTGTCTCTTTCTTTGATACAGGTTGCGAAGTTGCAGATAGAACCACAGAAGAAGTAAAGCTCAGAGGAATCAGAAAAGGAGGACTCTACATTGCTGATTTGGAAAGTGGTCAACAAGCATCGTGCTTCATAGCATTCAACAAGGAAGAAACAAACTGGCTATGGCACAAAAGGCTAACGCATCTGAACTTTAAGACCATTAATTATATTGCTAGAAATAACATCGTTGCAGGATTACCTCAAGAAACCTTCAAGAAGGAAGGAGTATGCAGAGCTTGTCAACAAGGAAAGCAAGCTAAAGCGTCCTTCAATTCAAATCCAGAAAAAGCCACTTCAAACAGAATCCTTGAGCTACTGCACATGGATTTATTCGGCCCGGTGACACCACCCACTGTAAGTAAGAAACTGTATACCTTGGTTGTTATTGATGACGTTTCCAGGTACACATGGGTGAAGTTACTCAAAAGCAAGGACAAAGTAAAGACTATCCTTCCGGAGCTAATAATCAGAGTTCAAAATGACAAGGAGCTCATAGTCAAAAGGATAAGATCCAACGACGGTACAAAATTTTGCAATGGAGCATTGATGGATTTATGCGCAAATGCTGGAATAGGACATGAAAGGTCCACTGCAAGAACACCTCAGCAGAACGGCTTGGCAGAAAAGAGGAACATAACTCTAAAGGAATCCATGAGCACAATGCTTGCCGATACGGATCTAAGTCAGAAATACTGGGGAGAAGCGGTAATGAATGCCTGCTATACGCAAAATTGAAGTGGATTAAATCTTCTCTTCAACAAGACTCCCTATGAAGTATATTATGGTTGTAAGCCTTCTTTAGCTCATCTTCGTATTTTTGGTTCGCCATGTTATATCCATAACAATGGAAAATCGAAGTTAAGTACTTTCTCTCACAAGGCCGATGAAGGAGTGTTCCTAGGATCTGGACATCCATCTCATAAGGGATATAGAGTACTTAATAAGACAACCAAACTTGTGGAAATAACATGCAATGTTATTTTTGATGAAGCTACTTTAGTGCGCAGGACCATTAAAAGCCAAAGGGATGAGTTTCATGAAACCAATGATGTCAACAAGACTTCAGGCTCGAATACTTCCGAAACTGAACTGAATGATCCGACTAGGTTGATGAATGAATCATCATCTCTACTGGAGACCTTGACTGATCAATCGACAGTCAAAAGGGCCTGTGATGCAATCGGTAAAGCTGAGGCCACCATACAATCTCTCGAAGAGCTTACAGATCAACAGGGAAGCAGAGGAGATAAGGTTGCTTAACCATCTGAAGATTCCCAGAATAGCGAGAGGTTTACTGAAGAAAACCCTGCTGAAGACAACCAAGAGCAGACTGCTGCAGATAGGAGTACTACATCATTGTACAAAGACTTGCAGACGAAGTACCAGAAGACAATCTTTCAGCAGAAGACGACTCAACAAGGGTAACATACAACTTGGAGACTCTACAACTTGTTGATGTACCAGTATCTGAAGAACCCATTGGACCTTCCAGCAGTCAAGTTATTCCTGTAGAAGAAATTCAAATACCCAAATGGCTGCTAAGAGATCACCTTGCTCAAGCAATTCTAAGAGATATTGCTGATCCAATCCGTACCAGACATAGTGCACTACTTGCCTGCTTCATATCACAAGAAGAACCTACCAAAGTAGCAGAGGCACTCAAGTTAGCAGACTGGATCAATGCGATGCAAGAGGAACTATCAGAGTTCACAAGGAATCATGTATGGGATCTCGTCGATCGTCCAACACAATAATATGTAATAGGAACTAAGTGGGTATTCATGAATAAGCGAGACGAAAATGGACTTGTCGTTCGCAATAAGGCCAGACTAGTTGCTAAAGGATATGCACAGTGTGAAGGAATAGATTTCGACAAAACATTTGCTCCAGTAGCTCGCTTGGAAACAATCAGATTATACCTAGCTTATGCTGCTTATCATGGGTTCACAGTATTTCAAATGGACATCAAGTGTGCATTCCTTAACGGAGAATTTAAAGAAGAAGTCTACGTGGAACAACCTCCAGGTTTCGAGCAAGGAAACAAGGTGTATAGACTAAGGAAAGCCCTCTACGGATTAAAGCAAGCCCCAAGAGCGTGGTATGAGACGCTATCACAATTCTTGCTGAAGAATGGTTTCAGAAAAGGGAAGATCGACAGAACATTATTCTTGATCAAGGAAGACGATATCAATTTTGGATCAAGAATTTTAGGTCTCTGCGAGAAGTTTACTTAGCTTATGAAAACTAACTTTCAAATGAGTATGATGGGAAAAATGTCATACTTTTTAGGTCTTCAAGTACAACAATCAGAAGATGGGATTTTTATTCATCAGAAGAAGTATACAAATGATCTCATCAGCAAATTTTGCCCAGAAGAGACGAAGACTCTGCGGATTCCCATGAGCACAACATGTCAGATATCAATGGAAGAAGAAGGCGAATCTGTAGACCCCACTGCATACAGAGGAATAATAGGGTCACTATTATACTTGATAGCAAGCAGACCAGACATTTCATATGCTGTCGGAGTATGTTCCAGATATCAAGCAAATCCGGAGAAGTCACATATGGAGTATGCTCGAAGAATTGTTCGATATCTGAAAGGAACAGAACCTTTAGGAATTTGGTATCCCAGAGCAGATGATCTCACACTCATAGGATACTCAGATTCGGATTTTGGAGGTTGCAGAATTGACCGGAAGAGTACGAGCGGAACATGCCAATTCTTAGGTCATAAGTTGATAAGCTGGTTCAGCAAAAAGCAACACTCCGTAGCGACATCCACCACATAAGCGAAATATGTAGTTGCAGCAAGCTGTTGTACACAAGTGCTGTGGATCAAGCAACAACTTCAAGATTATGAAGTCAGCACTGGTTGTGTTTCCATCTACTGCGACAACAATAGTGCGATGTGCATCACGAAAAATCCTGTTCATCACTCTCAAACAAAGCACATCGATATTCGACATCACTTCATTAGAGATCATGTTGAAAAGAAGGATATCTCGGTGGATTATATCAGAACAGAGGATCATCTAGCAAGCATATTCACCAAGCCTCTAGCAGAAAGCAGATTCAAAGAGCTATGTCTTAAGCTCGAATTATTAGAATTAGATGAAGTTTTGGAAGAATGAGTCCCAACTCTCATTCTGTTCTTAAGAATTATCATTGGTATTCTTTAGAAGTTGCGGGATAAGAGTGTGTCCCAGCTCACGCTCTTGAAAAGACAAATCGTCAAAGATTGCTGAGACCCTACTCGAAGAAATCAGAAATGTGAACCTTTACCATTTCACCAAAATACCTCCAGAATGGGTTCGAGCAACGTGACTTGGAAGTCTCCGAATTGAGAGGAAAATCGTAATCTTCACAAAGATCTCATCTAAGAAGATTCTCTCAATTCTCGGTTCACCTTGGACGATGAGCTTTCTCATTTTAGAACCGAAAGGAGATAGGCGGTCCACTCTTTCAGGCCATGACAGTTTTCTCATTGGTGAGATAAAAACTTGTCAGGTGGGTCTGAAGATGGGTAATCTTTATTCACAAGATTTGAGAATACCTTTGGGTAGAGGTTCTCAAATAACTAATTCCTAATCTCATCTTCATGGACGAAAACAAAGAATCAAAGATGAAGAAGTAAGATGAAGAATGTGTCTGTGGATGGAGTGGATGCAACCGAAATGTATCTGCTTGGCATCCAGGACAGCAAAGTATGCTGGCATCACAGATGGTACCCATCCTTTCCCAGGAAACATCTGTGAAGTATCAGGTGTTGATAGGAGAAATGGACAAGAGCATCTATCTGAGGAGATGGCGTGATCTGCTAGATTTGAAACTTCTTTCTACTCGTGCTGTCCATCGGAGAATAAGAAGGCTGAAACCATGCAGGATGTCCAGGAGGGAGCGCAAGTTCAAGAGGGCAGAGGATGAACTTGTCGCCAGACATCTCACATCCTTTTAGCCAACACATTGATGCGGAAGCAAGGCGGCTTGCAGCAATGAGCTCGGGAAAAGACCAAGAAGGAGTAGATCTAGCAAAGGTGTTATTGGAGCAGTCTGAAGACAAATTGATCATTGTAAACTTGTAGTATTATACTTTGCGAAGTGTAACTCTTGTAAATCAATGATATCAATAAATTGCTCGCCTTGAGAACAATAGTCTGTTGTCTCAAACAAAATAATCGCCTAACTGATAATGCTAGATCATTACACTCCTTGTGTAAATAAACCTAGCAAAAAAAAAAAAACTATGATTTTCCTTGAAAAATTAGAAGAAATGAAAAGGAAAATCAAATGATAGGAATTTCTTAAAGGTCTTCCCAATCCCGTCGGAAGCAGAGTGCTTGAATGGTGAAAGGATGGATAAATTCAAGCTATCTACTCTCTGCTAAACTGCTGAGTCCAAGCTCTTAGCAGATTCCCGACAAATGCTGAGGATGAGCTCTCAGTAAAAGGACTCTTGAACTTGAGAAGTTCATTAAATATAGAGAGTCTAGAAGAACTGCTGAATCCAAGCTCTCAGCAGATTAGGTGACATGTGACAGTACTCATCAGAGATACAATCGTATGCTGAGTCCAAGCTCTCAGCAAAGGCCTTTCACATTGCTGAATAATTCAACACAAATGAACTTGAGTGTTGACCAGCAATAAGGAGACTGTTGATTCAAATATATCTCAAAAGGCGGGATTATCTAATGATGAAGAAACTACAGAGTTCGCTTTCATTACGAAGTAACTCCTGCACAGGGCGGCGACGAATGTCAAAAAGAAACGTCAAGCACAGCCACAATTTTAATGGAAAAGGAATATAAGGCGAACCATCACCAATTGCCCAACCGTAGATTCATCCATATCAGAATAGAAGATCAAACCGCTCACAGTAAAGGCCAGTTAACGATGGATCATATAAAAGGAAATTTGGTTTGGGAACTCTATCCCTAACTCCTTCATACCTTATGTTCAAAAATTATTCTGTAACTTTGGAACTTTCAGAAGAACACGTCAATGGCAGAATCTTCCAAACGCACCAGTACCCTTGCCAAATCCTCCGGAAACACCAACCTGCCCAAGGAACCAGAACAATCCCAACCAGCCTTCACAGGCATCTACAAGTCGACGGATATTGACGAGTCAATTCCATACTACCGGCTAATCGCAATAAGCCATGGAAAACTGCATGGTAATGATCAGAAAAGGGTCGCTCAAGTCAAGAAAGACAAGATATTGTACGAGCCACTGTTCTGGAAGCACTGGTGTGAAGACCTCATAGGTAAAATCAACCGAGAGAACCTACTGAGATACTTATTTGCAGAGCCAAAGAAATTCCGACCGCACACAATTGTAGAATTCTTCGCACGAGCAGTTGTTTATAAAGAAGAAAAATCTTTCACCACAAATGTTATGGGTATCAAAATCACTGTAAGCCCAGAAGTTTTGGAGAAGACATACGGACTCCGCAACGATGGTGAAGATATAGCCAACTACAAAATCAACGATGAAGAAGAAATGAAGAAGAGATAGCTGAGATGGAAGTCGGATTCATACACCGATGCATGGAAAGTAGCAGCACCTCTAAAGTCTCTAGCAGAACCGATGAGGAGTTTAGCACAAGTTGTCATAAGGATGCTGGTGGGCAAGGTAGGCTCACTCTCTGAATTAAGTGCAAAGAAGTTCGTTGTTATGATGGCCATTAAAGATCAAGTGCGTGGAAATCGGGCAAAGTTCATCTACACCGAATGGCTAGCACATGTCTACAAGAACAAGAGTGTGAAGAAGGATCACACATTCGCTCAAGATTTGGGCTTTGGATTGAAGATAAGCCACTTTCTGGAAGGGATTGTACCAGAAGGAAAACGCTGCCGAGGTGAAGACTTGATCTACTCCGACTACATCTTGCCAACCAGAAAGCAACAACCACCGAAGAACATCAGGGAACCACTCATACCAAAAGGGAAGAGCAACGTCAATCCTAAAGAGGCATGCTCAGATGAAGAAGAACCATACCAAGGGGAAATGGTCATGCCTATTGCTGCTCCACTAACTGCTGATGAACTAGAAGAAGAACGGCGCAAAACAGAACGGAATGTGTTGCTCACTGAACTTGACAGCCTGATTGATGGGTCATCATAAGCGATTGGTCAACCCTTCGATAAAGCCAACTTGAAGAGAAGGCGAACACAGAGGAGCCCTCAACCAAAGAAAGGGAAATCAACAAGTGATGATAAAGGCAAGAGAAGGGACAAACAAAGAAGACCTTCAGGTAACACCCTTAAAATCTTTGTACCTGAGATAGACACTTCTCTACCATCTTCAGATGCAGTCAAGGGAACGGCTTCAGAATCTACAGAAGCTATTGCAAAGTGAAGGCTTAAATTTTCCGATGCGGAAGAATCTCGGAAAACAAGGCGACAGAGAAAAGCGCTCCAAAAAGCACAAGATGAAATAGACTTTGCCAAGTTCCGGCTTGAGATGACACTTGAGGAAAGGGATTCAAGGTATGTCGAGGTCATGGCTAGTTGTGCTGAGCGAAACGCTAGGATTCAAGCTGGAGAACAAGCAGGTCTCATCACCTAAAAGGACATTGAGAAAATGCAAGCAGATAAAGGGAAAAGCAAGGTTACATTCGCTGAAGATGTGGAAGCGATTGCTGATCTTGAACGAAGGAAACTTAAAGAAGACTTAAAAGAATCAAGGAGGTTGCAAACTCGCAAACACGAAGAAAGGAGTTGCGACATCACATCAGTTCAGCTCGCCACTAATCTAGGGGGAAGCGTAAGTGTTGAAACAATTTTCGAAAGAAATTTGTTGCAGGCTATTGAAAAGGGAGGAAACAGTCATGTTGTTGAAAAGGAAACTGAACAAGCACAATTGGCTACGCAAGGAGAAAGCCGATTTGTAACAATCATGGTTGAAGCTAATATGGAAACAACAGCAAGCCAGAACCCAGCCATCCACTCAGGAAACCAGGAAGCAGAACCGAGGAATGTAGATTCAGAGACAGTTATGCTAGAAAATGCCGAGCAGACTACCATAGTTGCTGAAGGAGGAACTGCTAAGGAACCTACTGCTGAAGTGAATACCTCACTAGATGCTGAGACAAGAGCACAATTACAAGCAGAGCTTATAGCCAGTGTGCAAGCTCGGAATGAGCAATATCTACAACAATTAAGTATTGAACCCTCTATCGTTCCAGGATGGAATACTGAAGCAAATATCACACGAGTGCTCGAAAGAACCATAGAAGACATCTGGCAAGGATGCATTCCTGTTCCCAGCTCTCCAGAGGTCTCATGAATATCCTTTAGTGATCTTCCCAGCTCAGATGATGAAGAAGATACAGGGACAGTCACCGATGGAGAATCCATATTCGGATCAGAAACTCATAGAGTGCCCATGGAAGGACCACCTGACAGAAACTACAAGGCAAAGAGGATAGCAAAGTGGTGTCCTACTGTCACAGTAAGGGATGAGGAGAACAAGGATCTCATCTCCTGGGCACGAGACATAAGTATCGTCATAGAGACTCAAGCTGTTTCCAAAGTTAATGACTCATATCCTTTCAAACTTTAAGGAGAAACATCCGATCTAGAATGGCTGAGAATTGAATTCATGCGATGGCGATTCTTTGATTATGCCACTCATGAATTACATTATGAGGATCGCTCAATCATGATGGCAAGGATGGGTCTTAACTACTGGAGAAGTGAAGAAGAATGGGCTGACGATTGGATGGACCAGACATCCAAGAGACAGTATACGAAGAAGCAAGTTGTTGCGAGGTTATAGAAGATCAAGGCTCACAGAGTAGCCACCAACGATCGATCTCTGCCACCCTCCGAATATGCCATAGAAGACTCTCCACCATTCACTCAGAATTTCAAATCTCCTGCCACCAGACGACAAATGGCCGCTGCTGAAGAAGTAAGGAAGAAGTTAGCTGAACAACAAGCTGAAAGAAAGAAGGAGGAGAAAAGGTTGAAGATGTTGGAATTTAAGGAGAAAGTTTTGAATCAACTTGCCAACAAGCCCTTCAGAGTACACGACTCAAAGTCGTCCGAGCAACATCCTACTGCAGAAGAAGAAGGAAGGGAAACTGCTCGCTATGAAATAGCCCCGGCTATTCAACCATCCACCTCCATTACAAGATTGACCAACACCGCTCTCATGTCTACCGCTGAACATCAACTTGTACCTGCTGAGGACTCTACAATCATGGCAATTGAGCCTGTGAACACCAGCACCTATCAGAGAGATCTCCAACACTTTATTCATACTATGGTAGAACAAAGCATTGGAGAGCAGATGATACCGATCATGCACAAAGAAATTTCTACCACCAAGGACGAAATTCTTGCCATCCAACTAGACAACTTCGAGACCTTTTCCACTGGAATTTTTGCTGCAATCAAAGAGGGGGAAGAGAAGAGGTTAGTCGAAGAAGCAGAAAGAAGAAAGGAGCAAGAAGAAAGGATTCATCGATTAGAAGCCAGAAGATTACAAGAAGAAGAGATAAGGAGACAACGTGAGGAGGAAGAGAAAGAGAACAAAGAAGGATTTTGAAAAGAAAGAATCAGAAGACAAAAATGAGAAGCTCTCGTGGACAACTTCATCAAGAAGACAACAGAGACTCTAGCAAAACGAGAAGCCTACCGCAGGTTCCTCAAGTGCCAAGAATGCCGCTGATTCAGACTCTTCAACAACTAAGAAGTAATACCTCTCCAAACTCTACATCTCCTAGCTACTTGAACAGTCTTTACAATTTGGGTTATTTGACTGTACCAGAATATTCGATTATCAATAAAAAAATACTAACCCAGGTTGAAGACAACATCTCATTGTCCAACGCTGATCTAAGTGAATTAGCTAAAATTACACACTTGGTGTAATCAGCGAACTGCGTGGAATGTGATGTGTGCGATATGTTCCAGTGATGGCTTGATGATATCATGTGTGAATATGCTCTGTACTTACTTGGTAATATGATTTTGAAGCTATTTACTTGATTGACTTATTTATCGAGCAATACCCTTGATACATTAAGGGGGAATATTTAGGAACAATGCTGAGTCTACGGGAGTTGAGACAATGAGAATAGAATTGATAGGAAACTTTTGTGTAATCTCAGTAATCAACTTTCCCATGATCAGTCAAGATTAAAGTTTTAGATAATGGCTTTGATCGCACCAAAAAGGGGGAAATTGTTAGGAATATTGTTCGATCCCTCAAATGTAAACCAATTCATTATCATTGTTGATATGTTTTGGTGGATCAAAGCTATAGCAACTCTGTATCGAATCAATTGTAAAAAGTCTTGTATAGGAATTTATACTCGAGTTGTAATAGATTAAGAAAAAGGGAAAAGATCAAGTTTGCTGAAGGAGTCAGCAAACTCTCTCAATCAATGAAGAATGCTGAAGATCAGAATGACCAAAGATGCGAAGGAAGCATCGAGAATGCTGGAAGAAGAACTGTAGCAATCTACGGAGAGATCTGACGCATAACAACAGTCAGCAGATGACAATCAACATTCAGCAATCAAGAGAAATATTACAAAGCCGAACATCAGACGGACTACAAGTTACGATAAAAACCAACCGATCAAGAGGATGGAATAATCATCATGAAGAAAAAGGGGTTCAGACCTACAAAAGATCTGTTCTGACAAATGACGGCTAAAGATAGATGTTACGCCAATCAGAGGCCAAGGGACATGAAGAGTCTCTGCACACTGCACAAAAAGGAAGCATGCAGATAGGCAAGCATTTTCTATGAGTCTAACGGACAAGATTCAAACGGTTGTTTGAATCTTCACCTATAATTAGGTGTCATCCTTTATTGATTCAAAGGTTTGCGATTTTGTACATACAAGAGATAAAAAGGAGATAAAATTTATTCTCTCTAACACACAAACTCATCCAAGCACAGATCTTAATTGAAGCTTTTCATTAGCTTTCATAACAGAAGCTCGAAGACCTGCGAAGTTTATCTTCCAAAAGGTATATTTGGGATTCTCTCTATTCCAGAAAGAATCTAGCAGTCACTATTGCGGTGCAAGAGTGATTCGTACAGGATACGCCAATACAAGGAAAGGTTTCGGGAAGAACTATAAAACTCCCACCAATCGACGTCCGAGGAGAAATGCGGTTTTTCCTCCCTCTAAGGAGCGATACCGTGTTGAATATTGGAGATCGAGGTGCTTGAAGATGCGCGCTGACCAGATGGAGGAGCTGCTCAGCGTTAGAGATCAGGACTAACCTTGTATTCATTCTTTTAGTGAATTTTCAGTCAAGAGGACTGGAGAGTGGACGTAGAACAATTGTTCGAACCTCTATAAAAATCCTTGTGTTGTTTATTGCTTTGCTACATTATTTGTGTTTGCTGATTTAATCATTTAAAACTTAACACATCAAGTGTTGTAGTATAAACTGCAATCAATCTAACAGTTACACGAGCTAAAATATTTAGAGAAACGCTTGCTAAGTCTGGACCTTAGCAAGATACGTGCAAGATAAACATTAAGAACTTCTGCTGCATATATTATAACTCTGATCGGGGACCAACACATCCATGCTGATTTCATTTTTCTTTACAGAGTTGCAAATATCCAAGAACTGAGTCAGGTGGACATGCAGATCCCCAGTGGCTCTTCCCCCATATTGGTTCAGCTGCACCATTTGTAATAGTCTGGTTTTCAACTAAAAATTATTGGCATTAATGCCAACTCTGAATCCTACTTCGTCTTGCTGTGTTAGAAACATTTGTTGTATAGTTCTTGGCGCTTCAACTACCTTAGCTTGCCTATTTTGATTCTCCACTTGCAGTTGTGTAGCTTGCGCAACCTTCATCTCTCTCATTTTATTGCTCAACAAATGTACCTCATTTAGTAATGTAGCAACCTCCTCAGGTGTGAGTTGTGCATTTTATTCATTTGGATTTGCTATCTCAAATGATTAGCTCTTTCTTTCTCTTGCTTTCTTTCTTCTGCAGGTAGGATTCAATTTCTAGGTCCAAGCCTTCGAGTTTTTCTTCCTTTACCCTTGTGTTCATACACTAGCCTAAAAAGAAAATCAAAGATGAAATATAACATCGACCGACACAAGGTGTGTCGACTAACACGATAGAAGTACTCGCGCCAACCAACATAGGCTACTTCAATCGAAAACAAAGTGAAATATAAATTGGAAGGTAAAAAGAACTTAAAGCAATAATCTAAAAACATAAACAATAACATATTGAAGTCTATCATTCCCTGACAATGACGACAAAGTTTGATCACTAGAAAACTAACTTAATAGTGATATAGCAAAGTTAATAATATAGAAGCAAAAGATAACATTAGCGATCCAATAGTGAATGATGCCATGTATTAAATTCATGTACTGTAACATAGTTCTTTGGATAAATTGTTTGAGTAAATAGAATACATGGGTTTTCATTTTTAAAACTAGGCAGAGAAACTAAATTGTAATTAAACTCAAATAATAAAAAACTGATACTATGATTGAAGTTCTATCCTAGATAACATGCGACAACTAAATCAATTATTTACCACTTTAATCTTGCAACATGTGAGATGTAATATAAGTGTTATATCTTCCTTGATCAAACAAGTATAACTTCGATTATTAAAAGTGACTATCTTATCAAAGTCTTGAGAACACAAATTAATCAACCACATAAAAATGATCAGGCTCAATTCCATACAATTAATTTCTTCTTGGTCGGAAAGTTAATTCATCATATTATGAAACTCCTATTCTTGATATTAATTATCACCTCATCTCCTACCGGTGTTAAATAATTCAGATTGAGAATTAACCCACAAATCATAAACCATTAGCAAGAAAGCGAATAAATTGATTCAGCCTATATTATGTGCCCAAAACGTTAGAGTAAAGTGCGTAGGGATAGATTTTGTAAATGTGATAGTCCGGCTAACTCTTTCTCAAGTCAGTTGGTAGACTTAAAAAACATTTTAGTTCAGAAATATTACTTAACCAGTTTCAGAAATACTCCAACAACTTGTGAGTAGTTGGTTTTCAAAATCAGTATGCGAAACTTAATAAAAACAGAAAATGGTAAATGACACATGATATTTTATAGTGGTTTAGATGCCAAATGATCCTATGTCCACTCCTCGATTGCCAAATCGATCGAAAAGACTAGAATAGTGTTAGGAAGTGATGTCATTGGTCTATAACAGTCGTAGGAAGCTCTTATGTCCTCCAATTGTATGTGCAACCAACATATCCATGTTGTATCTTGTTCTATTCAAGAAGGGTTGGGCGAAAATGTCACTACGCCTCTTTGCCAAGAACGAGGTTGTGAGTTTTAGTTCTTCACAAAATGTAGTAGATGGTAGTCGTGAGTGTTAGTTTCTGAAAAGTGTTCCAAAAAACAATCTTGGATTCAACTCAAGATTAAGTATGAACTCCGTAAGATTAACTCTAGCAAAGAGTGCTAAGAGTCTCATATACTGCGACTTGGAAAACCGACTGAGAAGATGATATGAATCGAAAAGCAGAAACATAGAATATCAGTATTATTTGAATTCTCAGCTCTTTCATCAGCCTATAACTGATACACATGTTATGTATTTATAGGTTTTTACATAGCTCTAGATTTGACCTCATTCGAGTCTATTTTTATGTCTTTTCTTTGATGTTATAGCCTATTTCTATAGTAGAGTCGAGGTTATTTTTCTAAATTGTTTCAGGATGGAGAAAGTGGAGGTCCTGGCCATTTCCAGATAATTTTGAGGCTGTTGAGGGGAATTTCCCAAGTGAGCTACTCCAAGGACTGGAAGGAATCAAGATACTAAGATGCAATGGAAGACAACTCCTTGTATTGGGCAATTCAACATAAAGACTGGAAATGGAAAGTGTTGTGGTTACTGCGAGAATCAAGCTGCTAGATTTTGGAACTCATTCAAAGGCTTAATCTGCGGGATTAAATTGGTAAATGGATGGAAGGTGCGAAATATGGAAAGAGCGTATCAACTGGGATCTGCGCATATTCCCTACAAGGAATTAATAGTTGTCGTATGTTGCGAGTAAGGCTTAGTATACAAGCTATAAATACCATTTACTTTTCATCATCTCATGGCACTTAGTATTAGTTTTATCCTCTAAACATTTTATATTTACTTTTTTACTTACAGTGGAGAACCGAATTATTGTAACTACTTGAAGGTTCCTATTTCTTCAAGGATATTATGAATTTTGGTAATTCATCGTATCTTGTTTATTTTGTTTACTTTTTGTCTAGCTAAATGTCCTGTTCGAGGTGAATGAATTAAGATATTGAGAAGCTGAGATGTAGAGTGTGAGACTTCAGGTTTTCTAACTTGGTCGAGACAAGTGTGTCTAATCATCATCCTTCCTTCTTGTTCTATTCCTAGGAAATCTTAAGTCTCTAGCAAGCCAATCCATTTGGGCTACTCGGGATGGCTACCCGAGTAGTCCCGAGTAGCCCTGGGGGAGTTGGGCAATCAAAGTGGGGTAGCTTTAGCTAAGTAAACTCACGAGTGGTAAAACTAATATGGTAAGGGGTTGGAATGGTAATGCTAGGTTGAGCCAGGCTGGATACTAATGTCATTAGACTAGTATTAGAATGGGTTCCCTGATCTTAATGCAGCTGCGAAAGCACTAGGGTTGGGATGGCCAACTACAATAAAAGGGGAATTGGGCTACTTCGGTTAGCCTAAACTATTTGGGTAAACTATCCAAATCATCAATGGTTGGGCACTAGTAAGATCTTTAGGTAGAAACTTTATTGTTGACTAAGGGGGAGAGCTCTAGTGAAAGCCTAGTGACAGTAGGTATTCCATGAAGACCATTTTGTCTTAGTAACGCTCCTAGTAGTGACAATGCCGGGAGTAGAGACGAATTCAAGTTCTTAGAAGATAACCTGGAATCTATCAACCCACCATTTGACCAATCGCATGAGACCAATGAATACTATTCTCAGCAACTCGATATTGATATTCATTCACTTTGAACACTTTATTTTATTTGATATTGTTTGTTGAGCATTTGCAGGTTGTTATTTAGAAACATTAATCATTTGCTTCACTAGGATACTCGTGACACTGAAGGTTGATAAGCTTGACTCCACTCTCCGTGGAATCAACCCTGACTTGAATAGTCTGTCTACATAGCATTTGAGCTAGGATAAACCTGGTGATCACATTTGGGCACTTAGTATTCTTGACCCGAAATTATACCACGACAAGGTTCTCTATGGTGGGTTGAATCTGATTTATCTTGTAGCCGTTGTACATGCTTTTTGAGGTCTGTAGTTGTACATAATTTTTCCAGTGATGTCTATCTTGCAAGAACGGCTCTTTTGGGAATTGTCTTTGCTATCACTTCTTGGAATAGCTTTTCTCTTTATCAGTTATGAAGTCCATTTTGTTAAGACTCTCATTAAAAGCTCCATTGTTGACATGTCTGCTTCTCTAAAGAACTATCTGAATCAGTTTTGGTAGATATCTTCTTGAAAGAGTAATTCCTAATGTATTAAAACTTAATCAACCTATACAATGTTATAAATATAAAAATATTCTATCCAAGTCTAAGTGAACTAACTGATTCTAAACTTTGTTTGAGACACCAAAACTAATAAAGAAAATAAGGAACTAACATTAATTCCTAACAATTTCTTCCTTTTTGGTGATATTGAAAAGATATTGTTTGATTAAATTCATGGGGAGTGCTAACAATTAAAGTTTCATATAGAATAAGACAAAAGATTTTGTCTTTGTGAGAGAAAAGTATTTTTCATTGATATTAAGAGGGAGAGGACATACAAGTTACAAAAATATAAGGATAAAGTTTCTTTCTTCAAAATATTCTCCTCTATGAGCTCTCACTGACTTCTTTCATTTTGATTTCTTTAAGGCAACCGGATTGAGTGAAGAGGTAGGAAATCTGCATCCTCCAAGTCTTCTCCACAAGTGATGATTGAGATTTTCTTCTACAACAACCAACTTAGTTACATCCCGTAGGGTATGGTAGCAGAAAAAAAAATCCTGATACTTTCTCTAGACAATTGAAAATGAATCTGGCTCAGCTGATGTCGGCTTTGTAATCAAAAGCCATCATCGCTTTCCAGGTCTCATCACAAGATATACCATATAGCTTAGAATGGTAGACCACCATTCTGATAACAATGTCCAGATTTAACCCGTAGAGTGGCTGGAGGATTGTTTTGGAGATATTCTAGTTAAATCTTCCAAGTGCGGGTTGATTCATTTTCTCCCGATGCGATATTTTAGACCCCTTGACGTCCATCAACTAATCACTCAAACTAGTTCTAATAAAGGGAATGTGGAAGTGTTCAACCAATGTGAATGAGGAGAGAGTTATGAGTTTTCTGCTGACGACAAAAGAAATTGATGAACCATTACTTGCAACCTTGGTGATGAGACAAAACTCGACTATGAGTTTTGATCTGAACTTTTCTGGGCAAATGGTCACAAAGTTCTCTAAAATAGAGTGACGAAGCTTCCTACTTAGATCATTGAATCTACAAGGGTCTTCCTATAGTTGAATTTGAAGTTCGAGGATATTGAGAATCTCATTCTTGCAGATTTGTTTGTTTTTCTATCGCCGAAGGACACAACAACTATTCTGATTTACAATGATAAGGTATTTTCTGATGATAGGAATTAAGACAAAATTCTTTATAATGTTGATTGTCTTTTCTTAAGTAGGTAGAAATTTGTTAATTGATCTTCCTAGAAAGGTATGAGGGGAGGAACGTCTTGATGATTCTCTCCATCATGAATGTGTCTAAACACATGAGTCAATGCAAGATTTTCTGACATGTAAACTTGGAACTCATGATCTTCCTTCGTATGTAGAAGAAGATGAAGATACTACTCTATGAAGATGCATGCTTCCAAAGAACGAGATATTAAATGCCAAAGATTTATTTCTGACGAAGATATTTGACTTAGGGAGCTTGAGCCTTGAAGTTCAGAAATAAATCTTCTTGAGTGATTTGAAAGGACACACAAGGAAGATGAACCTACCTTGTCAATTTTTATCCTCTTATAATGACTATGGTTCTCGAAATAAATTGACAAATTAATTAGTTGTCAAACCTCCCACTTAGATTGACTTGCTTATCTTTTGATGACTCTTCCAAATAGTACAAAGTCAGAACCAATGATGACAAGGTTTCATAAAAATATCATAACTTTTGATATGATGAAGAAAACACAATAATTTTCCAAGTAATATGTCTAGGGCAATAGAAAACCAAGAGTACAAATAATTAGTTTTTCATAAAGTAGATCATGATTACAACTGATGAACTAAATCTACTCGGGTTATAGCACTAATTCTAACAAGGAGAGGGATATAAAAGAATATTTTTCTTCTTCTCTCCAGAATTCTCCATCTCTAAGATCTCCAGTTGATCCAGTTTGTGCTGCAACTCTCGTCATCTCTTCTTTGGATTCATCAATCTATGCTTCAAAATTGACGAAGGTAACATCTCAACCAAGAGTGGGCCTCTTTTCTGCTCTACGTCCTCTATCACCAACAGTAGCTTTGCGCACAGGAAGGTGCTTGTGATGTAGAAAGACGAGGTAATTTATAGTCGGCTAATCGCTAGGGCATGGATATCTTGTGAACACTTCATTGCCAACGAGTGTGCCGACCTCCAAGCTAGACATATAGTGAAGTTGAAGTATACTGTGATGTTAAGACTCCAGCAAAGGCTTCTTTATTTCAGTAATCAACCACTCTCGAAAGGATTTTTAGCTCAACACCTCTCAGTTGGGAAATCCTCGGTGGTTAAACAATCTTTTGCTCTTTAACTAATCATGTAAGTCATATTTCTAACAACAACGACTTAGGTTAGATGATTGAATAAGGCTAAAAAGTAACCCTTAGAATAAAAGAATGGAGATTTGGTGAAAATTGAGAAATTGACATTCTCTCTATTAAGAAGAAAAGATCAAGGGAGGACGGGTTATCGGAAGGTATTATGTTGAAGAGAGGGAGGTTAGAATGATCAAAGAAGATGGAGAATCTCTTCTATTTATAAGCGCAAAACCCTAATTTGTCCCATCTCAATCTATGGTAGAAAAGGATTAAATTCAAATAGACGATCGGATCATAATATGTACAACTGTTACATCTTTTAGTAAAGTGTTGTATATCCATTGGTCAAAAGAGTGTCTCAGAAATCATGCCAAGATTTCTAGATATCTCAATCTGTGGTTGAAAAGGATTAAAGCTTATCCAAGTCTTTAGTCATTCCTTCATAATAATTGGCATCAATTGTCTTCAACAATTTGTTCTGCAAATAACTGAGAGCTCGAATTCAGTTATAATCCACTTCCGACTAACTACCAATAAGAAATCAATCATCTCATTCAGAATGATCTACACAAAAATCTTAAGGTTGGTGGATTTGTATACTGAAAGCATTATGATTAGTATATTATGAACAAAGTTTGGGTTAATGTACTGGGAATCATTAATGTTGCATGTTCATCTCCTATCTGAATTAACAAGCTTGTATCGCGAACAAACTTATCCGATTATCTCATCGATAGGGAGATCATGCAATGTGTTGGAGATCACGGAAGATCATATGGATCACTTGATGACGCAAGATATAAATCTTTGTCACAACTGAGACAGTTTCAGGATAGAATGTCAGAATAGGCTGCAGCATACGCGGTAATAAGCGACTTATCTTGGTTTTAGGTATGTTGTTGCATTTGCTACGCATTGACAGGACCTAACTGAGATCGATTCCTTTGTCTGACATTAAAGAAATCTTGATCTTGATGGCTTGATGGAATCTTAAGCCTAATGAAGGTATGGAGGTATATACAAATTTGTGTATCACTTTGAGGTACTGTGGGGGAGAGTCTTACATGCATTCCTATATATGTATCTTGGGTGGTAGCAGTTTGCGTATGACTGGATTTAGGTAACCATGTCCAGTATTGGATGTTGATATTCCCTGAGTAGTTCAGAAGGTTAATTATGCTTATGTCCTACAGACTGATTAAGTCCATGCATAAATGAAAAGATTGAGCGGAATGACTCAGGAATAATAGATATTAATTAATTTATTGGTTTGTTAGAGCTTTAATTAATTAATGAATTTCTATAACCTTAAATGTGGGAATATACCAAGCCTATAGAGCCTGTTCCTCACAACGTGGTAACAAAGGTGGTAGGACAATATTGATTCTCTAGTGGCATGAATCATTATTAATTAATTAAATGTATTCTGAATTGAATATGGAAATGAATTATTGATAGGCTTTCTTTGTTATTTGCATAGTGGTCTTTGATCCAGCTCATGAAAACCTCTAGCCCATTAAAGATTAAAATTCTCCTATAAATACCCCTCAGGTCCTCATATTACAAAGCACCACAAGATTATAAGTTGCTAAGTAGCAAACCGGTTTTGGGAGCTGATGTAGGCGACACAGATATGAGCCAGGGAAGTAAATTTTGCTTCTCAATTGGCAAAATATCCGGAAACAATCTTCACCAGATATCGTGATAGGAGCAAGGGATATAGATCAGAAGATCAGATCTAGAGGATCTTTTTCTTCTCTTCTTTCCATTAATTTTTTATTTTAATCATATTAAAATCAAAGATGTAATTCCTTCATCTTGTAGGATTGAATCTTGTTGCGCAAGAAAGCATTAAAGATGAAATCCCTGCGGAATCAGTTAAGAGTTATTCAAATAAAGGTATTTCGCAATAACTATCTTTACATTCAATAGGAGCATGCTAGGTTTTCATTATAGACATAAAAATTTATTTTAGATATCCAATAATCGATCTTGGCAATTGGATTAGCAATTCAGCTTGCTAGAATCCATGCGCAGTGTTAGTTTACACAAGCCTTCCTTCATCGAGCTGCTCGTCGATTGGACACGACTTCATGTCAACCCTCTGTGTCAATCGATGCATGGCACATCGGTTGATATGGAGGCATCTCTTCAATTCTTTTGAGTTTTTATCAATATTGATCGACTCATTTTGTGTCGATTGAAACAAAGCAATGCCTTCATAGCACTTTTTTCCCACATAGCCATATTTTTGCTCGAAATCCTTTTAAAACACGCTATCACAATCATAATAACTTATAATACTAACTTATGCATAGGATAAGATAATAAAGTAACCATAACCACATAAAATAATTGAAAATAGTATTAATAAGTGAATAAATATACGAGCTTATCAATCCCTCCGAACTTGAACACTTGATTGTCCTCAATCAATAGGCAAGAAAGAATCAAAAGATCATACAGTTAAAAAGTGCAAAGCATCACAAGATTTATCACAATCAAAATTGAATATCTACATTACACATACAATTAGAAAGAGATATACAATCCATCAACCATGGAAGAACTCCCCGGAAGTGTATCGCTCATCACACAAGTATTTACAAATTGAAAGCACTCAATTCATGTATGAAGAAATTCTTACCATAGGCTTTCATATTTTCTACTATGTCCATTGTTTAAATGTGCACACAAGTCTAGGAAAAAAATAGAGGACTTATATTGGGTTGTAAGGTAGTCTTTCTCCGAAGAGGTGGGGAAATATGGTTAAGTGACTAAAATAAATTGAGCTCGCCAACTCAATAAATTACAACCACTCTCTAACATCATCCACCTCAAATACATCAATAAACTCTCTCTTTATCATATTTTTTCTTCTTTTTGCTCTTTTGAATCTCTTATGATCTATTATGCTTTATTTTCTCTTTTTTCTTGTTTTCCTTTCTAGGGCGAGCTTTTGGGAATTCTAATTTTCTTTTGAGATTTCTATTATGCATCTTTGTGTCAACCACTAATTTGGCATATCATATCCAATTCACTACCAATCCACCACGTACATACCACAACTCAAGACATGAGCGAAACCAAAACTTTTCTTAAGCTCATAGACAATAAAATAATTGTGAAGGCTAGCTTAGAGTTGCCAACTAGGGTCAATTAATTGTAAAGGGACGAAGGTAATTAGGAAATTGGGCTATAAAAGAGGGTCTAATATTATTTTCTATCCTTGTGCACACTATGCAACCTCAATGTAGAAAAGAAGCAAGTTCTAGAGAAATAAAAACCTACATGCAAGTATCACATCAAACGAATAAGGCTAAATTCTCACTTGGGTTAAGAATTTTCTTCCACAGTAAATTTCAAATCCACAAAAGTTGCATGCAAGTGCAAGTTTCGTTCCAAACTATCATGTGGTATTCTACTTTCATATGCCATTCAACCACGATAAAAATTAAATCAAACTCAACTACCAATCAAAAACTAAAAAATTTCCTCACAAAATAGCATAAAATTTGAAATTCAAAAATTTTCCTACGCAAAAATTTAAAAATAAAAATCAAAATAAATAAAACAGTATAAAGTTCGAATTCTTGTCAACATCCCCACAACTTATTTTACTCAAAGAGTGGGATAAGTTTGAGAATAAGACAAGATAGGGAACGGTACCTTGCAGTTGATATCAAACATCAACTTTTTATTCCCCACCTTCTTTTAGATTTTAAGTGACAATGTTTCAATTCTTTTAGTCTGCATGCCGATCAACATGTACTATTTCGATCTACATGCAACTCTCCCTCAAACCCTAGCTCGGTGAACTTGTTGCCTCGTCGATCTTCTTTAGTCGCCCGATGCTAGGTGCATCAATTAAAATAAGTCTCAAATCCTTCAGTTTTTTCAACAAAACAAGGTAAGCAACACAAAATTAAAAAACAAATAAAAAACATAAAATAAATTAAAAAACATTGGGTTACTTGCTAACAAGTGCTTTAGTTAATGTTGTAGCTCGACGATACCGTAAGTGCTCACCATGGTGGTCTATTCCAGACACAACGATCTCTAGCATCCACCATGTAGGCCTTCCAATCCCAAATGACAGTAGTGAGTTTGGAGAGATGGTTTAGATAATATTTTCACCATCACATTCCCTCGCTACCATTTGATCTCAGCATATTCGTCCTCTTCATCCTCGGACTCTTCTTCAACGATAATCCTGTTACACTACGCCTTCTTCTTAATCTCATTGATCACAACAGTGATCTTCTCATCATTTTTGTGAAATGTGATATCTCCGTTCTGACAGTCAATGAGTGCAACACTAGTTTCCAGAAACTCACGCCCCAAGATCATGGGCTTGATTTCATCCTTCTTCATCTCTTTAACCATGAAATTTGGAGGAAAAATTAGATAACACACACAAATAAGTACATCCTGAATTATACCTTTCGGGCGTGACATGGATTGGTCCGCAATTTATAGTGTGATCGTTGTGGGCCTCATCTCCCCAATGTTGAGGTGCTTGTAGATAGAGTACGCCATCAGATTGATACTGGCTCCAGTATCACATAATGCTCTCTTAAAAGTGCATCCATCGATCTTAACTGGGTTAGAGAAGCATCATGGATGGTTCTCTTGATGGGCATTTGCCTTTGAAGTTGCTGGTTGTACTGCTCGTGGATGTTAAATGTCTCATTCTCCACAAAGTGCTTCTTCTCACTCATTAATTTCCTAGGGAATTTCTTGTTCCATAGAATCTCTCTCAAAGCCTCGATCAAAGGTAAGTTGATACTTACCTTCTTCATGTTCTCCACAAATCTTGCAAACTTGAAGTCCCCACTTCTGGAAAAGCTTTCCGTTTCTACTGGTCTTGACTCGCATCGGTCGTTACATCTCTGATTCTTCATCGATCAATGTGAAAGCTTCAATCAAAGTCATCTCTATCAATCGAACTTTTCTCAAGATGATTGATAACCTTTTTTTTACCGATGCGCGGTCTGTATCTATCAAAACTGAGGTATCTTTTACGGGATTATTGTTTCTTTCTCCTCTTAACTCATCCTGAACCATCTCTGGACCCTATAGCATGTCCTCAACCTCAAGGTCATAGTTTTGCATTCATTCTGATTCTGTGTTAACCTCTGTGGTGCCTAGAAGTTGTCTTTGCTTGTGCTGCACTTCAATAGTGACGACAATCTGATTGGTCTACGTCTCAATCATTTGCACGTGCTTATTCACCCTATTCACTTTTGTGTTGATACCAGTCACCTCATGTTCTAGCTTCCTAAACATATGATCCAAGGCCTTTTTGAACTTGGCCAATAGATTATCCAGATTGTCATTCTTTGGCTCCATGAATCGCCACTCCGCACATTGAAACCTGGTGGTAGATGTTTAATAGCCTCTGAATGAGTATATGAGAAGCCAGGATGGTTTTGGCAGAATTTGGTTGGTAGACCCCGAGTTGATAATTGTTCTGGTATCAACCCTTGTTTACATAATCCACATCAACTAAGGATCCAAGCTAAACCCAACAAGGGCTGAAGAACCACTGGCAGACAATCTTGTCTAAACTCCATGGAGCTTCTGCACCTCTGCTCTCCAAAAATTATCTCCTTCCTTGGCCTCATCTACCTTGCCGTGAACTGCCTTGGGTTAGACCACTTGTGGATGTGAATGACCATCTTATTGAACATTTTCAAGACATTCTCTGCAGACTTGATCATTATGGTTCCTCAAGACAAGGTATCCACCAAATCCTTTGTGTGCTCATTCATCCCCTGGTAGAAGATGTGGGCCTACTCCCCAATGTCAATATGATGACCCACCCAAGCTCGTAGAAAATCATTGAACCTCAATCTTGCATCATAGAGGATCTCATCGGTCTTGTGCAAAAATTTGGTGATGGCAGCCTTTCTTTGGATGACAATAGAGGGTGGAAATAAGTTTGAGAGGAATTTATCTCTCAACTCCTCCCATGTCCAGATGGTGCTGAAATCTTGACTAACCTACCAGGATCGAGCCTGGTCCTTCAGATTGAATGAGAACAACCTCATTTAAATGGAATCCTAACTGATGTCATTTTACAGCGTCATAAACTTCCATAAACATCTATAAATGGACATAGGGATCCTTCACTACTTTACCTCCAAACTAGTTCTATTGAACCATCTGTATTAATCCAATCTTCATCTCAAAGTTGTTGGATTTGATGGTAAAAAAAATCCATCATTGATGTCTGTGGCACGTACATCCTTGCCATAGCCTTTACTTTTTTTTCATCCACCTGTTATGGCTGAATCACAATCTGCATCTGGTTGCCCTGTGTAGCTGTAACGCCCCAAATTTCTTAGTAAATTAAGAGCGCTACTAACAACTAATTTACTTATTTCTTTTTTTTATTTATTTAATTTATGAAGTATCTCAACAAGCTCATGTTGATTCATTTAAAAGTAAATGAATAAATTTTCTATCAATAATAAATAAAAATATAAATTTAAGAAAATTTCGGCATGTTGTATTTACAATTGCAAATAAATCCCTGATATATAATTATAATTTATTTTCTATACTTTCAGAATTCAAATACAAATGCGGAAGCTAAAAGACAATTTAAAGATTCAAATAATCAAAGCTCAAGAACATTTATAAATATAGGAGCATAAATGTTTAAAACCTTGCATAATGACAATATATGTAGAACCAAAACAAACCATTATTCTGCTACCATATAATAGACATAACCACTATGCTTTAATTAGAAAGTTATATACATATACATTATATCATCAGTTCATACCCTTTGACTATAAACAACATACAAAGTGATTACCGAAATAGTGCCTTAATTCACATATCAAAAGCATAAGGCATTAAAATCTAAATCTAAGCTTACATTAAGTTGACATTAAATATATCAGAGTGATAAGTTTTCAAAAGTCTTAACATAAAATTTGGAGATCATAGTGGCCATCCCGCTTGCTCCACCGCACGACTCCTTAACCTAAAAAAAAATTATAGGGTGTGAGCATGGAACATACTCAGTGGGGAAATACTCTGTAAGCAACTATAATAAATTGTGTAATGGATCATACATAATAATTCTGTAAAATTCTGTAACTATAAGTTACATCTGTAGTTCGGTAACTAAAAGTTACCTCTGTAGGAGACTAGTCTCGGTCACAAATGGACCAAACCCCTTGCAGGCCCGTCCCTTCTGGGCGTCTATAGTGATCACTAATGGATCATGAACCCTTTCGGGCCATTGGCATTCGCATGCATGACACACGACACAATAATGAATATAGCCATGTAACCACTACACTTACAGATATCGTAAAACCCCACCTATAGAAGTCACAATAAACCTTTCACCAAGTTGTTGTCCACCTCAGAGCTCTCGTTGCGCCGATCCTAGCACTAAGAAATATTTAATTTAGTCTTTTGTTGTTTGTTATTCTTGAACTTGAGTTTGGTTAAGTATATTGGATTGAACAATTAAACTTTAAATATTCATGACAATATTCTTCACCTTAAGGAATTAATCTTCAATAAATAACATAAATAAAAATCTCAAAAGATAAATCTTAGGCAAACAACATAATAAAGAACCAACTAATCGAATTTATCAATCCCAACACCATGTATTCAAAAGAATCAATGCCAACAAAGATATAAGTTTTGATCCCATATTTTATCAAGGAAGAAATCAAACAAGTTGAACTCTTAAAATAAATGTTCATATTCTCGCAGGAAAACTGGCACCATTTAGTAAAATGTCCATAACTTTTTCGTTACCACTCGGAATGCATCGATTCTTAGCATTTTAGAAACCTAACTCAATTACCCACAATTTCAATAGACACAACATATTCGAGATTTCGACATTAACTGGTCCAAAAAAGCGATTTACAGAGGCAGATAAAACAGATTTCGAAAACTGGCAGCTTGCATAAATTAGGCCATAACTTCCTCCACACAACTCCGAATCACGTGAGCTTGGTCGCAATTGAAAGCTTAGACAATCATCTACAATATTCGTTCAGAAATCAGCTCCCAAAAACAGCTGGAAGGTTTCAGATTTCGGACTTAAACAAAATCTATGCTTTCTGCGAAACTACTCAAAACATGGACAAATATTGTTTTCTTGGAATCCTCCATGCTCATGCTTGATAACAAAAATCAAAGAACACCAACTATACAAATTTACAACATGAAGATACACTCCAATTAGATTTTCCCTAATTGTTTTTCTTCATCACATCTCATAAAACAAGAAAACCAAACAAAATAGTAATCAAAACAAAGAAGTAATACATGCCTTATGATTTTAAAGGAGTACCTTATATTTGGCCGAAGAAGAAATTGGGAGAGGGAGAGAGCAAAACAGCGAGAGGGTGAGATGGGGAGAGAGTCGAGAGTGATAGAACATTAGAGATGAGAGAGAGATATGAGGTGAGGATTTTTTTTTCTTTTTTTTTCTTTTAGTGTTGCTGCTCACTGCACGTCTCTCATCTCCCTTCCTTTCTTTTTTTTTTTTTTCACTAATATATATATATTTCATTATATTAATTATTCAAAATATCTTAAATAGTAAAGGTAATTGTTAACTTATATTTATTTGTTTTAAAACTAAATCTAGAATATTTTAATTCTAGATTTATTCATCTCTTTTATTATTTTAATAATTTATATTTTCATTCTTTTTTTTTATTTAAACTTACTTTGTGCTAGGCGCTTCGAGCTCCGAGTTGGACAACCTGCAAAACTTAAAATAATCTTGAGCAGATAAATAATTAAAATTAAAATAATAATAATTAAGATACTAATTATCATAGAAAAGTTTTCGGGTATTACATTCTACCCTCCTTAAAAAAATTTTGTCCTCAAAATTTACCTTGTAAGTCCTTAAAGTGGGGATAATGAGCTAGAAATTCATCCTCCTTCTCCCAAGTAGCTTCCTCGGGTCTGTGCCTACTCCATTGCACTTTGACAAACGTCACATCTCGATTTCTAAGGTTATGAACTTTTCGATCCAAGATAGCTATTGGAGACTCCTCATAAGTCAGATCTTGAGAAAATTGAAGGTTTTCCTGAGAAATCACACGGCTAGGATCTGAAATATATTTCCTAAGTGACGACACATGGAAGACATCATGAACTCCAGCTAAGTTTGGAGGTAGAGCTAAACCACGTTTCCAATCCTTTCAAGTACTTCGAACGGTCCCACGTAGCGAGGCTGCAATTTTCCCTTCTTACCAAATCTAGTTACTCCTTTCATTGGTGCTATCTTCAAGAACACTTTATCTCATACTTCAAACTGTATATACTTTCACTTTGGATCGGCATAAGACCTTTGTCGATCTTGGGCTGCTTTGATTCTTTCCCTAATCTTAGCAATCACTCCAACAGTCCGCTCAATAATCTCAGGACCTAGAATACGCTGCTCGCCAACCTCATCCCAATGAATTGGCGATCTACACTTTCTTCCGTATAGTGCTTCATAAGGTGCCATTCCTATTGTAGCCTGGTAGCTGTTGTTGTAGGCAAATTCAGCTAATGGTAAATGATTCTCCCAACTTCCCCCTAGGTCAAGCACACAAGCACAAAGCATATCTTCCAAGATTTGGATTGTTCGTTCCGACTGACCATCTGTTTGTGGATGGTACGCTGTGCTAAAATTCAGCTTTGTGCCTAAAGCTTTCTGAAGACTTCTCCAAAATCTGGATGTAAATCTTGTATCACGATCAGATACAATTGATACTGGGACTCCGTGAAGTCTTACAATCTCATCAATGTATAGTTGAGCTAATCGATCCAAGTTGAATGTCATCTTCACTGGAAGAAAGTGAGCTGATTTTGTTAGCCTATCAATAATTACCCAAATTGCATGATGGACTTTAAGTGTACGAGGTAATCCAACCACAAAGTCCATTGCAATATGTTCCCATTTCCACTCGGGAATTTCAAGTGGATTAAGTAATCCAGAAGGCCGTTGATGCTCAGCTTTTACTTGTTGACATGTAATACACCTTCCTACAAAATCCCCTATGGATCTCTTCATTTTTCTCCACCAGTAGACTAGTTTCAAATCTTTGTACATCTTGGTTCCTCCGGGGTGCACAAAATACGGAGTACTATGTGCTTCTTCAAGTATCTCCCGTCGCAACTCTTCATTCTTGGGTTCACATAACCTTCCTTAAAAAAAAAGTGTCCCATCATTTGCAACAGTGAATCCTTGGATAGAACCACTAAGCGCCCTTGCCTTCATTTTACATAAAAATGGATCATTACCTTGAGCTTCGCGAATCCGATCACGTAGCAATGGTCGAACAATGAGTGTTGCTAAAACTCCCATTGTGGTGTTCGGTGGAATCATCACTTCTAAATTTAATCTTTCGAATTCCCTGACTAGTTGCTCCTGCTTCGTGGGGAGTGATTCAAGATAGCTTTTTCTACTCAATGCATCAGCCACCATATTTGCCTTTCCAGGGTGGTAGTGTATCGTGCAATCGTAGTCCTTGACTAATTCCAACCATCTTCTTTGGCGAAGGTTCAACTCCTTCTGAGTGAAGAAATATTTTAAGCTTTTATGATCGGTGTAGATTTCAACTTTGCTTCCATACAGATAATGCCGCCATATTTTCAAAGCATGAACTACTGCTGCTAGCTCTAGGTCATGTGTTGGATAGTTCTGTTCATGAGGTTTTAATTGTCTCGATGCATAGGCTACAACCTTGCCATGCTGCATCAACACACATCCTAAACCTTGTTTTGAGGCATCACTATAGATGACAAAGCCTTCTGTCCCATCAGGTATGGTCAACACTGGAGCCGACACAAGTCGATGCTTTAGCTCTTGGAAACTTTTCTCACAATGATCACTCCAAATAAATCTCTCACTCTTACGTGTTAACTTTGTTAAAGGTCGAGCAATCTTCGAAAAACCTTCTATGAATCTCCTATAGTATCCTGCCAATCCTAGGAAACTCCAAACCTCCTTCGTATTTGTTGGGGTCTTCCAGTTGTTAACAGCCTCTACCTTGGTCGGATCAATCTCTATGCCATTAGCGGTTACTACATGCCCGAGAAATGCAACTTTATCTAACCAGAACTCACACTTTTTAAACTTTGCGTACAACTTCTCTTTTCTCAATGTCTCCAAGATAATCTTCAGGTGCACAACATGTTGCTCCTTGTTCTTCGAGTAAATTAGAATGTCATCAATGAAAACAAACACGAACCGATCAAGATATGAGTGGAACACACGATTCATCAAATCCATGAAGACACCTGGAGCATTGGAGAGTCCAAACGGTACGACTGTAAATTCATAGTGCCCGTACCGTGTTCTGAAAGCAGTCTTCAGAATATCACTCTCTTTGATCTTAAGTTGGTGATATCCAGATCTCAAGTCAATCTTGGAAAACACCCTAGCTCCCTTCAATTGGTCGAACAAATCTTCGATTCTTGGGAATGGATATTTGTTCTTGATTGTTAGCCGATTCAACTCTCGATAATCAACACACATGCGTAAGGAGCCATCTTTCTTCTTTACAAATAATACAGGAGCTCCCCATGGTGACACACTTGGTCGAATGAATCCAATTTCAAGCAACTCTTGAAGTTGAATTTTAAGTTCCTGCAACTCCTTTGGAGCCATTCTATATGGTGCTTTCGATACAGGGGCTGCTCCTGGAACCAAGTCAATTGCAAACTCTATTTGTCGATCAGGAGGGATTCCAGGTAGCTCTTCGGGAAATACATTAGCATAATCCTTTACCACTGGCACTTCTGATAGTTTAGTTTCAGACGCTATGACTTCCATCATGCGAACAATGAATCCTTGACATCCTTCTTTCTTCAGCATCTTTATTGTTTTCATTGCACTTATAATCTTCAGTGTAGTTTTTGCCTTTGCACCGCAAAAAATTAGTTTTGGTTCCCCAGGATAATTGAACTCAACCTCTCGTTCATGACATTTGATTATTACATGATTCTTTTCCATCCAATCCATTCCAAGGATTACATCAAAATCTCGCATTTCTAAATTATGGAGATCGACTTTGATTTGTTTTTCATTTATATCTATCACTATGTTCTTTGCCATCGATTTAGCTACAATGTTCTTTCCTGAGGGCAAACTAATGTCTAATGCATCACAATCATCAAAGCAAACACCACTAAGCTTTGAACATAAGTTTGCAGATATAAAAGAATGAGTAGCTCCTGAATCAAAAAAGACCAAAGCAGGAACATTTGATACTTGGAGCATACCTGACATCATATTGGCTCCATCTTGATGGTTGTCCTCCTCCTCAATCATGGCAAAGAACCTAGGCTTCACCTTCTTCTCAGTTTCCTGATTCTTCCTCTCTAATTCTCTCTTCTTTCTAGGGCAGTCATAGCTCATGTGCCCTGGGTCGCCACATGAGTAGCAAACCTTCATGCCTTGCCTGCATTCACCTCCATGTATCTTTTTACACTTTGGACACGGTGGTCTATTGGTATTTCCTCCCATCACAGACGAACCAGAAGTTGGTTGCCACCTTTTATTCGGTGGAAGACTTTTGTCCTTTCCACGTTCTTCCCATTTTCTCTTCCCAAATGAATCATATGGTTTTTGATCTTTGACCTCCAGTTGCAACCCATTTGATATGGCTTGGGCACGCTCTATCACTTCTCCATAAGTTGGCAACATTAATCCTGCCAAGATTCCAGCAATTTCAGGACGTAGTCCTCCCTCAAATCGTCGTGCTTTCTTTTCTTCAGTGTCAACTAAGTATGGAGCATATCGCGATAGTTGGTTAAATTTTCGTTCGTAATCAATCACAATCATACTTCCTTGTTTGAGATTCAAGAATTCAGTCTCCTTTTCTATTTTAAAGGATCGTGGAAAGTAGCGTTTCATGACGAGATCCTTGAAGTCCTTCCACTTCATAGCTTGACGCTGCTCAGACGTTATAACACGAGTGTGTGATTACCACCAGTAACTCGCTTCCTCAGCAAATTGAAAGATTGCACACGAAACCTTTTGTTCTTTGGTGCATGCCATAAGTTTGAATATTCGCTCGAGCTCTCGAATCCACTCTTCAGTGTATTCAGGACCTTCATTACCCTTCAATCTTGGAGGTCCCATCTTTTGGAATTGCTCAATAACTCCAAAAGTCTTCTCTTGAGGTTGTGCCTCATTTGTGCCTCCAGCTTGTGTTGCTTGTTGCATTAGTCCTTGAAGAGTTTGCATGAAGTCACGAGCAAAATCGGATCCATTATCAATTGGTATTCCATCATCTCCAAGACCACGTCGTCGAGCCATCGTCCCACTATGTATTAGGCTATTCAATCTAATTCCCATAAGTTATATTTCGAGGACTAATTTGAACTAAGTGAAACACTTAAATTTAATAATTAAAAAAAAAATCACTAAACATAAATAATATCTACACTTAGAACTTGTCTATTTCTTGTTCATGGAAAACTTTACGATAAATTTGTGTCAGGACAAATAAGATCTTTACTTCATAATCATAATTTGTTCCATATGAACAAAATGATCCTTTACATGATACTTCAAATAAATCAAACCTTTTATTTTCCTGACACCTTAATATTTTTATTTATTTATACATGCTCACCATAAAACTTTTAAATGACATTTTCTTTAAAACATAAATAACTTAAAAGAAATGTTACCTCGGAGTCGGCGTAGAGCAACGGTCTTGGCCACATAATCTCCCAAATTAAAAAAAGTATGATGTGGCAACAAAAATATAGTACTTACTTTCACATGATTGCAAGTCTACAGGAACGTAAACCTGCTCTGATACCAATCTATGACGCCCCGGCCCCAGGGCCGGAACGAGCTCACCCGAGGTCAGCCACGTTACCCACGAATGGCCTGGACCGGCTTCCAGACTGACGGCTGACCCCACAAACCAACACATGTCATTTCCAGCGTGCTTCGTCCTCACTCACACGTACACTGAGAAACTTCCCAGGGGGTCACCCATCTTAGTTCTACCCCAAGTCAAGCACGCTTAACATTGGAGTTTTCCTAGAATGAGTGCCGGAAAAGATGATGCACCTATCAAATCCTTTAAGCTCTCCTCAACTATACAGTCTCATTCCTGTATAGCCTCAGAATTCCTCTCATTCCGATGTGGGTCCGGTTCATTCATGTCACCCTCCGCTCAACTAATGGAAGTCTTACGGGAGCCGCTCATTGTCCGTGCTTCTCTACACCGGCGATCACTCCCTGCTCCGGCACCGGGTCACTACATGCCCACCAGCTTCTGCTTGGTTCGTCCCCAAACCACACCGTACTAGGAGAGGTTCGACTCTGATACCATTTCTGTAACGCCCCAAATTTCTTAGTAAATTAAGAGCGCTACTAACAAATAATTTACTTATTTCTTTTTTTTATTTAATTTATGAAGTATCTCAACAAGCTCATGTGTATTCATTTAAAAGTAAATGAATAAATATTCTATCAATAATAAATAAAAATATAAATTTAAGAAAATTTCGACATGTTGTATTTACAATTGCAAATAAATCCCTGATATATAATTATAATTTATTTTCTATACTTTCAGAATTCAAATACAAATGCGGAAGCTAAAAGACAATTTAAAGATTCAAATAATCAAAGCTCAAGAACATTTATAAATATAGGAGCACAAATGTTTACAACCTTGCATAATGACAATATATGTAGAACCAAAACAAACCATTATTCTGCTACCATATAATAGACATAACCACTATGCTTTAATTAGAAAGTTATATACAAATACATTATATCATAAGTTCATACCCTTTGACTATAAACAACATACAAAATGATTACCAAAATAGTGCCTTAATTCACATATCAAAAGCATAAGGCATTAAAATCTAAATCTAAGCTTACATTAAGTTGCCATTAAATATATCAGAGTGATAAGTTTTCAAAAGTCTTAACATAAAATTTGGAGATCATAGTGGCCATCCCGCTTGCTCCACCGCACGACTCCTTAACCTAAAAAAAATTATAGGGTGTGAGCATGGAACATACTCAGTGGGAAAATACTCTGTAAGCAACTATAATCAATTGTGTAATGGATCATACATAATGAATTGGGAAAATATACAAATATATCCCAAATTTTGATTGAATTCCCAATTTTATCCCAAACTTTTCAATATAACAATTTCAGTCTTAAACTTTGAATGAGTTTCCAATTTTATCCCAAACTTTTAAATATAACAATTTCGGTCTAAACTTTAAATGAGTTCCCAATTTTTTTTCCACTGTTAATATTTAAACATCCAAAATCTTACGTGGACACACATACTTACATATCATACTAGATTAATCTAAACTATATATTCTACTTTCAAATTAAAATAATTTTCTAAAACAATATCATTTTCGTGAACAATTTTTTTAAAAATAAGATTTAAGATAACAATTTAAATATATTTGTATTCAATATTAAAACGACTGAATACATAAAATCAAGTCATATCTTAATAATTTATCAGATATATTTATCTAAAGTTCTTTATATTTAATAAATATATCATGAGTTTTATGAAAATGTATTACTCTAAAATTCCTTATTCTTAATAAATTCATGAATGCCATGGAAGAGTAATGTCCGTGTATGATTTTTGTACATGACATTTAATTGTTTGTGTCCATGTAAGATTTTTGATTTTTTAATATTGAGAAGTGGGAAAAAATTCAAAATTTAGGTTAAAATTGTTATATTTAGAAGTTTGGGATAAAATTGGGAACCCATTCAAAGTTTAAGCTTGAAATTGTTATATTTAAAAGTTTGGGATAAAATTGGGAACTCATCCAAAGTTCGGGATAGATTTGCATATTTTCCCTAATGAATTCTGTAAAATTCTGTAACTATAAGTTACATCTGTAGTTCGGTAACTAAAAGTTACCTCTGTAAGAGAGTAGTCTCGGTCACTAATGGACCAAACCCCTTGCAGGCCCGCCCCTTCTGGGCATCTATAGTGATCACTAATGGATCATGAACCCTTTCGGGCCATTGGCATTCACATGCATGACACACGACACGACAATGAATATAGCTATGTAACCACTACACTTACAGATATCGTAAAACCCCACCTATAGAAGTCACAATAAACCTTTCACCAAGTTGTTGTCCACCTCAGAGCTCTCGTTGCGCCGATCCTAGCACTTAGAAATATTTAATTTAGTCTTTTGTTGTTTGTTATTCTTGAACTTGAGTTTGGTTAAGTATATTGGATTGAAATATTCATGACAATATTCTTCACCTTAAGGAATTAATCTTCAATAAATAACATAAATAAAAATCCCAAAAGATAAATCTTAGACAAACAACATTATAAAGAACCAACTAATCGAATTTATCAATCCCAACACCATGTATTCAAAAGAATCAATGCCAACAAAGATATAAGTTTTGATCCCATATTTTATCAAGGAAGAAATCAAACAAGTTGAACTCTTAAAATAAATGTTCATATTCTCGCAGGAAAACTGGCACCATTTAGTATAATGTCCATAACTCTTTCGTTATAACTCGGAATGCATCGATTCTTAGCATTTTAAAAACCTAACTCAATTACCCACAATTTCAATAGACACAACATATTCTGAGATTTTGACATTAACTGGTCCAAAAAAGCGATTTACAGAGGCATATAAAACAAATTTCGAAAATTGGCAGCTTGCATAAATTAGGCCATAACTTCCTCCACACAACTCCGAATCACATGAGCTTGGTCTCAGTTGAAAGCTTAGACAATCATCTACAATATTCGTTCAGAAATCAGCACCCAAAAACAACTGGAAGGTTTCAGATTTTGGACTTAAACAAAATCTCTGTTTTCTGCGAAACTACTCAAAACATGGACAAATATTGTTTTCTTGGAATCCTCCATGCTCATGCTTGATAACAAAAATCAAAGAACACCAAATATACAAATTTACAACATGAAGATACACTCCAATTAGATTTTCCCTAATTGTTTTTCTTCATCACATCTCATAAAACAAGAAAACCAAACAAAATAGTAATCAAAACAAAGAAGTAATACATGCCTTATAATTTTAAAGGAGTACCTTATATTTGGCCGAAGAAGAAATTGGGAGAGGGAGATAGAAAAACAGCGAGAGGGTGAGATGGGGAGAGAGTCAAGAGTGATAGAACATTAGAGATGAGAGAGAGGTATGAGGTGAGGATTTTTTTTCTTTTTTTTCTTTTTGTGTTGCTGCTCACTGCACGTCTCTCATCTCCCTTCCTTCCTTTCTTTTTTCTTTTTTTTTTTAAGCACTAATATATATATATTTCATTATATTAATTATTCAAAATATCTTAAATAGTAAAGTTAATTGTTAACTTATATTTATTTGTTTTAAAACTAAATCTAGAATATTTTAATTCTAGATTTATTCATCTCTTTTATTATTTTAATAATTTATATTTTCATTCTTTTTTTTTATTTAAACTTACTTTGTGTTAGGCGCTTCGAGCTCCGAGTTGAACAACCTGCAAAACTTAAAATAATCTTGAGCAGATAAATAATTAAAATTAAAATAATAATAATTAAGATACTAATTATCATAGAAAAGTTTTGGGTATTACAGTAGCCGCCCTATCAGCCATTAGTTCTCTCATTTTCTCCCTCATCTGATGCATTTAATGAATTAGTAGAAGTACGTTCTCAGCTGTCAAGTGAACTCCTTAAGGTTGGGGGTTTTGATCATTCGGTAGATCTTGCTCCATTTCACTTGCAGTGCTGCTTTCTCCTTGTTTCTCCTTTCCTTTCTTGTTGTTTTTCTTTCTGCAGGACGTTTCAATGTTTGGATCCAACAGCTCAAGCTTTTTGCCCTCAACTCTCTTGTTCAGCACAACCTAAGAAAACACACAAATTGAAAAAAGTTAGTTGGCGTCGATTGACATAGAGCGTGTTGACCAACGTGTAAGAATTCTATGTCGATCGACGTGAATGACGTCGATCAAAATAGAGCCAAATTTATAAACACACGTACAAATAACCAACAAAAATAAAATTAACAAAACGTAATCCATCAAACCCTAAAACAAATTATTAATAACAGAAAATCTATCAACTCCCCGACAACGACGCCAATATGATCACTGCTAATATTGCAGATAAATTATAGCAAGTGGGCAAATAAATTTATAAACTTGAGTCGTCAAACCCAAGGGAGTTGAATGGTAGAAATACCTCATGTATTAATTACAGTTCCAAGGTTTATTTTTTGACCAAATATGGATTGAATTTTTTTGGTTTTGAAAATAAAAACAAAAACTAGTAATTATAAACCTAGATTCGATTTCATCTCTCAGAGATAGAAAACAGTTGCGTTAAAATTCATTTTCCGATTACCAAATTTCTCCTCTCATTCCTTCGACTGATAATTATAAACCTAGATTTGATTTCATCTCTCAATCCTTTATTAATCTAGACTCATTCAAATTAAACCAGGAATTTAATTTAAACCTTTCAAATAATTGAATTGATTAATCTAACATGCATCCATGATCGTTAATCAAATCTTAGAACCCATTAAGGTTTCTAGTACACTCATATTGGACAAAAACAAATAAAAAGGAATTATAAATTTCATTGAAAAATAAAACTTAAAAAAAAAATAAAGATGACACATATTCTTGAACTCTAAAAACTGGGAATTAGAGACTCAAGAATGAAATAATCTAATTACAAGGAGATTGATATTAGTGATAGGATTTCTTGTGGGCTTGAACTTCAAATAAAAGACTTGTTGAACTATTCGGGCCTAAGATTCGAATTTGACTTCAAGTTGACCAATTTTTGACTTAAGAAACACCCATGTCGACCAACATGAATGACATCGGTCGACACAAGCCTTGTTTCATCAAGCTGCATGTTGATGGGACACAACATCGCGTTGACCCTCCGCATTGATCGATGCTTGGCATGTCGGTCAACACAGAAACATCTCTTTAATTCTTTTGAGTTGTTGTCCTTGTTGATCTACACATTTTGTGTCGATCAAAACAGAGCAATGCATTCCTCACCTCTTTTTCACACTTAGCCATATTTTTACTTAAAATCCTGTAAAAACACAACATCACAAGCATAATACCTCACAATACTAACTCATGCATAAAATAGGATAATAAACTAACCAAAACTTCATAAAATAATAAAAAATAGTAGTAATAAGTAAGTAAATATACCTGCTTATCGGTTTTATGTAGCTTTCTTTTTTAAGGTCTTAATACTTAGACCCTCTCAATTATCTCTGATTATAACTGATAAAATATATGTCTTTCTTTTTAAGGTCTAGACACTTGACCCTCTCAGTTATCTCTTATCATAACAAAGGAAATATGCAAAGCAACAAATTAATCATAGGGTATCCAACTAAATGTACTAAATGTGGATCCTTGGTGGTTAGTCCAAGCAAGGAATTCCTTTATAATCCAGATTTTGAAGGTTTTGAGCTCGATGATTTTGTCTTAGTGAGCTTTCCATTTCATTTTAGCTTTAATTAGATCTATTATGATGGAATATGCTAAAGCAAATGTGTGTGTGATAATTCTTTTGACACGCCATATCTTGACTAAAGTCTCGAGAATTGCATCCTAGTGCACATTGGACAGCGATACTTGGTTTCCATGAAAATCTTCCTCTACTACCAGTGTAGTAGTTGTGTTCATTTTTGAACTAGCATTTTTGCTGCTTAAGATAAGGCCTCCTATGTGATTGCTCAACATTTGGTGAGCTCCAATTATTTTGACGATAGTTCGGTAGTCTCTCGTATCTGTCCTGACGACCGGGATACCTCTGATTAACTTTCCAATAATTGGGAAGACCAACTGACCGCCAAACTGATTATTTTGTCAATTTGGGCCTAGAGATGACATGTTTCTCTTTAGTCAGTTGTCCATTTGACAAATTTGACACTTAACCTTCGAGGATATTGTCTTTGTGTGTATTTTCATAAGAATGTCTTGAGCTTTTGAAAGAAGAAATATTTTGATTTTGCTCAATGTTTTCTTATTTCAAGGACTTAAACTCTTCTGACTCTTTTTCAAAAAATTTCCTAAGACTAGATTTATCAATGACCTCCCACCCTCCAACCCAACCGCCACCTCTGCATTTAACAAATAAAACATTAAAAAATATTCCAAATTCTCTTTCATTTGGTCAACCAGATACCACTCCCAACCACAAAGGTCCCCTGGCCTACACTTATTTTTATTTTTCAAATTTTTATTTACGAACCAATAGAATTGTGATATATGCTTCAGTATTATTGGTCAATTCATTTTATATAAATACAAATGCTAAGATTGATATATCTTCTTAAATAATTAAATAAAAATAAATAAAAAATATATCAAAATTCATAATTTGTATTATCTATAAGTAGAGATTAACTTATATATATATATATGTTTATTATTTTTAAATTGATATATAGACTATTTGTATATAATTTATGTTTTTTCTTAATTTAATTACAAGTAATATTTTAAATTTAGATTAAAATCAAATATAAGAATCATATATAATGGTGTGGTTGGATGGTTGATGATAAACATAGTCTAAGAGTTGAGTTTTCAAAAGTAAGATTCTGAAAATCTTTTAAAATAGATTGAGTATTACTTAGCTCAATATTTAATCTTTTGACCTCGTTTTACATAAAAATATTTTCTGAAGAAGTATTTGTTTTGTAATTTACTAATATGTTCAAACTTCTTCAAAAAGATCTTCATATTCGGAGTGAAACGAGTCACTCATGTCAGATGCATTCTATAATGCAATGCTAGGGGAGTTGTTTACTCATCATTTGTAGAGGTGGAGACTTGTGGTTGCTCTGGTATCCTTGTGTAAGTGTCTGCAACCGTTATCTTCCTTTCTTCCCCCTCAAGACTGTTGGGATTGTATACTGAAAGCATATATGATTAAGTGTTTTGTACACTGGTCTTCATATATGTGTTGCACCAACGATGCTCGCTGTCTGATGAAAAAAACATACAACGAACCATAATATCCTATTATCTCACCTATAGGGATGACCATATGGTGTGTAGGAGATCACAGAGGATCATATGAATCGTTTGACCTAGCGAGATATAAACAATATCACAGGTGAGACAGTCCCTCGATAGGCTGTCGGTCTAAGCTACGGCACATCGGTTCAAAAGTGGGCTTATCCTAGCTACTTGATGTGTCGGTACATGGTTAGGTATTGATGGGTTCAACAGTGGGATGTGCCATTCTCATTGACATATGAATGAGCCAGATCCCTAACATACTTCCTATGATCTTAAACCTAACTGAAGGATAAGGGGCGCACACAGATTGACCACACGTTGATTTACCATGGTGGTGAGTCTTACATGTACTCTTATTCTCGTATTTTGAGTCTTGGCAATTTGTGTGTGGCCTGCTTAGGCTGGACATTTAGGTAAGCATATCCGTTTCAGGATGGTGACATTCCCTGAGGAGCTCACAAGGTTCATTATGCTAAATCCTGCAGGTTGAATTATTTAATTCAGGCATAAGTGAAAAGGAGTGAGTGGTATTACTCAGGAAATAAGAGATTAATTAATTGTGGCTGATTGCCATAAGCCAAATTAATTAATGAATGTCCAAAACCTTAAATATGTGGATCATGTTAGTTTGGTGCAACCCTTTCCTAATAACGTGGTAATAGTGGGGCCAGTCAGCATTGTTACCGTGGTGAAGGTTAAAATAATGTTTTATTAATTAATTATGTTCTGGGTTGAACAAGGAAGAATTAATAAAGAGGGCCCACTTTATTATTTGCATGTGGTCCCTGGTCTGGCCCATGAACTGCTGAAGCCCATTAGGGTTAGGGTTTCTCAAAACCCTAACACTATATTTAGGCCTTCACTCTATCAGATCAAATATGAGATTCAGTATATTGAGTAAAAAGAGAGAGAAACGGCGGCGGCTAATCCAGAGGGAGAGACTGATCGATTTCTCTAGATCTCGGATCCAACTTGGTAGATAATCCTCACCAGATTTCCAAGGAGCAAGGGAACAGATCAGAAGATCAGATCTATAGGAACAACTTCCAACGCCATAGTTCAGATTCAGATCCAGACTTACTTCATCATTTTATTCTCCGATCTAGATCTGTAGATGAAACGTTGAAGATCAGGTATTCCTAAATTCCATCCTCTGAAATTAATTTTGTAGGAGCATGCATAGTTTCACATGGTTTATTTAATTGAAATTTATTCCTGGTATCCTAAGAACGATCCTTGGCAAGAATTCATTAATGGCAACTCATGTTGCCCATCTTAGACTCAAACCCTACAATTGGTATCAGAGCGAGGTTGATGTTCTTAGGCTCTATCTTGGATAAATTGAAATTAAATAAATATGTATGTTCATGGATGGATTTAATTGTCGTGGATGTTTTTGTTCTCATGACCTTCTCATTTTTGGATCTATTTTTCACCTCGAGAAAATTCGTGGTTAGATTTAATAGGAAAAATCATGTAATAGATTTAGATCTATTTTTTTTTGTATTTTCTTTATTTTTCAAATCTGTAAAATTTGAGATCCGGAAGAAACAAAGAACGAAGAAATACGAAAATTTCCAGCATCAGTTCTATTCAGTCCAGCAGTCAAATCTGACGACCGTAAGGGGTCGGCGGCGAGCGGCGGAAGGTGGCGGCGGCGCAACGGAACCCTAGTTCCGACGCGTGGCTGGGCCGCACCCTTTTCTTCCTCTTGTTGCGTGCGTTGTTTTCGGCAAACCAATGGTCGCGCGCGCAGGCACATGGTGGTGCTCGTGCTGCAGGCGACGACGCACATGGAGGTGGACGCTGGCGGTGGTCACGGGCGAGGGCAGGGTCGCGCGCATCTGCGCGCAACGATGGTGATGGTTGTGCGCAGAGGCAAGGGCCGCGCGCGGCCGTTGGTTCGTGTGGCCGGCGTCCGCAATGCTGGTGGCTGCACGCTGAAGCAGTGCCGTGCGCGGCGGTGGGAGGCAGTGTAGCCTTGCTGTGCCTGCTGCTGCTTCGCGACTCGCCGCCATTTGCTGCGGCTGTTGTCAAGAACGACGACGACTGAGGATGATGGGCAGCGGGCGAGGCCGGCGGTGTGCTCCGGCGGTGGCGGCGCCTGAAAAGCGGCTGGGGGCTTGGCTGCTGGTGGTTGGCGGCTAGGGTTTCCTAGCCCGGGCCGTGGCTCGGGCCCGTTAGCCCGGAGGCAGCCCGAAAGTCTGAAAAATTATTGTTTGGCTGCTGTTTGGGCCTGAAACCCTAATTGAAGCCCAATTGCTGTAGATGCAAGTCCAAATCCGATTTTCAAGTCCAATTGAGGCGCAGTTTGAAGATCTGTACTAAAAAGAAATCTTGAAATAGATTAGATTTAATTATTTTTCAGTTGTAATCGCATCTGAGGGGCCATGAGAAATTTTATTTTTTTATTTAATTATTTCTCGTACTGATGTGATTTATTATGTATGCAGTAGTAAATAATAGGAAAACATGTTTATTTGCTTTTATTATTTACTGTTTAAGCATGTTGTAATTTTTAAATTATCAAGCATGCTTTATGTGATTTATTTTATGTTTTAAATTGTGTCTATAAATTCCAGGATTCATATTAATTTATGATGTAATTTTAGATATGACATAATTTATGGCAACATAAAATAATGCGTGCACATGAAACCTTTAGAATTAAAAAAACTAAGCTGGATTTTGGTTCTTTTCTAACCAAGATCATTAGACCTCCACAAACGCGACTTCTCATTAGAAGTAAGGTATTTCGAAGCGTAAACGTCTACTCGGGTAGCTTGCATTAGAAGTAACTTACCAGTTCTAATGTGATGAGGTTTCCAAATAAAACATTTATTTTAAGATGAGAAGTGGGAGCCTCTAAGCAAACGTCTACTCGGGTAGCTTGCATTGAGACAACACTCACAAGTCTCTAAGATTAATCTAAATAAGATAACAAAGGATGTAAAGGGCATGCGGTATGGGTCGAGTACGTATGCCAAATCACCTTTTTATCATCCGGAGTTAGGATTGTGGTTTATCTGGCTTAGATGTTGCCTGGAGTATAACTCATTTGTGATGTCCCTGCTCCGGATAGGTGAACATGGTCTAAAGATCTCTAATATTAATTTCTTTTGCCGACGGATACCTCGCATGGAGAGTAATTAAAGGGCCTATTTTGGTTTGGTTCAGCATTTGCCGTAAACGTCTACTCGGGTAGCTTGCGGTGAATTAGCTTGGGCAATTGGATGAAGCAAATTGCATTGTTTTATCTAAAGGTTCTATGCATATTTGTTTCAATTGTTCGTAGTATGTGCTTACTTTAATTCTCTTATTTGTTTTCAGATATGTCTATTATTGCATCGCTCATCAATTCAATCGTACACAATTCCTTGACTGGTCCGAATTTTCCAAGATGGAAAAGTGATATTGTCAATCTCTTGGATTCATTTGGACATTTGTTTGTTCTGCAAACTCCCTGTCCGAGTTTGTCGACTGATAGATCTTCCAATGAGGAGCGTGCAAAGTATCAGATGTGGATGTGGTCGAATGGCATGGCCAAACAATATATCTTGGCTGGTATGTTAGA
Organism: Plectranthus barbatus; assembly: GCA_026898455.1. Classification (NCBI taxonomy): domain Eukaryota; kingdom Viridiplantae; phylum Streptophyta; class Magnoliopsida; order Lamiales; family Lamiaceae; genus Plectranthus; species Plectranthus barbatus. The sequence goes on from JAPKLW010000490.1 coordinate 248,242, forward strand.
TGCACTGCGTCCTCATTATAGTGATGTATGGCTTGCGCGTGACATTATGCGACGTCTTGACATAGCATATGGCGGACTCGATGGACATGCTATATCCAGTCTTATCAAGCGTATTGTAAGATAGAAAATGGGTCAGAACTGTTCGGTACGTGAACATGTGGAATCACTCATCCAGCTCATAGGTGAGTACACATTAATGGGTGGTCAAATTGACAATGATGTCAAAATTGACTTGATACTCAACACGTTACCGAATTCATTTGATGACTTCAGAATTTCTGTTGAGAAAAACTAGAGTGAGTATACTGTTCACAGTCTGCTCAAGGATCTTGTATCAACAGAAGCTTCTACAGTCTTTTCTGTGAGTCACTCTGATTTGCTTCCAAGTCAAAAGAGTGATGTCAAAGAAAAGAGGGATGAACGAAGCAGTGGGAGCAGTCTTGCATTATCAGTTCATTCCAGATCTCTTGCTAAAAGTTCTTCTAAATCACGTCATAATGACATGAAGAAGAAGAATGGTAAAGGAGAGAACAAAGGAAAGAAAGATAACAAGAAGGACAAATGTTTCAAGTGTGGCAAGAAGGGTCACTGGAAATTAAATTGTTCAAGTTTGGTAACTAAGGGACAAGGTACGTCATCTTTTGCATTGCTTGTTGAAACATCTTTAGTATCGGTTTTCTACTCCTTAGTGGGTAGTGGTAACTGAGGTCACTAATCGTGTTTGCAATAAGGCTTGAAGATGGCGGAATTACCATCTCCAAGATTGATGCTGGAAGTTGCTACTTCAGCTGATGGAGATTTTACTTTGAGTTTATGTTAAAAAAACTCTGTTTTTATTCAAGTTTCTGAAGAGATGTTGTTTTGAGAAACAATATTTTTCATCTATTGTTATGGATTATCAGTTATTCGATAGAGTTTTTCTATCATGATGAATAACAGTGTTTTCTATTATGGATGTTTATCTCTTCACTATTTGATTACATAAACTATCAGTGTTCTATGGTATAATTTAAAGAATCTCTATAGAGATAGGTTACATCAGTCTAAGTAGTTTTAAGTAATTCATGGAATTATGGATTCATTCCAGGTATTCCTAAGAATGGTACTTATGACAACAACTTAGAGGTATAAGATGGTAACTAGGCCTTTTAATAGGCGAATTGTATCTCTATAAGTTATTTCGTGTTTGCTCTGGTTTGCTGGTTTGAGTCTACTTCCGCAGCTGCCTTAACAGGCATTGATACTGTAAGCATTTTAAGATTTGGATATGTTTATCTAGTTCACTACAAGTCTTAGCCTCTTGCTTTAATCAAGAGCGTTCAAGACTAAGGTAGAGAATAAGTTAAACAAGACCGTAAAAACATTATGGTTCATTCATAATGGTGTATCTTAAGTGATGGGTTTTTCAGTATCTGGCATAGCAAAGGGATTGCATCCCAATTAACTACACCTATTATTCCTCGATTGGGATTGTGTAGGTAAAACGAAGATTCTTTAAAAGTTTATAAGTTATGCCAGCTTTGCCAAATTTCTGTTTTGGGAACAGCGCCAAAAGCAGTTGTATGTTTGCTTAATCTAGTGTCTTCTAAATCAGTTCCATATACCCTAGCAGACCTTGACTCTGTCAAAAGGGAAATGATGGGTAATTTGGCTGTTAAGCTGATATAGGAAACTGATTGGTTGGAAGAAAGGTTTAAGCTAGTACTGCTTTGTGGGCTATTCCATGTTAACGAAAAAGATGGTTGCTTTGTGTATCCTAGATACAAGCAAGTTGTATAGGATGAAACCATGAATCCAAATGTGAGATTGTTCTCTAACGTTTTAGAGAAGACAATTCAAATTCATCAGGAAATACCCCGTGGCATATTGAGCATTCCTTGGAAGGTATGGTACCAATTGCACGGTCACCTGTGTAAGGTGGTAAACCACAAATTAATGCACCATTAACTGACAACGTAAAAGGAGCATCATTGCAGTGGGAGGTTGCCTTAACAGGCTTAATGGTACTAGTTTGTGGAAACAATCTCTAGGCTTGTTCCCAGCTTAACGAACAACATCGTACTTATCCCTTAAAGCGCAATGAAGCTGTTAAGAAAAATGATGCAGTTTAATGACGTCAAGTCATGAATTCAGAATTGAATCAGTAAAGGTTATGGTTGTGTATCAGAAACAGTGATTGCCAAATAACTTTCCAGCTATAGGCAACTGATTGATATACAAGAAAAATGCTCGAATGGTAACCTAGAATATTCGAGTGTCTAGGTTAGTGAGTAAGGTATGTTTCACAACAAGACCTTCTCACTGGTTGCAACTATTAAACCCATTCGAATTGTTTTAACCGTAACATCACATATGAATCTAACTATCTGGAAGATAGATGACGTCATCCGAATTTTATAAACGGGTACCTTGATAAAAGGTGAAGACATCTATATGCAACAACCAGATAAGTTATGTGCAGTAAAGTGAAAAGCATCATGTCTAGAAGAAAAGGTAGTTCAAGTATGGACTTAGAGGTGCTTCAAAGTCATGAAACAGACATTTCGATATTGTCTATCAAGAATGAGAGTTTCATGTACCAGTTATGTGTCAGCGAAAGCGTGGTTATCCAAACAGTTTCAAAAGTAGGACTTATGAGATTTTGGAACATCTTTTGAATTAAGATCTTGTGTTGTCACAAGAAAAGGATGTTCAGGTATCTCAAGTTGCTTAAATCTATTATGTGGTGAGTCGTTCATAGCAAGAAAGGTTATTGTCTTTCTATATTGTAAATGAACGAAGTTAGATATCTGTAATGCTATAAGCATGTTAAACAGATATCAATTCAACTCAGGACAAGCACATAGGTTTACAAATATGCCATGTGAGTTGAATGGCATCGGATATCTAGGAGGATCATAACAAAAAGAAATCGACCTCTAACTATGTGTTGGCTTTGGAGGAGGAGTTATAGGAGTCTAACACAGAAGGGTGTTGCGGATTCCGGTATGAGGGCTGAGTTTTTGACAGCTTCATTAGCTTTGAAAGAAGCAGTATAACTACGGTGTTATCCTCTAGAGGTGTGTGTTCTGAGTTTGCCTAATAAAATCACATGGAATTGTGATCATCTTGGTGCAATGACAAACTCAAGGGAACCCAAGACTCACAAGGTGGTGAAACACATATAATGTATAGTATCACATCATACGAGAAATCGTGACAAGAGGTGATGTGTATGCAGTGGGACTAATTGACATGAAGGTCTAGTGGATTTATTTGCACAGTGTGTTGGGAAATTTGTCTAAGTTTCCCTCCCTCAGTAGCTACTTGTATAGATCTTAGTTTTGGTGGATCAAATCCTAAGTCCTACCAGCGTCAGTTGTCTCTAGATAGCTCTAATTCTCAAATGTAAAGTCCTGTTTAGGTCTTTTGAGTTGTAAGTCGCAGCTGATCAAGACTCATGCTGACATGTTCACCAGCATGAGAAGTGCTTACCACTGGTTACTGTTCACCAGTTGGGAAAAGTTTCATCAGGTGGCGGCTGACAAAGACTCGTGCTGACACTGTTCACCAGCATGAGAAGAGCTAATGACTGGTTACTGTTCACCAGTTGGGAAGGATTTCACCAGCAGGCGGCTGACAAATCCTACCAGCAAAATACGTGTTCTCACTGACACTATTTACCAGCGGTGAAGCCACCAGTCATGGGAGATTCCAAGAGTTAACATCAGACATATTGGTAGACTTAGATTGTGCCAGCGCAAGTCACCAGCAGAGACTGCCAGCACAAGATCACCAGAATGATCTACCAGTCGGATGTTACCAGCAGAATTCCAGATTCTCTCTCCCAGAGTCTTAGAGACAAAAAGAAGATTCGTCGAGGAATTAACTGACAGAGTATGACTTTAAGGAGGATACCTTAAAGTCCATCAGTTACAAGACACCAGTCTCGATTCCTCGTACTGACGAATAGTGCCGTTCTGACATAAAGAGATCAATGTCAGATAAAGCAGACAAAAGTATGGCACTTTCCGGAAAAACATACTTGCCGCCGTCAGAAGGACATGCGAGGACAGAGACCTTTTCCGGATGTGTCCAAACGGCTAGAAGATTTGAATGGGATCCCGCGTCTATAAATAGGTCGGAACTACCAACATTTAAGACGCTTGCTTCCTGACATTCAATACTCTTCACCTACCGAAAGACTGAAATTTATTACGCTCAAGCAAGTAGAAGCGCATACAACTTTCGAGGCTTTTCTTAAAGCTTACCGTGTGTTGATTTATTCAAACACGAGACTTCAAGCTTCCAGCTTGTAAGTTACTGATCTCTTTGGTGTTCTTTCTCTTCCGAGGAAGTTCACAGCAGCTCTTGTGCCAGCCAGCACTTGAGTTATCACGGGCAGTTTGCCGTGTTGAGAAGCTACGTTCTTGGGAGAACTAAACACCCAGTGAAGCTGTGGAGGTTGAAGTGACGTGCTCGCACTCCACCAGCTGATCAGAGTTGAAGAAGGAAACAAGGCCGGGAGCGGTTGATCTAGTGAACTGGTGGACGAGGCATTCACCAGCTAGAGATAGATCGTAGGACTCTTGTACCTGATTACTCTTAGTGAATTTCCAGTGCTACGACTGGAGAGTGGACGTAGATCAGTTGATCGAACCACTATAAATCCTTTGTCTTTATCAGTTTTCTGCATTACATTCTTATTTTAAACCCAGCACCCAAGTGCTGGTGTATACACTGAAAACTGATAACTGTGTAAACAAGGCCTAAATTTTTTCTAAGTCTTGAAACACCAGCTGACAGGTCCCAGTCAGTTGGTTAACCAGCAAGTGCAAGAAAACATTTACTTATTATTAATTCCGCTGCGTAACGTGTTAAACTCTGAAAAACCGGGACCAACACAGTGTCTGTCTCAGAAGACTCATGAGCGTTATGCTTATAGTCTGAGTCTGAAGGCAATATCGATCACTAGTTGATCGTAGATGTGTAAATAGGTTAGGACCAGTATAGACACACTTAATACTTTGGCAAAGCAATGGTATTATGCTTTAAGTATAAGTGGGAGATTGTTGGGATTGTATACTGAAAGCATAAATGATTAATTGTTTTGTACACTGGTCTTCATATATGTGTTGCTACAACAATGCTCGTTGTCTGATGAAACAAACATACAACGAACCATAATATCCTATTATCTCTCCTATAGGGATGACCATATGGTGTGTAGGAGATCACAGAGGAGCATATGAATCATTTGACCTAGCGAGATATAAACAGTATCACAGCTGAGACAGTCCCTGGATAGGCAGTCGGTCTAAGCTGCGGCACATCGGTTCATAAGTGGGCTTATCCTAGCTACTTGATGTGTCGGTACATGGTTATGTATTGATGGGATCAACAGTGGGATGTGCCATTCTCATTGACATATGAATGAGCCAGATCCCTAACATACTTCCTATGATCTTAAACCTAACTGAAGGATAAGGGGCACACACAGATTGACCACACTTTGATTTACCATGGTGGTGAGTCATACATGTACTCTTATATCCGTATTTTGGGTGTTGGCAATTTGTGTGTAGCCTGCTTAGGCTGGACGTTTAGGTAAGCATATCCGTTTCAGGATGGTGACATTATGTTAAACCCTGCAGGTTGAATTATTTAATTCATGCATAAGTGAAAAGGAGTGAGTGGTATTACTCAGGAAATAAGAGATTAATTAATTGTGGCTGATTGTCATAAGCCAAATTAATTAATGAATGTCCAAAACCTTAAATATGTGGATCATGTTAGTTTGGTGCAACCCGTTCCTAATAACGTGGTAATAAAGGGGCGAGTCAGCATTGTTACCGTGGTGAAGGTTAAAATAATGTTTCATTAATTAATTATATTCTGGGTTGAACAAGGAGAATCAATAAAGAGGGCCCACTTTATTATTTGCATCTGGTCCCTGGTCTGGCCCATGAACTGCTCAAGCCCATTAGGGTTAGGGTTTCTCAAAACCCTAACACTATATATAGGCCTTCTCTCTATCGGATCAAATATGAGATTCAGTATATTGAGTAAAAAGAGAGAGAAACGGCGGTGGTTGATCCGGAGGGAGACACTGATCGATTTCTCTAGATCTCGGATCCAACTTGGTAGATAATCCTCACCAGATTTCCAAGGAGCAAGGAAACAGATCAGATCTGTAGGAACAACTCCCAACGCCATTGTTCAGATTCAGATCCAGATTTACTTCATCGTTTTATTCTCCGATCTAGATCTGTAGATCAAACGTTGAAGATCAGGTATTCCTAAATTCCATCCTCTGCAATTAATTTTGTAGGAGCATGCATAGGTTCGCATGGTTTATTTAATTGAAATTTATTCCCGGTATCCTAAGAACGATCATTGGCAAGAATTCATTAATGGCAACTCATGTTGTCCATCGTAGACTCAAACCCTACAAAGACTAGCTTTTGTGGTTTTGGAAATGTTCCGCTTCTTAATCCGAAAAATATCTACTCTTTTGTTTTGCTCACAAACATGTGTGAAGATGTGAAACATAAGTTTTTCAAAACGAGCAAAGTGGATGTTGTCTATTTGTAGACACAAAACTGTTAGTCGAGTACACTAATTACTCTGATACCACTTGTTTGCCCCAAAACATCAGAATAAAGTGTATAGCGGAAGACTTTGTAAATGTGGTGGTCCATCTGACTCTTTCTTAAGTCAGTTGATACTCTGAAAAATATTTTAGATCAGAAATATTGCTTAACAAGTTTCAGAAACACTCTGAAACTTGTGAGTTTTTAGGTTTCAAGATCTGTAAGCAAAACAAAATAGAAACAACAATTGGAAAACGAAACATGATATTTTATAGTGGTTCGAATGTAAAATGATCATATGTCTACTCTTTGTTCGCCAAAACTAGAATGATGTTATAAGGTGATGTCACTAGTCTATAGCAGTCAGAGGAAGCTCCGATGTCCTCTTGTTGCATGCGCACCTAGTAAGTCCACATTGTATCTTGTTCTCTTCAAGCAGGTCCACTTTACCACAAACGCGTCGCTTGTCCTCTCCAACAAGAATGAGGTTGTGAGTTTTAGCTATTCACAGAACATAGTAGATGGTAGTCGTTAGTGTCTGTTTCTAAAAAGAGTTCAAAATGCGGTCTTGGATTCAACTCAAGATTGAGTATGAACTCTAGAAGATCAACTCTAGCAAAGAGTGTTAATCTTCTCGTGTACTGCGACACAGAAAATGACTGAGAAGATAAGATGAATCAAAAAATAAAAATCAAGAAGATCGATGTTATTCGCATTCTCAACTCTTTCACCATCCTATAAATGAAATTCATGTTGAGTATTTATGGGATTTTTTTTGTGGGTTAAATATTCTTTATCTTCTAGCATTTGTACACGCTTTCTAAGGTTTGCAATTGTTAAGATCATTTCTAGTGATGTGTACATCTTGTAAGAACGGCTCTTTTGTCAGTTGACTTTGCTATTAATTTTTGGAGTACCTCTTCTCTTTATCAATTGTGAAGTTCATTTTGTTTGAAAGCTTCACAACCTACTCAACACATCAAAACTAATAAGGAACTAACAATAATTCCTAATAGTATGCGCCTGAGATAGTTGTTCACCCTAGAATCTATTTTGGTTCAGAATTCAAGAGGTTAGAATCGAGATATTAGAATGAAGCAGGAGATTACATACACAAGTGGTGAGCTCAGATCTCGTGAGCAAACTGAATGAAAGTGTGTTTGATGATGTATTATTAATGTAATGAATATGTCATCCATCCTCCAAAATTGTACAATGGGTCCATTTTTTAAGAAAAAAGAGAATCTTGGTTTGAAAATAATCTATTCCTAATTTGGGTATAATCTCTTATTTTAAGGGATTAGTTACAAAAGATTCCTTCTATGATAATGACAAAAAAATGAATCAGCATGTTGAAGCAGAGTGTCTTCAAGCCCGACTGAAGGGGTTTCTTTGGCTATTATATTCCTTTCACGATGTATCACAGTCGGGGAGCCACCTTTCCCTTTGTCATTTGGCTCAAGGCTGATTGCATATGTTAGAGCTGACTTGGTCATCTTTCGTCTGATCCGAAACACTAGATTAGATTGTCTTCGGGAGGGCGAATGAGATTTTCATCCTCTAGCCGAAGGAGTAGTGGTTTTTACTAGATTGCTTAGGAGGACTTCCCTTCAGATCTTGCTCTTGTTCAGATCTCGAGTTCCTTAATTTTGATTGCTTGGAGGACCTAATAGCCCATTGTTTTTGCCCAAGTCCTTAAGAGTTGGGCGAAGACACAATTACCTGCATTCAGATCAAACGTAAAATTCGTGGCATCATAAAAATGAAGAAATAATAATCAACCATATGCATTCGGGCTTTAATTGAAAGACCATTTTCTTATAATGGTTTTAGGAGGAGGGTTGCTCAATTTTCTCCTTTGCATCGACCCGTTTTTTATGCGGGGATATCCTTTGGTAATTCAAGTTTATCAGGGCTCGTCTTGTCCTATATTAAATGATTATTGAAATAAGGATTAATTAATTTGTGAAATGTATTATAGAGAACTCATATTTTGGCTTCGGGGAGCGCTGGCTGGTGTTTAGTCATTCGGACTACAAGGAAAGTTGAGGGATTTTTTTGGGTGCAAAACTCTGTTTGGATTGTTTGGTCTAATCCAAAGTGGCATCTCACTCGGTCTCATCATGGGCGGTCCTAGCAACTCATTCGCTCACCGGCGCATGAGTGTGTTGACTTGTTCACACGAAATTTATGCTTCGGGAGTGTTATTGTAGGGCTTGAAGGGGGGAGCCTCCAACCTCTACTAAAAGAGGGAATCTAGGCATTGACAGCTTCGAATGGATCCAGAATTGCGTAGGTGGATAAAACCCCATTTTCCTATCATCATGCCTTTCAACTTTGCCAATATACAGCGCACCGTATATCTCACATGCAATTAATATAACTTCAATTCAATCTAAGGATGAATTGGCATGTTCGATGATGAATGGAACCTAATCAGAGGTTTGCGGGTTGTGGACTGGCTTTATATTCCAGACTAGCTGGAGCCGGACTCCGAAGTGAGCCCCTCGTTCGTGATCTTTAGTTTAATATCACCTAGATTGGTCGTAGCTAGCATGTGGAACATGCCCCTATTCACGAATCACAGGTTTTTAGTCCTCAGACTAGCATTAGCTGGACTCTGAGGTGAACCCCTTACGACAATACATATCTTTTTGATATTTTTTTTTATTTTTTGATGTTTTTATCCCTCAATAGGGTCTGAGCTTAGGTTTGGGAACCCTTTTATTCCTGAACAGAATGATGTTTAAGGAGTGCTCTCAGTTCTTGCACCTTATTCACAAATTGCCTCTGCTCCACTAGAGCCATGTTTTGCAATATGGCATCTGGATTCTCTGCCATCTCTCCTTGTTGCTCCTTTTATTTCCTTTTGTTCCTCCTAGAGTTTGCTTCGATTTTAGGAACAAGTGCCTTCGAGTATTTTACCCTTGGCTCGCATGTTGATGCACATGCGAATGAAAAAGAGAGAAAATCAGTCTGTGTTGACCAACACGAGACCGTGTCAACCGATACAATAGATTTCACTACGTCGACCGGCATACGCTTACGGCGGTCAAAATGGAGAACAAAAATCACACACACACGTGAAAATTAAAACAAAAACCCAATCCAAAAAAAAATCAAAAAAGACAATAACTAAACACAATCTGACTCTCCCCACCAATGGTGCCAATTTTATGGGTGCTATATTTTCATACAAATTTTAGCACTGGCAAATAAATTTATAATAATTCGAAGGTTGTTGAACCCACAGGGATACTGCAGCGATTATATTTCATGTACTGAATGTAGTTTTTCAATCTTTTGTTTGGCCAAATCCAAATTTTGAGTAGTTTTGGTTTTATGGAAATAACTTTCCAATAGAAATTCAAATAAGTAAAAGTACAAATTACAAGGAAAATCTACCAAACTGATCAACATGCAAGAAACAAGCAATTCAAACCCATAAAAGACTTTTGATGAAAAATCTATTAAAGTGGAATTAATTCCTTGGTCGGGCAGTTAAAACCTAGATTATTAATTAGTGATTATCTCCTCTCGATCTCAAAAAAAAAAGATTAGTCAACCTCAACAATAATCAGATATAAACCTATAATTGAATTCTTCTTGGTCGGACATAAATCAATCATATTAAATCCTCTCTTCCTATTACTAATTTTCACATCTTGGTATTTCAATTAATAACTAAATCCGATTCCAATTTTCATCTCTCGATCCTTCAATTGAAAATAGAATTGCAATTAAATTAGAGAATTTAAACCAATTTAGCGTTGAAAATTTCAAATCAAAACATGTATCACATATGGAGAAACCCTAGAATCAGATAAAGGTTTTAGCCTAACATATTGGAGTTAAACATTGAAACAGAAATTAAAAATTGCATTAAACTTACTAGAAAATTAAGGTACAGAAAAATAAAGAATAGGCCTTGAGGTATTTAACTTCAGGGTTGAGTTGGAAGTGCAATTTCTATCTCAAATATCGCACAACTCTCGATTAGGGATGTTTCCTTTTTGAAATAAACCCGCATCAACCGACATGGAAGTTGCATTGGTCGACGCACTTTCCTTATGTCGATATGCCCTCAAGGTTGAAGTCGTGTTGCGTCGATCAACTTCATGTCGACCGACACAAATCTGCATCGGTCGACACAGACTTCAACTCTAATGTCTCTTGACATAATTCAACTTCGGTCGAAACACAACACCTTGTGGCAAATTTTTTCATTCTTTCATCACTTTTCCCTTCTTTTGACGTATTTTCTTACAAAACTAAGTAGCACAAACATAACACCCTCTAAACTATACTCATGCTCAATTTATTAAGTAAAGCAATAAAACGCATATAAGAAATAAGAAAAGAATGTGATATGTGGATAGAAATATGAGTTTATCACATTTACTAAAATGCTTTTTTTTAATTTCAAGTTAGTTATTACTAAAAATAAAATTATATTTATATTTTTTTCATTTAGATACTATTACATTTTTATTAAGGGTAATTCTAAATGGAATAACATTTTTTGCTTAACGTAGCCCCCATTATAAAATAAATTATTATGTAATATTACAATACTATCCTTATAACCCCAATTTTAGATTTTAACTAAAAAAAACCAAAATTTATAACCCACACTTAAAATTTTAAGGATCATATATATTCTAAACACCTCTTTGCACATTCATGGATAAATTGTCTGCCAAATCTATTGTGACAGAATTTAAATATAAATATCATGATTGATTTTGTACAACAAATATAATATTACGTATTATATCTCACTGTTTTATATTATTATTGTATTTTATAATATAGTGTGTTATTATATGTTGCATCTGCATATTATGAATTAATTTATCATTTTATAGTATAATGTGATATTAGGTATCACATCTCAATATTATGAGCAATCACCACCATAATATTATACAACTATAAATGATTTATCAGTTCTTTTACTAATTTAAATTAGAATTATTAAATAGTATTGCATTTGTAATTTAATGATTTTACAATGTAGGGGAATATGATAAATGAAAACAAAACGTGTGTTATTTCGCTATAGTTGCGGCTATGACTTTATATATAATTTTTTGTAATTATTTACATAAATACATTGGTGGGTTTCTCATCGTTCATTATGACATATATCATATATATTTTGGTATTTTTGATTATAAAAAAATAATTAACTTGTACCGAATTTATACAAATTAATATATAAGTTATCCAAGATTATATATAAAACCATCTATATGATTAATAAGTTTATTAATTGTTGGTCCCGAAATCAGAGAAATATTATGAGCAGGAGAATTATTAAAAAGACTGCTTTTCTAAAAACTGACTTTCATAATTAGTTTTCAGTTTCAGGAAAACTAAGTTTTAGCTAAGTTTTAGCTCAGAGTAAGTTTAAGTTTCAGTTTTCAAGTGTACATTTCAATACTTAGAAAGTATTGAAGGTTTCAAATAAGTATTAAAACTTAATAGGAAGAAACTTAAATAAAGCGGTAAATCGACTAAAGATATTTTATAGTGGTTCGGAGCCTTAAGTCCTATGTCCACTCTTTCGAACTTAATTGGGAATCCACTAAAGTTCAGATTACAAAGCATCTCACGATCTATGCTAGCCCGTTGGGAATCTCCATCCAGAAAACTTGAATTGCTTCTTCTTCGGACTTGAAGTGAGGACACACCTCACAGCCTTCAATCTGGATGGTTGGATGTTTGCGGTTCTTCCCATAACTTCAGGTTGTTGGCGAAGCCTGTCGGAATAAGTATTCCAGAATAGAATACTTATTGCTGTGTTTATTACTTTAAAAGTAATAGATACCAAGTAAGGTAGCTTGAGCTTGAGAACTTGAGCCTTGTGTACTTAGACAGATACACATAAATTATAGCTTAAGTTGGAAAACTTAAGCCTCATGACAAACTTAAGGTGTTTGCACTTGAGCACAACAACTAGCAACGACTAGATATTCAGCTTCAGTTGTTGATGTAGCTACGGAATGCTGCTTCTTGCTAAACCAACTAATCTGTTTGTGCCATAGGAACTGATAAGTTCCATTTGTGCTCTTCCGATCAATTCTGCAACCACCATCTTAATCTGAATAAGCACTGAGAGTCAGTTTGACAGTTTAAGGATACCAAATACCTAAGGACTTAATTCCTTTAAGGTACTTCACGATTCTTTTTACAGCGTCCAGTGCGACTTCTTTGAATTTGCTTGAAATCTCGCACAAACACCTGCGACATAGGAGATATCTGGCCTGCTTGTATTCATATATAATAAAGATCCAATAATTCCTCTATAGCTCGTTGGGTTTACTGCTTCTCATTCTTCATCGAGATTAATCTAAGCACTGGGGCTCATAGGAATCCTCAAGGGCCTAGTTTTCTTTGGACAAAACTTATTGATCAAGTCCTTGGTATATTTCATCTGATTTATGAAGATTCATCCTTCAGACTAAATAACTTGAAGACCGAGGAAATAAGTCATTTTGTCCATCATACTCATCTGGAAATTGCTTTGCATCAGCTGGGCAAACCTCTCGCATAACTTCGTGTTTTTGTAACCAAAAATGATGTCATTGACATAGATTTGAACTAATGAAATGTCAATTCCATCCTTGATTCTGAATAAGGTTGTATCGATTTTCCCCTTCTGGAAACCATTCTTAAGAAGAGACTAGGACAGAGTATCATACCAAGCTCTGGGTGACTGTTTCAACCCATATAGAGTCTTTCTTAGTTTGTAAACTTGGTTTTATTCTTCAAAGCCAGGAGGTGTTCAACATAAACTTTTTCTTTGAGCTCCCCATTCAGAAATGCAGTCTTCACATCCATCTGAAAAACTGTGAAGTTATAATGTGCGGCATAAGCTAGAAACAATCTGATGGCCTCCAGATTGGCAACTGGAGCCAAGGTTTCATCAAAATAAATCCCTTCACACTGAGCATAGCCTTTTGCAACCAGTCTTGCTTTGTTCCTCACAATGGTGCCTGTTGCATCTCTCTTGTTCTTGAAAACCCATTTTGTTCTAATAACAGCTTGGTGAGTTGGTCTGTCCACCAAGTACCATACGTTGTTCTGCTTAAACTCAGCCAATTATTCTTGCATGGCATTAACCCAGTCTGTGGACTTTAGAGCATCTTCGTTGGTTCTGGCTGTTGAGACATAAAACATGATAATAGAGCGCTTCCTTGGCGTGTGTGAACTGGGTTACAATGTTGTCCAACACATCATCTTCAGATGATGTCTCAACCACTTTTGCTTCTAGATCTTAGTGACTTCGATCGGTTGACTGAGAGATCCTGGAAAGCAGTTCTTGAAACTGGAACAGAGGTTAGTGTAGACTCCACCATAGCTAAACTTTCCTCACTTGAAGTTTGATCTTTCAAAACTGGGTCCTGCGCTCCTTCTTCTTCATTTTTTGCTTCTACATATTCCAGTTCTTGTCCTTCTTGATTGATCTCTTCAGGTTGGGCAGCTTCAATTTGAGCAACTTCAGTTTCGCCTTTCTCAATTCCAACTTGAGCACCATTTTCAGTTCCAGCTTAAGCTTGAGCTCCCCTTTGGTTTGTGCTTACATTAAGTGTTAGAAAATCTATGGCCTCAGCAAGAACTATAGCATCACTGGCCTCTTCGGCAGGTTGTAATCCACCCAAATCCTTTGGAGTACTTGACCTTTCGTTCATAGATCTAGTTTGAGAAACTGCATTAGTATCTTCTTTTTCAGAACATAGTTTTTCATTGATATCCTTGATCTTACGAGTGTCAAGTTCCAGTTCTTTCATGGTCCTGCGCACTAGAACAAACTCATCAAATTCAACATTACATGTTACTTCCACAAGTCACGTAGTATTGTTGAGTACCCTATATCCCTTGTATGAAAGATGTCCATATCCGAAGTACACTCCTTCATCAGCTTTGGGACTAAAGGTATTCAATTTTGACTTTCCATTACTGTGAATGTGACATGGAGAACCAAAAGCACGAAAATGAGCAAGTGATGGCTTACGACCATTGTAGACATCATATGGAGTTTTTTGATGATGACTAATGATGGCAATTCGATTCTGTGTATAGCAAGTCGTCATCAAGGTTTCACCCCAATACCCTTCGCTTGAACTTGCTTCAGCGAGCATGGTCCTTCACCCCAAGGCCATTTTGTTGAGGAGTTCTCGGAGCTGACTTCTCGTAAGCAATCTCGATGTTTCCACAAAAATCCATCAAAGGTCCATTACAGAAATCTGTTCCATTGTTGGACCTTATCCTCTTCATGGTCACTCCTTTTGTGTTCTAAACTCTCATGGTTAACTCTGAAAGTTGGAGCTTGACTTCGTCCTTCGTTTTCAGCATTCTCACACAAGTACACCTCGAGTAGTCATCAACAACTACAAGAGTAAATCTTTTTCCTCCAACTGTGGGTGGCTTGACAGGTCCAAATAGATCCATGTAGAGTAGCTCCAGTATCTTATTTGTGCTTGCCATGATGGGATGGTTCTTGAATGAAGCTTTGGTTTGCTTTCCCACCTGGCAAGCTTTGCGAACTCCGTCCTTCTTGAATCCAGTTTTTGGCAATCCTTACACTAGGTTGTGCTTCGCAAGATGTCGAATCAAGTTGAATTTGAGGTGGCTCAATCTCTTATTCCAAAGCCAATTTGTGCCATCATGGGAGCTTTTTGCGACGAGGCAAGTGTCAACTTGGACATTCTCCCAATCCACCACGTAGAGACCTCCCTTCATTATTCCTCTGAGGTTGATCTCCTTCGAATCTTTTTCCTTGAGTGGCACTGAGCTTTGGCAAAGGTCACCTCATATCCGCTCTCAATCAGTTCATTTATCCTCAACAGGTTGTAGTTAAGGTTGGTAGCCAAGGATACGTTCTTTATGGTGATTCTGTTGTACTCCACGCATCCTTTGCCAATTACTCTCCCTTTTTAGTCATCGCCAAAACCTACTAGGGGTCTTCTCGCCATTTCCAGCTTCGAGAGTAAGTCTCATTCTCCCGTCATGTGAGCGGAACACCCACTATCCAGAATCCTAGCCCGCTTCTTCTTCTAGAGCTTACTCTGGTGTCCCTGCACCTGTAACACAGAGAAGGTTGGACTTCAGGTACCTGAGCTTCTACGGGTCCTGCGGCATTAGTCTTTGGGATCCACTATTTGGGAATCCAAACTTGTTTCACCTTAAGCTTTGGTGAATCCGTTCCGCTTTACTCTTCCTTCTAAAATAATGTATGTTGTTTAGATGCATGTTAGAAGGAATGGTGGGTGTGTGCAAACTCTTTCTAGAAACTGAGTTTCTGGAAACTGAGTTCCTATAAGAGTCTCGGAATCCTAGTCCCGGATGTGAAGTCTTCCTATCCCTGGAAAAAGAAATTTGATTGGGCTAAGACCTCAAGTAGGTGTTCCCCCTACTTGGATGAATCCTTTTCACATACGAATTATGATTAAAAGACCTTGGATTTTTGAAATCCGGACGTGAAACTGACTTTTTTACAAACTCAGTTTCAATTGCTGAAATTGGTTTCCTCACGGTTGGAACATATTTCTTTACCAATTTCTTAGCATTTTGGCTTGCTTTCAAGTTTATTCAGTTTAGAAACTGAATTATTTTTCAGTTTGGGAACTGAGTTCAGTTTGAGAATTAACTTTTTTCCCTTTAACTTGATCAGCCAAATTTGAGTTTTAAACTACTCTTTTGCCTAAAAACTTAACTTCAAAACTGGAATTTTATTTAAAATGATGATCATTAAGTTTTCTAGTTTCTGAAGTAGATGCATGATTGCTCAAAACATTTTCTAAAAAACCTAACACTGATTTTTCACGAGGATCTCTTTGCATGTTAAGGATTTTGGAAACTTTGCTAGTGCTCGAATAATGTGAGAAAATTAGTTTTGGATCACTAGCAACTTTCAGTTTTAAAGAGTCACATTTCTAAGAGAGATTTTGAAGATTTTTGAGTAAAACAAAATGCTCTTCTTTCAATTTTGTCAATTCCACACTGAGTGACCTCGATTTCTCAAATCTCATTAGTCAAATCTGAAACTTGGAGTTTCAGTGAGGAGTTTTCACCGACTAAGACATTTTTTGATTCATAAAATTTTGAAAACTCTTTCGAAAGGATTTCAAGAGTGATATCATCTGAATTCGAGCAAATCGATTCATTGTCCTCTAGGATGAATGCGAAAGAACTAGAAACCAAGTTAAAATTAGATACCAATTTCTCAGTTTCAGTTTCTGTGCGGCCATAAACACCAAGAGTGCTTCTTCTCTGATTCATCATCCAACGTGTAATAACCATCGTCCTTGTCAGGAATATCTGGAACTTTAGTTCGAGAAAGCATGGCCATTGCTACAACTTTAGATGCTCTCTTCTTGAAGATCTTCTTTAATCTTTCTCTCTCTTCTTTGTCAACAAGAGGGCACTCGTACTTGAGATGGTTTGGAGAGTTGCATTCTAAGCAAGCTTTAGGTGGCCTTTCACTAAACTTTGGGTCACCTCCTTGTGAACTTTCTGTTTTAGCCTTAGCCTTTTCAAGGAGCTTTGTCAGCTTTCTCATATGCTCCTCCAGCTCAGCAACTGAGCTTTCTTCTTCCTTCTTCTGCGAGTATGAAGTAGTAGGAGCAATTTTTGATGAAGAGGATTGACCACTTGATTTAGCAACTTGATACGGCTTATGTTGTCTCATCTTGAAGTTCTTTTTCACAAGGAAGGCCACATCTTCTTCATTTATTGTTGGTGAGCTTGCGCTAAGAAGAGCTTCATTTCTGTTAACCATTTGAATGTCCCACTCATGTGCTTGTAGTTCGGCAAAGACATCCTTGGTTGTCATCTTTGATAATTCCTTCTCCATGAGGCTCGTAGTTTTAACAAACCAATCTTCTTTGGGCATCTTGGAGAGAATATTGGCATTAAGATCAACAACTGTATATTCTCTCCCCAAGTTCTTCAGCTCGCAAACTATGGCATTGAATCTTGCTTTCATAGATTTAATGTTTTTACCGGGAAGCATTTGAAAAGACTCGTACTTGTCCACGCATATTTACATCTTGTTCCTCTTCATCTGGTCCATTTCCTCAAACAAAGTACGAATAAAATCCCATTCCTCCTTAGCGTTGTCATATTCAAGGGCTTCTTAAACCAGGGCCTCCGGTAGAGCTTGCAAGATCAGCTCATGCGCTATTGGGTCGAGGTGTGCACGGACCTTGTCTTCAGAACTCCATTCTACATAAGGCTTCTCAATGATGTCCGGACCATCTGCTCCTCCGAGCTGAGTATTGATCTTCAAGATCTTTAGAGGTTCGTTGGCTATTACTTCAACCATCTCGGGATAGATGTTCTTTAGCATGATAATGTAGGTTTTTACCGGCGAACCGAATCACAAAATCCAAATGAACCGGATCGTTTCATGGATGTTGAGAACAATAAACATACGATATACCTAGCATGCTCCTATGAATTTAATGCAGTGGATTTCACAAGCTTACCTTAATTCCGTAGTATCAGATCCGATCTTTCGCGTTTGACTTCCAATCTCTTGATTCAACCACGCGATTTAATTAAATTTGCGGAAATAGAAATTAGCAAATCTAATTTTTAGATTTAATTAAACAGAAAAAAGGGGAAAAGAAATTTGTTCTCCAGATTAGGCCTTCAGATATGTATCCCAATGCTGCTCAATCCTGCTACTGGTGAGGATTCCACAAGATTGTGAATGTGTAAGCCAGAGTCGAATCTCTTCTCCTCCCGAACACACCAGATGCACCGCCCCTCTCTATCTAAAACTAGGGTTTCAACTAATTTGAATTGTGATACAAACTGAGAGAGAGAACTGTCTATTTATAGACCTAGTGGGCCTCTTTTCAGCATATTTAATTTGGGCCAGGCTTGGGACCTTATGCAAATAATAAAGTGGGCCTATGAATTAATTAATTCCCATGTCCGCAACCCAGGACATAATTAATTAATTAATATTAATTCTTTTTCACCACATAACTAATACTGACCTACCACTTTATTACCACGTTATGAGAACGAGCTGAATTTACTAGAGAATCCCCATATTTAAGGTTACCGGACATTCGTTAATTAATTGGAACTTCTGACAAGTTCTATCTACAATAAATTAATATTTTATTTTCCTGAGCAGTACCACTCAAACCTTATCCCTTGTGCTTGAACTTAATAAGCCTGCAGGATTTTAGCACGATGAACGTTATTGAGCTCCTCAGGGAATGTCCCCATCCTATTACTCGTATATGGTTACCTAGCTCCAGTCTCACGCTGCAATACATGAACGGTTGTTACCCAAGATGCGAGTATGCGAGCATGTTACTCAGGCTCTCCACCATGGCAAGTCAAAGCAACAATCAACCCATGCAAGCCCCTGAACCTCCGTTAGGGTTTGGACTCAATCAAGATCGAGATCTTGTATTCTCTGATGTCAGATAGTAGAATACATCTCACTGTGGTCCAATCAAACCAAATCGCACGTACCAGCATATAAAGCAATCAAGACAGATTACATCTTTCCAACTATGTTGCAGCATATACTGATAAACTTATCCTCGTACGTTGTATCGGCTGTGATGATATTTATATCTCACTAGGTCAAGTGATCATACTGTCTTCTGCGATCTACAACACGCAATATGATCGTCCCTATCGGTGGGATAAGAGGATACCGTTGTTACTCGCATGTAAGTTTGTTAACAGATAGGAAATATTGTTGAATGTATACTCATCGTAATAAATGCTTTTTGTATACAAAACCCAACAATCTCCCACTTATCCTCAAAGCATTACACACGCTATTACAGAGTATACAGTGCTTCTATCTAGCCTAGCTATTACATCAACGATATACTCAGACCTAGTCCACAAATATGTCTTTCGTAAACCTTCTGTGGTAAGCACTTTGTGAATGGATCAGCTAGGTTGTCACTAGTGTCAATCTTCTTGATCTGCACATCACCCCTCGATACGATTTCTCGTATGATATGGTACTTCCTCTCTATGTGTTTGCTCACCTTGTGAGTTCGTGGTTCCTTCGAGTTTGCCACTGCACCAGAGTTGTCACAATGGATTGTGATACTCTTAGGCCGACTCAGAATCACATCCAACTCTACAAGGTAGTTCCGGAGCCATACCCCTTCTTTCGAAGCTTCGGAGGCGGCGACATATTCTGCCTCCATGGTGGAGTCAGCTATGCATTTATACTTTGCGCTCCTCTAAGATACAGCCCCACCTCCCAAGGTAAACACATAATCTGAGGTTGATTTCTTTTCATCCTGGTCCCCTTGGAAATCCGAATCTGTGTAACCCACAGGGCACAAATCCTCACTTTGATAAACCACGCAATAATTCCTAGTTCTCTTCAAATACTTGAGGATGTGCTTTACCGCAGTCCAATGCGCCTGTCCAGGGTTAGACTGATATCTTGCTACGATGCCAGCTGCATAACAAATATCAGGCCAGGTACACAGCATTACATACATGAGGCTACCCACCGCATATGTGTATGGAACAAGACACATCTCATCTTTTTCACTCTGTGTCACAGGACACTGCCTAGTAGAAAGATGTACGCCAGGTCTGAAAGGTAGCAAGCCTTTCTTGGCGAGTTGCATGTTGAACTGGGCTATCACAGTATCCACATAGGATATTTGGGATAAGCTTAACATCCTTCTCTTACGATCCCGTAAGAACTTAATCCCAAGGATGTACCCAGCTTCTCCTAAATCCTTCATTTGGAACTGTTCGGATAACCAACATTTAATCTCCGACATCACTCCCTCATTGTTTCCAAATAAGAGTATGTCGTCCACGTACAGTGCAAGGAAAACCACGCTCCCACTGACACAAAATCGGTATACACAACTTTCATTCTCCAACTGTGAAAATCGGTAAGATTTAATCACATCGTTGAAACATAAGTTCCACGACCTTGAAGCTTGCTTAAGTCCGTACAAGGAATTCTTAAGCTTCCAGACAAGATGTTCTTCGCCCTTGAGCATATAACCCTTGGGTTGCTGCATATAGATGTCCCTACCTTCTTCAAGGTAACCGTTTAGAAAAGCAATTTTGACATTCATTTGCCAAATCTCGAGGTCTAAGTGCATTGCTATGGCAAGAAGTATCCGGATGGATTTGTGCATGGCTACCGGTGAAAAGGTTTTGTCATAGTGTATGACCTCTTTCTGACTATAACCCTTTGCCACCAGCCTGGCTTTGAAAGCCGTAACTTCTCCATCCGCTCTTTTCTTTCGCTTGTATACTTACTTGCACCCTATGGCCCTAAAGCCATCAGGCAACACAACTTTCTAGTACACATCCATAGCAGTTATGAATTTAATTTCAGAATCCATGGCGATGCGCAACTTCGCAACATCCTTGTCCTGCACTGCCTCTTCATAGGTCAGTGGGTCAGAGTCCTCATGTCCGTCATGAGGGCTCAAGTCCGAAGACTCTCCCACGAACATGTACCTTTCTGGCTGGAAAATAACTCTCTAAACTCTAAACTTGCACAAACTGGGTTTGCATCCAAGGAAGAGCTCACAGGGTGTCTTAGGAACCGATTTAGAAGGCACCAAGTTTAAAATGTAAGCCGATGTTTACAATGCGTATCCCCCAAAAAGAAATGGGTAAGCTTGCATAACTCATCATTGATCTCGCCATCTCCAAAAGAGTTCTATTTCTTCTCTCGGCTACACCATTTTTCTGGGGAGTACCCGGTGCAGTCCATTGGGATGTAATCCCATGATCTGACAAATATTGGAGGAACTCATTCCCGAGGTATTCGCCACTGCGGTCAGATTGCAGCGACTTGATAGTTTTCCCGACCTTCTTTTCTACCTCAGCCTTGAACTCTTTGAATTTCTCGAAGCATTCAGACTTGTAGCGAAGCAGGTAAACGTATCCGTATCTCGAGTAATCGTCAGTAAAAGTGATGAAATACTCATACCCTCCATGGGCCTGTGTGGACATGGGCCCACGTAAGTTAGAATGGATCAATTACAACACATCCTCTGCTCGAGACTGACTAGCCTTGAAAGGCCTAGAAGACATCTTTCCCTCGATGCAGGATTTGCAGACTTGATAAGGTACAGGCCGGACTAAGTCCAATGTACCGTCATCTGCAAGTCGCTGAATCTGCTTCAAGTTGATGTGACACAGTCTCAAGTGCCAGAGATATGTAAGATCGTCATCAGAAGAAATAAACTTTCTCTTTCTAGGATTATCAATTACAGATGAATTACATGCAACATTCACGGAAGTCTTATGATGACAGTTAACGACATAGAGAGAGTTATTCAGCATTCCACGACAGATAACAACGTTATTACCAATGATAAAAACACCACTATAAAAAATAACTAAATATCCATAAACATAAAGTTTGGAAACTGAAATAAGGTTCCGTCGAAAATCCGGCACATATAAAACATCTCTCAAAGTCAAAATAGAATCATCAAAGTACAAGGTGACATCTCGAATGGCAGCTGCACTCACTTGTGCTGCATTCCCCATTGAGATGGTAACTTCGTCATTCTTCAGCACCCTCCTCGGTGTGAACCCCTGCAAAGTGTAACAACATGGTCAGTAGCTCCAGTATCCACTAACCACGAATGAGTACAAACCGATGCTAAACATATTTCTGTTACAAATGCAAATGACGTACCTTGTCCCTTACTTCTGCATGTGTTCTTGCTTGAAGTGACACCAACCCTCTTCATCTCATTTGACCTCCTTTCACGTCTTCTGCGACCAATCAGATTCTTATACCCAATATAAACTACATCTTTCAATGTGTTCAAATTGTGCACAAAATCTGATAACTCAGAATCCCATGAAGGTACGAAAGACTGTTCTACCAGGAGATAAGTAAGCAACTCTTTAAAAGTATACTCACTTCAATCTCTTAGCTACATCCTTCTTAAAGTCATAGAATGAAAGCGGTAATGAGTTCAGGATTATATCGGTCTTAGCCCGATCACTGATACATCCACCTCTACGTGTGAACCGATTCATGGTGTTATCCATCATCATCACATGTAATGTCACTGAACTACCATCAGTCATTCTCTTGCAGACAAGGTCTTTCATGAGATCACAGCTGACAATTCGTTCCACTTCACCATACGTAGCCTTTAAGTCCGTCCAGATCGCTATAGAGCTACAATAGCCCATGTACTTGAGCTTCAATTCTCTAAACAGGTTATCCAAGATTAACTTGTAAAATCCTCAGATGCCACCCATCTGTCATAGAATTCCTTCTCACGTCTAGAGACTTTATGGTAACGTGGCGCAAGTGGCTTCATAATAAGAATAAACATATGTTTGTTAGACAGGAGGATATACTCAATGCAGTATCTCCACTCAGGAAAGTTTCGATCAGTTAAGGGATTGAGAGCAAGAATATGATCAACAATAGACATAGACATATCTGAAACAAATAAATAATCTTAATAAGAACATATGTGCAGAACATTCGAAAACAAATGCATTGAAAACCTCTTGATAAATCAAATACAAATGTTTTCCACTAATAGCCCAAGAGTTCCCAGTGCAAGCTACACACGTAGACGTTTACGATGTCACCGTCAACCAGACTACTGGTTTTAAGCCCCAATCATTTAATGTCATACCATGTCAGGATTCCTTAGACACATGAAATTAATTATTAGTGTAAAACCTTAGACCAAGCCATCTCTCAAAAATAGGGAAGCAGCAACTGCATTATATTCTAAGATACTTCTAAGCACTTAACCACTAATTTAACTCCAGCCAAAAGAGACAGTTTGGCATGGTGCGTAACCATACCGCACGACCCTTAAAGCCGTCGTTATCTAAAATTTAAATCAATCCTAAAATACTTATGAAAGAGAATTACGCAAGCTACACTCGTAGATGTTTACGCAAAATCCTCCCACTAATCACATGATTTAAATTGTTTGTCTAGAAATCACAACAATTGCAGCCCATGCACCTCCGGGAATTAGCAAGCTACACTCGTAGATGTTTACTAAGGCGGGAGATACACTTACAACCTAGGACCACTTTGTGGAGGTCGACTGATTTTAATTCAAAAATTCGCTTAGTATTTTTGATTCAAAAGGTTTCTTAAATGCGCACATAAATAATTTCTTGTCATTATATTTTCCCAAAGTTTTGCATGTAATTAAACCAAGCCCAAAAATTCAAAATATAATCCGACAAGAAATTAATCACATAAGCATGCTTATAAAGTTGTAAATAATAAATCAGTAAAACATGATTTCCTATTATCTACACATGCTTATTGCACAATTAATAAATAACATATCATACGAGGTAATTAAGACAAACAAAAATTCCTCGTGGCCCCACAAAATAGGAAAATAAAATAATCCTATCTATTACAAAACTTGAAATTTGAAATTCAAAATTTGGATAACTCTAAATCTTCTTCAAATCTTCCAGGCCCCTGGCATCCTCAACCACGAAATCTTTTTGGATCTAGGGATTTGAGATTTGAAAATTGGTCCCACAATCCAACTGCAAATCCTAGGGTTTACAACATAATTGCACCAGCCGTCAAACCTCGAACCATCGCCGCAGCAGCAGCAGCCACCGCCGCCGCGGCTGCCCGTGCATTGTGCGTGCGCTCGTGCGCCCGCCGCCATCGTGCAGTTGCCGCCGTCTGTGGCTGCCATCGTCTGCGGCTGCTGCCGCGAGACACCTACTCGTACAGCTGGGCCGCTGCGTCGCGCGGCCGCCACCGGCGCAGGCACCATGCTCGCACGGCTGCATCGCCCCGTGGCCACACGTCGCGCGTAGGCCGTCGCCTGCCGCCATGCGCCGCTGCCCTGCGCTGCTCCGCTGCAGCTGCACGTCGTGCACGGCCTCCTGCTGCCGCCTTGCACCGTCGTCGCCTCGCTGGTCGCCGTCTTCATTCTTCGACCTATCCAAATTACAGATTTGAAAATAAAATTACAATAGCTATATTATTACAATTTTCCCTATCAAATCTAATCACGGATTTTCTCGTGATTTACAAAACACGGTTTAATCCAAACACAGATAAACCACCACGGATTAAATCAAACAGGTTGCCACGAGGAACAAAAACCAAACATCCACAGCAATTCAGAATCCACACATGCATAATCAAAATTGCTCATCCAACAGAGCTATGAAAACAGACCTCGGCTCTGATACCAATTGTTGGGATTTACAGGCGAACCAAATCACCAAATCCAATTGAACCGGATCGTTTCATGGATGTTGAGAACAATAAACATACGATATACCTAGCATGCTCCAATAAATTTAATGCAGTGGATTTCACAAGTTTACCTTATCTCCGTAGTATCAGATCCGATCTTTCGGGTTTGAATTCCAATCCCTTGATTCAACCATGCGATTTAATTAACTTTGCGGAAATAGAAATTAGCAAATCTAATTTTTAGATTTAATTAAATAGAAAAGGAGAAGGGAAAAGAATTCTATCTCCAGATTAGGCCTTCAGATTTGTATCCCAATGCTGCTCAATCCTGCTACTGGTGAGGATTCCACAGGATTGTGAATGTGTAAGCCAGAGTCGAATTTCTTCTCCTCCCGAAGACACCAGATGCGCCGCCCCCCTCTCTCTCTGAAACTAGGGTTTCAAATGATTTGAATTGTGATACAAACTGAGAGAGAGAACTGTCTATTTATAGACCTAGAGATTTAACCCTAATGGGCTATTGGGCCTCTTTTCAGCATATTTAATTTGGGCCAGACCTGGAACCTAATGCAAATAATAAAGTGGGCCTATGAATTAATTAATTCCCATGTCCACAACCCAGGACACAATTAATTAATTAATATTAATTCTTTTTCACCAAAGAATTAATACTGACCTACCCTTTTAATGCCACGGTATGAGAACGGGCTGCATTTACTTAAGAATCCCCATATTTAAGGTTACCGGACATTTATTAATTAATCGGAGCTTCTGACAAGCTCTATCTACTATAAATTAATATCTTATTTTCCTAAGCAGTACCACTGAAACCTTATCACTCGTGCTTGAACTTAATCAACCTGCAACACTATAGCACGATGAACGTTATTGAGCTCCTCAGGGAATGTCCTCATCCTATTACTCGAATATGGTTACCTAATTCCAGTCTTAGGCTGCAATACACGAATTGTTGTTACCCAAGATGCGAGTATACGAGCATGTTACTCAGGCTCTCCACAATGGCAAGTCAAAACAACAGTCAACCCGTGCAAGCCCCTGAACCTTTAGAGTTTGGACTTAATCAAGATCGAGATGTTGTATTCTCTGATGTCAGACATTAGAATACATCTCACTGTGGTCCAATCAATACGCAACCGCACGTACCAGCATATCAAGCAATCAAGATAGATTACTTCTTTCCGACTATCCTACAACCTATACCAACAGACTTATCCTCGTACAGTGTCTCGACTGTGATGATATTTATATCTCACTAGGTCAAGTGATCATACTGTCTTTTGCAATCTACAACACGCAGTATGATTGTCCCTATCGGTGGGATAAGAAGATACCTTTGTTACTCGCATGTAAGTTTGTTAACAGATAGGAAATACTATTAAATGTATACTCATCGTAATAAATGCTTTCTGTATACTAAACCCAACAGATAAAAGATCTTTTCTTCCATACATTGTACTTCACTGCGGAGTACTTGGGAAGCTTGACAACGTTTATCATCTTTGAGTACCTGAGGTAAGTTACAAAAATAATACAAGTGCAAGGAAGTGTGGATTCGGTCTTAAGAGACTTTCAACAATGACCAGCCTGTAAGGACTGACCAGCACTGATACCACTTGTTGGTCCCGAAATTCAAGATATATTATATGCTGCGGAAGTATTTAAAAGATTACACTTCTGAAAACTAACTTCCAGACTTAGTTTTCAGTTTCAGGAAAACTAAGTTTTAGCTCTGAGTAAGTTTAAGTTTCAGTTTTCAAGTATTCACTTCAATACATAGAAAATATTGAAGGTTTCAAATAAGTATTAGAACTTAATGGGAGAAACTTAAATAAAGCAGTAAATCGACTTGAATATTTTTAGTGGTTCGGAGTCTTAAGTCCTCAGTCCACTCTTTCGAGCTTAATCGGGAATCCACTAAGGTTCATATTACAATGCATTTCACAATCTATGCTAGCCTGTTGGAAAACTTCGTCTTTCGGTCTACTAGGTCACTCACCCAGAAAACTTGAACTTCTCCGTCTTCGAACTTGATATGAGGACGCACCCCATAGTTTTCAATCTGGATGGTTCAATGTTTGCGTTTCTTCCCAAAACTTCAGGTTGTTGGTCGGAATCAGTATTCCAGAGTAGAATACTAATTGTTGTGTTTATTACATGAAAATTAATAGACACCAAGTAAGGTAGCTTATGCTTGAGAACTTTAGTCTCGTGTACTTAGATTGATATACGGAAATTGATGGAGCCCAAGTAGCAGCTGTGAGAGACGATCCAGTCTACATTCTGAGTGGGCCGATGACTAGAGCTCGAGCAAGGACTTTGAGGGTTGGATTGAGTTTATTGATTAAAGGCATTTGGGCTGCAAATATTTCCAAAGAATCGATGCTGATTGTAGAGTTAAACGAAGGCCCAAAATTACTAATTTAATTATGTGTAGTGATTGGGTTTAGTTTAATTTTAATCCATTATTTTGGGCCAACATGTTTAGGCCATTGTTTTAGTAATTTCGAATTTTTATGTTTAATTTTCGAATTTTAGTTAATTTTCCAAAATTATAATTGTCTTATTAGTCTAGGATTTGAGTTGCGTATATATAGGCCTTGTATGGAACAATTTTGATTCAGTTTTCAGATTTTAATAAAGTTGTGAGGTTTTCTCCTTTAATTTCTGAAGGCTCAATATTCGAAATTCTAATCTCTAATTAGGGTTTTCAATCTCGACTAATCAATCGGATTGTCATATCCATTGGTGGTGTCTTTGCGTATATCCTTCGTTGTTGGATCAATTCGCTTCTTGGGCCATAGGAGATTCAATCTTGACTACAGTACTTGAAGGATTTCGAATCCAAAGGTGTTGGATCTTCCCTGTTATCAACCTTTGTTGCTTTCGCGTCGTGTCTGAGTCGAATTGTTCGAGTTCCTGGGCTGCTATCTAAACCTTTCGGCGAGGATAGTATATAAAATTATAACTTAAGTTGGAAGACTTAAGGCTCGTGACAAACACGGAGTTTCAGAGAGCCGTATCATTTTGGTATCAGAGCCAGGTTGTGTTTTTCTTTTCCTTATTATTTTGGTATCAATATCCAGGTCGTGTCCTTCTTTTCCTTTCCTTTCAGTTCAATTTCGTGTCTTGTTTGTGTTTTTGACACAAAAGACACAAAATTGAAGAAAAGGGAGAGGAAGGGTATGACCTCAAAATATCTTTGACAGAAAAGGCTCGGCGGGATTCAACTGGTAGTCATAAGAGTACTGGGAAAGGAGGACGTGGAGGCTCGTATAGGAGACAAAATTCTCAGTATGAGGAGGACGCCAATGACTATGCCGAGGAAGATTAATATGATAATAATCTGGGGACAATTAAAATGAACATCCCGTCCTTTCAGGGAAATAATGACCCCGAGTTGTATCTGGAGTGGGAGCGAAAGGTGGAGATGATGTTCGACTGCCACAACTACTCTGAATTTAAGAAAATAAAGATGGTTGCAGTAGAGTTCTCGGATTACACTCTCGTGTGGTGGGATCAGTTGGTCAATAGTAGGAGGAGGAATAGGGAGAGGCTTATAGAGACATGGGATGATATGAAGGCTGTTATGAGGAGGCGCTTTGTGCCGAATCATTACTACCGAGAGTTGTATAACAAGCTACAGGGTTTGAGGCAGGGATGTCGGAGTGTGGATGAGTACTATAAAGAGATGGAAGTGGCTATGATCCAAGCCAATGTAGTGGAGGATAGAGAGGTGAAAATGGCTAGCTTTCTGGTAGGACTGAATTAGGAAATTCGGAATACGGTGGAGCTGCAACATTGTGTCGAGCTGGATGACATGGTCCACATGATAATCAAGATTGAGGGACAACTCAAGAGGAGGGGCAACGGCAGTAATACGAGGCAAAACCCTACAGGCTGGAGAGATACCAAACTGGAAGTGGTTCAACACCAAAATGAGCCCCATGGAAAAAGGAGGAGGAACAGCCTCGAGGGGAAAAGAAGCTTTTTGTGAAGCCCAAGTCAGATTCCGCAGCTCAAGGTAAATCTGTTACCACTAACTTTCATAATAGAGATTGCAAATGTTGTAAGTGTCAGGGTTTTGGGCATATTGCTAATGATTGCCCAAATCGGAGAGTCATGGTGATTCGAGATGATGGAGAGATTGTGATCGATGAAGAGACTGCCCCGGAGATGCCTGATTTGGATGATCCTAATGAAGATGAAGAAGAGACTGTGGTGCCTGTAGCGCTGAATTTTGTGATGAGAAGGGCTTTGAATGCACAGCCTGCAGTCGGAGATGTGGAGCAGAGGGAGAACATTTTCCATACACGTTGTCATATCAACGATAAGTTCTGCAGCATGATTATAGATGGAGGCAATTGCACAATGTGGCGAGTCAGTCAATAGTGCAGAAACTAGGGTTTCAGGGGATGAAGCACCCTAGGCCATACATGTTACAGTGGCTGAATGATAGTGGTGTCATCAAAGTGGTGAAGCAAGTCAAGGTGCCGTTTCGCATAGGGACATATGAAGATGAGGTGTTGTGTAATGTGATTCCCATGCAGGCAAGTCACATGCTTTTGGGGCGACCGAGGCAGTTCGATAGGCGTGTGAAGCATGATGGATTTACGAACAAGTATTCCTTTGATTACAAGCAAAAAAAAGATTTCACTTGTTCCTCTGACCCCTAAACAAGTCTATGAGGATCAATTCTAGTTTCAGAAGGAGTCGGACCATGAGGTTCAGCCATTAGATAATAAGGAGAAAGGGGTGGTGCAGCAGTCCTTTCTAGCTTGGGTTGGGGATTTGACGTGGGCGGTTCAGGAGGAGAAAACAATGGTGTTGTTGATCTACAAGGAGAACATGATTTTAACTAACATTCCTGATTCTCAACCCCCTTATATTTCCTCTCTTTTGCAGGATTTTGTGGATGTATTTCCAGATGATACCCCAGTCGAGCTGCCACCCATTCGTGGGATTGAGCATCAGATTAATTTCGTGCCTGGAGCAACCCTTCCGAATAGACCAGCTTACCGAACCAGTCCGGAGGAGACGAAGGAACTGGAGAGGTAGATCGGAGAGTTGCTGGCCAAGGGGCACATGAGGGAGTGTTTGAGTCCTTGTGCAGTTCCATTTTTGTTTGTGCCCAAGAAGGATTCGACCATGAGGATGTGTTGCGACTGTCGTGCTATCAACAACATTACGGTTAAGTATCATCATCCTATCCCTCGTTTAGATGACATGTTAGATGAGTTGCATTGTGCTTGTGTGTTTCCTAAGATAGATCTGCATAGTGGATATCATCAGATTAGGATTAAGGATGGAGATGAGTGGAAAACTGCTTTTAAAACTAAGTTTGGGTTGTATGAGTGGTTAGTCATGCCTTTTGGTTTAACCAATGCTCCTAGTACTTTTATGCATCTTATGAACCATGTTTTGAGAGCTTTTATTGGTAGATTTGTAGTGGTTTATTTTGATGATATTCTATTTTATAATAGGAGTCATGATGATCATTTTGAGCATTTGAAGTTTGTTTATGATGTACTTCGCAAGGAGAGATTGTTTGCTAACATGAAAAAGTACATCTTTTGAAAAGATAAGTTGGTGTTTCTTTATTTTGTTGTTAGCGCAGATGGAGTACAGGTGGATGAAGAGAATATTCGAGCTGTCAAGGAGTGGCTGCAGCCTAAGAACGTTGGCGATGTTCGCAGTTTTCACGGACTTGCCAGCTTTTACAGGCATTTTGTACCCCATTTCAGCAGCATTGCAGTCCCATTGACTGAAGTGGTTAAGAAGACTTTAGAGTTCCAATGGGGAGAAGAAAAAGAGAAGGCTTTTGAGTTGCTGAAGTACAAGTTGACACATGCCCCGGTACTATCTCTTCCTAACTTTTATAAGACATTTGAGATTGAATGTGATGCTTCTGGGGTTGGTATTGGTGCAGTTTTGATGCAGGAAAAGAGGCCCGTGGCATACTTCAGCGAAAAGATGAATGGAGCGACGTTGAACTATCCTACTTACGATAAGGAGTTGTACGCCTTGGTGAGAGCCTTAAAAATGTGGCAGCATTATTTGTGGGCTAAGGAGTTCATTATTCACACCGATCATGAGCCGCTGAAGCATCTGAAGGGGCAACACAAGCTGAATAAGAAACATGCAAGATGGATGGAGTTTGTAGAGACCTTTCCTTATTTCATCAAATATAAGCAAGGTAAAGAAAACGTGGTGGCTGATGCATTGTCTCAGAGGTATGCCTTAATCTTTACTTTAGATGCTAAGTTACTTGGATTTGAGTGCATTAAGGGTTTGTATGCTTCTGATGAGGATTTTGGTGATCTTTATGTTGCATGTGAGACATCTGCTAGTGGTGAATACTTTAGGCATGATGGATTTTTGTCTAGGAAAAATAAGTTGTGCATTCCTAGATGTTCTCTACGTGAATTATTACTGTTAGAATCACATGGTGGTGGCTTGATGGGTCATTTTGGTATTGCTAAGACTTTGGTTGTGTAGCATGAGCATTTCTTTTGGCCTCGCATGAAACGTGATGTTGAGAGGGTCTATGGTAGATGCATTACTTGTAAACAGGCTAAGTCTAGGTCTAGTTCTCAGAGCTTGTATACCCCTTTACCTATCCCTACTGCACCTTGGGTTGATATTTCTATGGATTTTGTGCTAGGTTTGCCACATACTACGCGTGGTAGTGATTCTATATTTGTTGTTGTTGATAGGTTTTCTCAGATGGCTCATTTTATTCCTTGTCATAAGTTTGATGATGCATCTCATGTTGCTACTTTGTTCTTTAGAGAAGTTGTTAGATTGCATGGGATTCCTAGGTCAATTGTTTCTGATAGAGATTCTAAATTCTTGAGCTACTTTTGGAAGAATTTGTGGTGTAAGTTAAGAACTAAGATGTTGTTTTCTACTACTTGTCATCAAGAAACTGATGGTCAAACTGAAGTAGTTAATAGGACTTTATCTACTTTGTTGAGAGTTGTGCTTAGGAAGAATATTAAGAATTGGGAAGAATGTTTGCCTCATGTTGAGTTTGCTTATAATCGTTCAGTTCATTCTTGTTGGGAAAATTATCAAAGTTTCCTTTCCCCAGTTGATAGCTTAGATCTTTTGATTTGGTGTTTAAGTGTTTTGGTGGATCAAATCCTAAGTCCTACCAGCGTCAGTTTGTCTCTAGAATAGCTCTAGTCTCAAATGTAAAGTCCTGTTTAGGTCTTTTGAGTTGTAAGTCGTAGCTGATCAAGACTCATGCTGACACTGTTCATCAGCATGAGAACCTCTTACCTGGTGAAGGATTTCACCAGCCGACGACTGACAGACCCATGCTGACACTGTTCATCAACATGGAGTCAAGAGCTAATGACTGGCTACTGTTCACCAGTTGGAAGGATTTCACCAGCAGGAGGCTGACAAATCCTACCAGCAGAATATGTGTTCTGGCTGACACTATTCACCAGCAGTGAAGCCACCAGTCATGGGAGATTCCAAGGAAGGGTTAACATCCAGACAAATTGGTAGACCTTGATTGTGCTAAGGAAAGTCACCAGCAGAGACTGCCAGCACAAGATCACCAGTATGTTCTACCAGTCGGAGGTTACCAGCAGAATTGAAGATTCGTTCTCCCAGAGTCTTAGAGACAAAAAGAAGATTCGTCTGAGGAATATACTGACAAAGTAAGACTTTAAGGAAGGATATCCTTAAAGTCTATCAGTTCAAGACACCAGTTCCGATTCCTCGTACTGACGAATAGAGCCGTTCTGACACAAAGAGGTCTGTGTCAGAAAAAGCGGACACAAGCATGGCGCTTTCCGGAAATTCCTACCTGCCGCCGTCAGAAGGACATGCGAGGACAGAGACTTTTTCCGGATGTGTCCAAACGGCTATAATATTTGAATGGGATCCCTCGGCTATAAATACCTGGGATCCATCAACATTCAATGTTCTTGGCCAACTCTTCACCTACCGAAAGACTGAAATTTATTACGCTCAAGCAAGTAAAAGCATACAACTTTCGAGGCCTTTTAAAAGGCTATCCGTGTGTTGATTTATTCAAACACGAGACTTCAAGCTTCCAGCTTGTAAGTTACAGACCTCGCTTGGTGTTCTTTCTCTTTCTGAGGAAGAACATAGCAGCTCTAGAGCCAGCCAGCTCTTGAGTTATTACGGGCAGTTTGCCGTAGAGGATTTACGTTCTTGGGAGAACTCAACACCCAACCAGTCAGAGGAGGAGATCAAAGTGACGTGCTCTCACTCCATCCATCTGACGAAGAGTTGAAGAAGGACAAGGACCGGGAGCGGTTGATCCAGTGGACTGGTAGATGGGGCATCTACCAGCTGGAGATAGATCGTAGGACTCTTTGTACCGGATTACTCTTATAGTGAATTTCCAGTGAGTCGACTGGAGAGTGGACGTAGATCAGTTGATCGAACCACTATAAAAATCCTTTGCCTTTATCTGCTTTCAGTATCTAAATTTGTATTTGAAACCCAGCACTCAAGTGCTGGTGTATATCTGAAAACTGATAACTGTGTAAACTAGACTTAAAATATTCTAAGTGTTGAGCTATCAGCTGACCAGCCAGTCAGCCAGCCAGCTGAGCAACCAGCAGGACAGAGTGCAAGTTAGACTTATAAGTTCAATATTTCCGCTGCGTAACGTTATACACTCTGATAAACCGGGACCAACAAGTGGTATCAGAGCGGACGGTTCTTACAGACCGTTCGTTTCTGTGTCGCTTAGGACCGAGATCCATTTTCCTTGCACCTTGTTTGTCTGTTTGATTAGCTCAGGTACATCAAGATGAATAATTCGAAGCTACTCGAATACGGGACAGTGAAGCATGATATTTGGCGAAAGAGGTCGCTCATCTCTCTAAAGAGCATCCATCCAGAGATGAAAGATGTGCTAGAGACAGGGCCGATTGAGATCACCATGATACAGCACCAGCTAGGAGATCGTCCAGCTGCTGTGATCCCAAAGCCTCAAAGCGAATGGAACGCCGAGGACAGGAAGCGGAATCAGTTGGATTCCATTGCTCACGAGCTGATCCTGGCTTCTCTTCCTAAGTCGCTGATGGAGGAAGCCCTCCAGTTTGATAATGCCAAGGGAGTATGGGATTATCTGGATAGTCTATGTCAAGAAACTGACCAAATGAAACGCAACAAATTGCAGGTTGCAGTGGACAAATATGAGTCCTTCCAGATGCTGACTGGAGAAACCATCAAGGAGATGGAGGCGAGATTCAACGCCATTGTCAGCGAGCTGAAGTCTCTGGGCAGAGAGTACGACAATGCTGATCTTAACTCGAAGATCCTGTCCAAGATGCCTAAAGAAGATTGGTTCGTGAAGACGACAGCTCTAAAGGAAAAGGACCTGTCCAAGATGACTCCCAAGGAGTTGTTTGCTCAGTTGCAGGCACACGAGTGGGACATCCAGATGGTGAACAAGAATGAGGCCATCAGGAATGTCGAGTCTTCCAGCGTTAAAGCTCAGGACGAGGCGTACTTCGTCAAAAAGGACTTCAATTGGAAGCACAAGAAGCCCTTCCATGCTGAGAGACCCGCTGCACAGCACAACCAGCCGAAGGAGATCCAGTCCGCATCAGGATCTCATTCCAAAGGCGGCGAGAGCTCTATCGCTGAACTAGAGCAACAGATGAAAAGACTGGCTTTCCTTCTGGAAAAAGCCAAGTCAAAACAGGGAGTTTCTTCTAGCTCATCTGACGGAAAATTTGTCAAGAGAGCTCCTCGTGCTTGCTTTCAGTGCCAATCCCCTGATCACTTAAAGTTTGAATGTCCACAGGTGGACAAAACTGAGAGGGAAAGGCTGAAGAAGCTCTTTGAAGAGCGTGCTTCCAAGGCTGTTGCGAAAGCCATGCTGACAAGGACTGAGGTGCCTGACATACCCGACCATGATGATGGGGAGTATGAGTCAGATGGAGAGTCAGAAGAAGAAGCTATCCTGGCATTTATGGCAGCTCTCGGAGAAGAGCCAGCTGAAGAAGATGCTGAAGATGAGGAACAACTGGCACTTGCTGCTGACAATGAGGTACAATCAGTTCCTCAATTGCATATCACGCCAGTACAAATCATAGACGATTCTGAGTCGCATTGCTCCGACTCAGAAGACGTCACTTTAGATGTTCTTCAGCATGAATTTTTAAAATTTTATGAAATAAAAAATGTTTTGGCTGGTGAAAATGCTTCGCTGAAAGGTCAAATTACTGTTTTGACCAGTGAGATTGAAAAATCGAGGTCCATCAGCGAAGAGCTAGCAAGTTTGAAAAAGACTCATTTTGAGCTGCTCCAAGAATTTCAAATTACAAAAACTGAGCGAGATAATTTTCACAATCTCGTTCTGGAGCAAGAAAATCGAATCAATTTTCTAAATAAAGGCTCAAAAGACTTAGAAGCAGCTCTAAGTCATTGGAGAAAGCCTTCTGATAAGTCCGGGTTGGGATTTACAAAAGATTTGAGCATAAATCAACCCGAACAAATCAGTACTCATAAGGGTAAGGGCAAACTGGTAAATGCATCAGCACCAGCTGGTAATACCAGTCAGTCCCGAATGGCTAATCAGCATAGGAACCGTAAGCCCAGATATAGAGGTGAGTCATCACGACAAGAACCTCAACTGGCAAGGTCCTCTGCTGACAGGACGCCAGCACACCCCAGGAAGCAGACTAAGCCAAATTATTCTAAGGCAAGGAAGTCAGCGTCAGCTGCTAGTGGAATCCGACAGCCAGCACCAGCTGTTCAGAGATTCCACGCACAACCTTACAAGTATGCCAGTTGCCAGCATACTTACAAGGGATCCAAATCTCAGCGGAATACTGAGAGGAGGATATTTCCCGATAGGAGGAATACCTATCGGAGGCCTGAGCCCAATCAAAACCTTTTCTCAAGGGCTGGGAAGGCTAATCATCGTGGTCCTCAATTTCAGAGACCACCAAGGCAACACGATCAGTCGGAAAGAAATTTCCGACACTCTTGGAGGAAGATTACCTCCAGAGGATATGCACACACAGCCACACCTTCCAAAACCATGCATTATTTTAGAAGGAAGGGAAAGGCCACAGGTGATGTCAGCAAGGGTAACACCAAGCTGAAGATCACACAAGTCTGGATTCCGAAAGGAATGATCCAGAGATCTAACCCTGCAGGACCCGCTGATGATCGGGGACCTAAATGATTCTATTTTTTTTGCAGGAACTAGGTCATGCAAGTCAGCTTCAGAGGTCGAGCGAGTGGATCATTGATAGTGGTTGCTCCGCTCATATGACTGGTGAGGAGTTCCTGTTTTCAGAGCTCACCAAGGTCAGAGGACCTCCAGTTATCTTTGGTGATAACTCCAAGGGCCGAGTTATCAGCAAGGGATGCATAGAGAAAGATGATGTGCGTATTGTCAACGTATCCCTTGTCACCAACCTGAAGCACAACCTCCTGAGCATCAGTCAGCTGTGCGACAATGGTTATACCATTGTGTTTGACAAGTCTGGGTGCCAGATCAAGAATGAAGATTCTGGTGAGACCAAGCTGAGAGGTGTCAGGAAAGGAGGCCTTTATGTCGTTGACTGGCAAAGCGGGAAGACTGATACATGGTTTGTAGCCACCAGCTCCTTGGAGACTAACTGGCTGTGGCACAAAAGGTTAAGTCATCTGAACTTCAAAACTATTAATTACCTAACCAAGCATGATCTTGTAGATGGTCTTCCCAAGGGCGGGTTCAAGAAGGAAGGAATTTGCAAGGCATGCCAGCAAGGCAAGCAAACCAAGAAGTCCTTCAAGAACCAGTCGCCAGTCTACCCCAGTACCAGTCAGGTACTTGAGCTGTTACATATGGACCTGTTTGGACCAGTAACGCCGCAAACCATTGGAGGAAGACGATATTCGCTGGTAGTAGTTGATGACTACTCGCGCTATACATGGGTAAAGCTTCTCAGAACAAAGGATGAGGTGAAGGTGATTCTTCCTGAGTTGATCATCCAAGCTCAGAAACAGAGAGAAGTTGTGGTAAAGCGAATTCGTTCGGACAATGGGACTGAATTCTGCAACGGTCCGCTGATGGATTTTTGCGCGGAGGCCGGGATCAAGCATGAGAGATCTACTCCAAGGCAACCGCAGCAGAATGGACTTGCAGAACGTAGGAACAGGACGCTGAAAGAAGCAGTCCGGTCCATGCTGGCTGAGTCCGGCTTGGGACAGAGTTTCTGGGGAGAAGCGTTGGTGACTGCCTGCTACACTCAGAATAGAAGCGGGATCAACGACAGACTCCACAAAACTCCCTACGAAGTGTACTTTGGTCGTAAGCCTTCTATAGCTCATCTTCGTGCATTCGGTTCACCATGTTATATCCATAATAATGGGAAGTCGAAGTTAAATGCTTTCTCGCCTAAGGCTGATGAGGGTGTGTTTGTCGGATATGGACATCCCTCTCACAAGGGCTATAGAGTATTTAACAAGACTACCCAGCTTGTGGAAATAACATGCAATGTTGTTTTTGATGAAGCTACTTTAGTGCGCAGGACCTTACGCCAACTGGCTGAAGATGTTCCTGAGGTCGAGGATGTCAGCGACCAGTTGGGCAGGAATTCTTCCGATGCTCAACCAACTGGTTCGACTAGACCTATGAATGGATCATCTTCACAACCAGTTCCCTCAGGTGCCCATCAGCAACCTGAGAGGGTCGGTGATGCAAGTGACCTTGCTGAGACCTTTCACTCAATCTCTCTGAGTAATCCATGCAACAATCTAGGGGGAATCCCTACTGGCCTTTTTGAAGAAGAAGGCAATGATGGACCAGCTGGAATGGATGTTCCAGCTGATGCTGACAACGTTGGTGAAGGTTCAGACAATCAGTCAGAAGGTGATGCTGATGAAGTTGTTCCAACTGGTGAAGGTCCAGCACCAGCTGATGTTGCAGCCCCGACTGGTGGAAATGTGGAAGCACCAGTCGTCAGGACAGATGAACCTGTTTCACAGCCGGCACCAGCAGTCGCTGGTCCTCCCAAATGGCTGAGGGATCACCCAACTGATGCTATTCTCGGTGATCCGGAAGGTTCTGTCCAGACTCGACACGGCAGTGCGCTCCTGAGTTGTTTTATCTCTCAAATGGAACCTACTTCCATAGGAGTGGCGCTCGAATCTGCCGATTGGATCAATGCCATGCAAGAGGAGCTTGCTGAATTCACTCGCAATAACGTTTGGGACTTGGTGGAGAGACCATCACATCAGTCAGTGATTGGCACCAAGTGGGTTTTCAAGAACAAGCGAGATGAGAATGGCACCGTGGTCAGAAATAAAGCTCGATTAGTCGCCAAAGGTTACAGGCAGTGTGAAGGGATCGATTTCGATGAGACCTTCGCACCAGTTGCCAGAATGGAGGCGATACGGCT
This sequence comes from Plectranthus barbatus, assembly GCA_026898455.1. Taxonomy (NCBI): domain Eukaryota; kingdom Viridiplantae; phylum Streptophyta; class Magnoliopsida; order Lamiales; family Lamiaceae; genus Plectranthus; species Plectranthus barbatus. The sequence continues at coordinate 286,440 of JAPKLW010000490.1, forward strand.
GTTCCTTGCGTATGCAGCGTATCACGGATTCACAGTGTTCCAGATGGATGTGAAGAGCGCCTTCCTGAATGGCGAGCTAAAAGAGGAGGTATATGTCGAGCAACCTCCAGGCTTTGAAATTGGCACCAAGGTGTACAAGCTGAGAAAGGCCCTGTATGGATTGAAACAGGCGCCCAGGGCTTGGTACGAAACGCTGTCACAATTCCTTACCAGCAATGGTTTTCGGAAAGGGAAGATTGATAGGACCCTCTTTCTTCTCAAGGATGGAGGTGACATGCTGATGGTGCAGATCTATGTTGATGACATCATATTTGGATCAAGGAATATAACTCTCTGTGAGAAGTTTTCTCAACTGATGCAGACATCATTTCAGATGAGTATGATGGGCAAGTTAACATACTTCCTAGGACTACAGGTCCAGCAGTCAGCTGATGGAATTTTTATCAGCCAGCGGAAGTATACGAAGGATTTGATTCAGAAATATTGCCCAGAGAAAACTAAGTCCCTCAGAATACCTATGAGCACCAGTTGTCAAATATTTCTTGATGAGCAAGGTGAATCAGTTGATCCTACCATCTACCGAGGAATCATTGGATCACTTCTCTATCTCACAGCCAGCAGACCCGACATTTCTTATTCAGTCGGAGTGTGTGCCAGATTTCAAGCAAATCCGAAGAAGTCACACATGGAAGCTGCCAAGAGGATAGTGAAATATCTGAAGGGGACTGAATCTCTCGGAATATGGTATCCCAGGAATGATGAGCTTACACTCATTGGATATTCAGATTCAGACTTCGCTGGATGCCGTATTGACCGGAAGAGTACCAGTGGTACGTGTCAGTTTCTAGGACACAAGCTAATCAGTTGGTTTAGCAAGAAGCGGCACTCAGTTGCTACATCTACCACTGAGGCTGAATATGTTGCCGCTGCCAGTTGCTGTGCTCAAATAATTTGGATCAAGCAACAACTGGAGGATTATGAAGTGGACACTGGCTGTGTTCCAATCTATTGCGACAACAACAGTGCTATGTGCATCACGAAGAATCCGGTTCATCACTCCAGAACCAAGCACATAGATATTCGACATCACTTCATTCGTGATCATGTCGAGAAGAAGGATGTCAGCGTGGACTATATCAGAACTGAAGATCAACTGGCTGACATCTTCACCAAGCCACTGCCAGAAGCAAGATTTAAGGAGTTGTGCATCAAACTCGGTCTTATGGAGATTGATGTGAGCCCAAATGATGAGGAAGAATGAGTCCCAGCTCTCATTCTGTTCTTGATCTTCTGGAGGACGCTGATTACGACTAAGTCCAAGCTCTTAGTTGTTTTCATTTAAGTGGTATCTCTATCCATCAAGTGGTGTCTACTGCGGAATCTTGCCAGCACAGGCCCTCAGTTGAAGCGTAATTGGGTCCCAGCTCCCAATTCCTAAAGAAGAGAAGATTATGCGGAATAAAATTGAGTCCAAGCGCTCAATTTTCCATCTTTCCAGTTGCCAGCTGATAACTGATGGAAGTTTGCCAGCAGCCAGTACTATCAGCAAGGGGTATCAGTTGCTAACTGATGAAGAGGCCAACCAGTTAGGGGGAAGTATGCAACTGGTATGTGCTACTGATGACCAGTCTTGCCAGCTGTCTCAGAAAAGGCGGGATTGTTCAAATCCAAGTAGCGTGTACAGCTCTCAGAATTTAATGCGGCATTTAATGCCACATTTAATGCGCACAGCGTCTGCGCAGTCCGACGTTTGGTTGCCACCAACCGCTGAGCGCCACGTCAGCTACACGACGTAGCCCACGTCAGCACGACCGCGCACGTCGCACAGGAAACCGGGCTTGCTGATGACCGTCGATCCCCGCTTGCTGAGCGTTGATCTTGATCGTTTGATCCTGCATGGACTTGGGTATAAATACCCGATGTTTTTTCGACGGAAAAACCTTTTACGATCATTCAATTTCAGAAACCCTACTCTCTCAAGCTTTCCTTAAGATTTCTTCTGAAATTATGGCTTCATCTTCCCGACAACCAGATGATAACCCTCCATCTCCATCTACATCTTCTTCGTCTGGTTCACCAGACTTACCAGTCGCAGAAGCCCACATGCCGACTTACACTGGCATCACACAGATGGACGATGTAGATTACACCCTTCCGTTCGCTCGACTGGTTCAGTTGAACAAGCCAGCGACCAGGGCTCAACTCTCGAACGCGCAAATCAGGGCGGCGCAGGTTCAGAAAGAAAAAATTCTGAACGAGAAGCTGGCGCGCAAGAATTATGGAGCGGAGTTGATCGAGATGATCGACCGGGAAGGCCTTCGACAATATCTGACGGCAAGGCCCGAGACCTTCCATCCGCATATGGTGGCGGAGTTCTATGCACGGGCCGTGATTGCTGACGGGAGGAAGTCTTTCACCACTTCCGTCTTCGGCCATCTGATCACTGTCAGCGCCGAATACCTCGCCAACTTGTTCGGATTGAGGAACGAGGGAATGGAGATAGCCACCTACTTCCACAACGATGTCGAGGAGTTCAGGAGGCGATGGACGCAGTGGAAGAGGGAGGGGGTGACGAGTTTTCGCACTGGGATGCGGAAGTCGGAAATGGACGACTGGTGGCAGATGGTGTGCGACATCGTCGTCAGGATGTTGCAGTGCGAAGTTGGCTCATATGCTGAGTTGAGCCTGCGCAAATTCTCTGTGATGTGCGCGCTGGTGGATGGCGTGGAAGGGAACTGGGCCGAGTTCTTTTTCGGGAGACTGCTGGAGAATGTTGACCGCAACATCAACATTCCAATTGATGGGACGTTCACTCACTCCGTATCCTTTGGGCTGCGGATCAGCCATATTTTGGAGATGGAGATTGGAGATGGAGTGGACCAGGGGGAGCAACTGGTGAGTTCGGATTTCATTCCGCCCACCAAGGAGCAGGCAAAGCTGCCCCGCCCTGACTACCATAAGCCGCGGAGGCTGAGGGGAAAGACAGCAGTCGACCCAGCCACGGTCGTTTCGGAGGAAGAAGAGGAGGATGAGGGGGAACAGGTGCCAGTCATGGCACAGCCGCTGACGGAGGAGGCAAGGGCCGAGTTGAAAAGGAAGATGGAGACCGAGTCTCTTTTTACCCAACTGGAGGATACGGAAGTGGAGGCTTCTGGCAGTCGCCCTCAACCAGTTATGAAGGCGCCAGTCACCAAGAAGCCCTCCCGCAAGAAGCCAAAGACTTCCCAGCACCAGCAGCCACCATCAGCTGTGGCATACAACCCCGAGTCTGGGAAGATCTCCATCCCAGTCAAGAAGTCAGTTCTGGGCCTGACTGAGGAAGAGACGCTGGAGAAGATGACTCGCAAGCGCAAGCGAGTCATGACAAAGGCGCAGAAGGCTGAGAAGCACGCCAAGAAGGCAAGGAGTGCTTCCTTGGTGAGGAAGAAGCAGGCCAAGTCAAGGCTCCGGGCTCTGCTGGCGAAGCAGAAGCGAGAGGCGGAGCTGGCGGCCAGGGATGAGCGCTTTGCTCAGATCAAGGCTGAGACTGAGGCCAGGCGCCAGCAGGAAATACAGGAGCAACTGAGGCTGGCGACCAGGGGCAAAGGAAAAGCGTTCGAATCCACAAGTGCAAGGCCACCAGCACCAGCACCAGGCGAAATCTTATCTGAAGAAACTTTTGAACGCCTGCTGGTGATGGGCGCTGACAAGGATGTACTATCCCTTGTGGATGAGTACCAGCCGGAGGAGGAAACCGCTGATGTCCCTCCACCCGTGCAAGGGGGTGGTGGAGGTGACGACGTCCCACTGGCCGCGCAAGGGGGTGCCAGTGGAGGAGAAGAAGAGCGGGCGACCACCCCGGTACAACTGGCGAGCTCCTCGAATGTCAGTTCTAAATCCGAGGATGAAGAGGAACCAAGGGCTGAGAAGCCAGAGAAGGAGCCAGCTACGGAGGTGGTGCATCACTCTATGGTGCAGAGGATGGAGCCAAGGGATCTGTTCCCAGACTTTGAAGCTAAGGCTCAAGTTTCTGCCCGTCGCCCCCGATCCACAGATGCCTCGACATCAACTTCTGGGCGGCCAGCAGCATCCTCAACATCACCAGTTAGGCGTGCACGATCTGAAAGGCGTCCTTATATGCTCTGCATCCAAGAGCATCAACTGGTTGATGAGGATACTTTCCAGGCACGAGTGACAGGAGTGCACCGGTGGGAGCAGCGCGGGGCGATGGCATTTCATAATACAAGAGTGCCAGAGCCATCTGCATACAACATCATACCGTTCAGCGGACTCCCCCACCAGTCGGTATATGCCTCCAGAATCACTGACTGGTGCCTGCCTCTGCAGCCAGTGGAATATTACAACTCCACTCTCTATGAGTATGCTGCGAACATCTCGGTGGAGGTGGAAAATGCCGTCAATGATGAGATAATATCCAGCTACCGAAGGCTCTGGAGGGTGGATCCGGAACTATGTCTGGAGTTCCGGAGATGGAGAATTTTTGACAGATGCCAGCGTCTGCTGACTGTGGAGAAGCGGGCGGTTCTCTATGCCAGGCTGGGCCTTGGCTACTTGAGAGCGGAGGAGGAGTGGGCCAATGCTTTCATGGGCACCGATCCTGAATGCCACCAGCAACTGTCTACAAGGAGGATCCAGCGCCGCTTGCTGAAGATTGCAGAGTATAGGCAGCTGACTGGAAGCTCCGGCCTCCCGCCACGGCAAAAGGTCAAGTTACCTTTTCTCCAGTTCCGAGTCAGCAGTCGGGGGTACCAGCTGACGTACGCGCTCCGACGCCTCAGAGTGCTGGTTACCCTCCCAAGGATCCCTCCCTATCATGCTATCCTGTTCGACATGGCTGCCTGCGCCTTGCTGGTAGACCATATTGTGGAGGAGGATCCTTCTCGTGGCTTGTGGCTGACCCTTGCCGTCCCTCATGTTCCTATTGTCTCGGGCGATCTCGTCCCTGATTCTATGGACTGGCAAGTGGTGGAATTCACTGAACAAGTCCAGCCAGCTCCAGCAGCAGTGCCAGTGGTGGAGTCAGCTGAGGAGCCAGCTGAGGAAGTACAAGTTGAGGCACCAGCAGCTGCTGCAGTGCCAGCGGAGGAGCCAGCCCCGATGGAGATATCAGCTGCATCTGAACCAGCAGCGGCTCCTTCCGCAACTGATGTGCCTTCCTCTTCCCTTGCAGTTTCAGCACAGCCTCTCTCCGAGGTCCATCCGCCTGCGCAACTGCTTGATCTCATTGATGCCAGGATGGACCAGCGCTTTTCCTCCTACCGAGCAGAGATGGCGCAACAAATGGAGACCTTCACCTCTGGAGTGAACTCCTTTTTGGTGCGGATCCAAGAGGGGGAAGATGCGCGAGCACGTGCCGAGGCTGAGAGGTTCCGTCTTGCTGAAGAGGAGAGGAGGATAGCTGCTGAAGAAAGGGAGAAGAGCAGACAAGACATGGCGGCTCTTACTGAGATCTTGAGGAACCTAGCTAATCGAAATCAATCTCCTGGATCTTCTTCTCAGCCATAGGTCTTGTACTCTTCAATTTTTGGTCAAGTATTTTTTGTACCAGTTAGACTAGTCAGTTTTTTAATCCTGTACTTGTAATTGCATCATTAATGGATTGATTACTGACGGGTTGACGACAATTTCTCATTGTCCAACTAATGTCTACTGATTTTTACTTACCAGCTGAACTTACACATTTTGTGTAATCAGCACCAGCACTCCATTTGGTATCTTTTAATTCTAACCTGGCTCAGATTCTTACTTCATAATTTAATCGAGCAATATCTCTCCCAGGTTGAGGGGGAAGATCCTTAGGTTAGAGCTGATGTGAGGAAGTGGTTTCATGGGTTTAGATCTGATAAGTTTACTTGTAAAACCCAGAAATATTCTGTAACTTTCCTCATCAGCTGAGTGCTCGCTGGTTAGGCTTTGATCGCACCAAAAAGGGGGAAATTGTTGGGAAAATTATCAAAGTTTCCTTTCCCCAGTTGATAGCTTAGATCTTTTGATTTGGTGTTTAAGTGTTTTGGTGGATCAAATCCTAAGTCCTACCAGCGTCAGTTTGTCTCTAGAATAGCTCTAGTCTCAAATGTAAAGTCCTGTTTAGGTCTTTTGAGTTGTAAGTCGTAGCTGATCAAGACTCATGCTGACACTGTTCATCAGCATGAGAACTGTTGGTCCCGGATATCAGGGTATACTTTGGCAGCGGAAAATACGTA
>JAPKLW010000490.1:297642-365503 GCA_026898455.1 Plectranthus barbatus
GCTGCTGACGCTGACTCCTCAGCTGATTCCTCCACCAGCACCTCAGCTGATGCTGGTGGGACTTGATCTTCTGCAAAGTCCGCCTCCACCCAGTCAACGGGCTCCAGCTCCACAACATTCGGAGCACCAGCGACTGCAGGGACCAGCCATCTGCTGCGGGAGGGATCCTCCTCCACCACATGATCAATTAGCAACTCAGTGGCTGCCATATCGAACAGACGGGCAAAGTAGAGGAGGAGCGGTGGGAGGGCAATCAGTATTCGGATCCTTCGGAGAGCGTAGACCACCTGAAAGCCCCGGCTGGTGCGGTGGAACTGGAGAAAGGGCACTCGGACACGCCTTGGCTTCGGGAGTCCTGAGCTGCCAGTCCTTAGGCGATAATCAAGAATCTTCTGCACTCGCCGCCGGACACGCCTAAGGGACAAGGGCTCTGGCTCGTCAGTTAAAGTATCCATGAATTCATTCGCCCAGTCCTCTTCATTCCTCCAGTATTCCAGCCCCAGTCTAGCGTACAGAACTGAGCGCTTCTCCACCGTGAGATACCGCTCCACACGGTCAAAGATCCTCCATCGCCGCAGCTCACAGTACAGAGTCGGGTTGACAACCCACAGATACCGGAAGTCATTAAACATGTCGAGATCAACGGCATCCTCGACCTCCACCGTGATATTTTCTGCGTACTCATACAAAGTACGGTTGTAGAACTCCATCGGCCTCAGGGGCAGGCACCAGTCCTGGATGCGGGAAGCTAAGACCGACTGGTGGGGGAGCCCGCGGAGGGGAATGATGTTGAAAATGCTGTAGTCAGGCACTTGAGAGGTGTCGAAGGCCTCTTCCCCACGTAACTCCCACCGATGGGGTCCATTGACCATCTCCTCATATTCATCAGCGTCGACCACGTTGTAATTGAGGACGCTGATGGTTATGTCACGTCGTGGTCGTGAATCAGCACGTCGAGGCTGTGCTGGTGAGGATGTCGCTGGTCGTCCAGAAGTTGAGGCTCCTTGGGACTGTTGACGACCGAGCTGAGCCTTCCCTTCCTTTGCAAAATCTGGGAACAGGTTCCTTGGCTCCATCCTCTGGATTGTGGAGTGCTGGACAACTGGTGGCTCCTCTTCTTCAGAATCATCAGAGATAACAATGGGAGCCTTCCCAGCAGTCCTTGCACCAGTCTCCACATCCATCTTTTCTTCCTTCTCTGCCTCCTTCTCTTCCTTCTCCTCCGCCAGTTTTTCCGGGGTGGTCGCCCGCTCATCAACTCCTCCGCTGGCAACCCCTTGCACTGCCAGCGGGCCTTCTTCGGCAACTCCGCTTCCGCTGGCATCCCCTTGCGCAGCCAGCGGGCTCCCAGCCTCTTCCTCATCCGGCTGGTAGTGCTCGACTATGGACATGATGTCCTCGTCGACTCCCATCACCAGCAGGCGCTGATATGTATCTTCTGGTAAAATCTCGCCTGGTGGTGGTGAAGCTGGTGGGCTGGCACTTGGACTTTCATCATCCTTTCCTTTGCCCTTGCTTGCCAGCCTCAGCTGTTCAGCCAGCTCCTCCTGGCGTCTGGCTTCATGCTCAGCCTGCACCTTGGCATAGGCTTCATCGCGGGCTGCCAGCTCAGCCTCTAATTTTCGCTGGGCTGCCAAGGCCTTCAGCCTTGCCTTGGCTTGCTTCCTCCTGACAATGGAGGCACTTCTCTCCTTCTTAGCCTGCTCCATCACCCGCTGAGCTCTGGTTTGGACCCTCTTCCTCTTCCGGGTCATCTTCTCCAGCGTTTCTTCCTCAGTCAGCCCCAGAATGTTCCTTGGAGCTGGACCAAGAACCAGTGCCTGATGTGGCTGCTGATGCTGATGCTTCTTGGGTCTTTTGGGCTTCTTCTGGGATGGCTCGTCAGTAGGGACGATGCGGATGTCCCGGGGATGGATGCCAGTGGCCGCTTCCACTGCATCTCCCAGCTGGGCGAAGAGACGCTCAGTCTCTCGCTGGCGCTTGAGCGCAGCCCTTTCTTCTTCAGTCAGCGGGCGAGCCATAACTGGCAGTTGCTCGCCCTCATCGACCTCATCTTCCTCAGAAACACCCTCAGAAGGGTTCACTGAGGTCTTCCCCTTCAGCCTCCTGGGCTTCTTGTAGTCTGGGCGGGGGAGTTTGGCTTGCTCCTTGGTCGGAGGGATGAAGTCCGAACTGACCAATTGCTCACCCTGGTCCACCCCATCACCCAACTCCATCTCCAGTAGGCGGCTGATACGAAGCCCAAAGGATACGGAATGGGCAAACCTCCCTTTAGTCGGAACGTCGATGTTCCTGCCGACGTGTTCCAGGAGCCGGCCATAAAGGAATTCGGCCCAGTTCCCTTGAATTCCGTCAGCAAGGGCACTCATCACGGAGAACTTCCGGATGCTCAGCTCTGCGTACGACCCCACTTCGCACTGCAGCATTCGTACGACTATGTCGCACACCATCTGCCAAAACTCGTCCATCTCGGACTTTCTCATTCCAGTCCGGAAGGTGGTCACCTCCGCCTTCTTCCACTGGGTCCAGCGCTTCTGGAACTCGACGGTGTTGTTCTGAAGGTAGGTAGCCACATCCTCGCCTTCGTTCCTTAGCCCGAACATCTCGGCGAGGTACTCGGGGGAGACGGTGATCAGGTGTCCAAACACCGAAGTGGTGAAGGACCGTCCGCCGTCGGCGATCACCGCCCGTGCGTAGAACTCCGCCACCAGGTGCGGATGGAAAGTCTGGGGCGCCGCCGTCAGATACTGTCGGAGGCCTTCATGATCGATCATCTCGATCAGCTCCTCCCCATGGTTCTTTCTGGCCAGTTTTTCGTTGAGGATCTTCTCCTTTTGAACTTGTGCGGCTCTGACTTGGGCATTTGACAACCGATCACGGGTTGCCGGCTTGTTCAGGGCAACAAGTCGCGCGAACGGATAAGTATAGTCAATATCCTCAATCTTCACAATGCCGGTGTACGTCGGCATGTGCTGCTCGGCAACTGGTAGTCTGGGCTCACCAGACGATGAAGATGTGGAAGGTGAGTTGTCTTCCGGGGGATTATCAGTTGGGGGGCGTGAAGATGAAGCCATAATCTCATGAAACTTAAGAATTTTGAGAGAGAATGAGAGAGATTAGGGCTGGAAAAATGTGAAGGATCGTAAAAGGTTTCTCCGGTGAGGGACCTCGAGTATTTATACTCGAGTCCATGCAGGAATCTACGACCAGGATCAACGCTCAGCACGCGGAGATCTACGGTCATCAGCAGGCCCGATTCCCTGTGTTGACGGGCGTGGTCGTGCTGACGTGCTGCACGACGTGGTGCTGACGTGGTGCGCTGCAGTTGGTGGAAACCAAATGTCGGACTGCGCAGCCACTGTGCACATTAAATGTGGCATTAAATGCCGCATTAAATTCGGAGATCCGCATACGCCATCGGATTCGAACGATCCCGCCATTTCTGCGACAGCTGGCTTGGCTGGGCATCACCAGCATACGCCAGTCGCATACTTCCCCCTAACTGGTTGGCCTCTTCATCAGTTGGCAACTGATACCACATGCTTATAATACATTCTGCTGGCAAACTCATCAGTTAGCAACTGATACCACTTATTGAAGAGCCATTTCTCCACTTGATGATAATTTCTTCAGTTAGCAGCTGATACCACCTTGTAGATATACATCATCAGTTAGCAACTGAGACCACTTGAGAAATCAACCACTTGCTGGTAGCACGTCCTGCTGGCAAACTCATCAGTTAGCAACTGATACCACTTGATGATCAGACTAGCGACCTTAACCAAATTGAGAGCTTGGACTCAATTTTCGCCAGTCGTGGGAATGACCACCAGTTATCTGCTGGCAACTGGAAGTGGATCCATTTCTTCAACACTGCTAGAAGGTGGAAGCTGGGACCCAATTTCGCTTCAGCGGAAGATAAAAGCTGGCAAGATGAAATGAGAGCTGGGACTCATTTCCTTGGACAATTGAGGGATAAAGTCCGCCAGTAGATATCATCTGTGGTTGGTGGACACCACTAGTCGAGAAACACCACAACTGAGAACTTGGACTCAGTTGTAATCAGCATACGCCAGAGAATCAAGAACAGAATGAGAGCTTGGACTCATTCTTCCTCATCATTAAGGCTCGCATCAATCTCCATAAGACCGAGTTTGATGCACAACTCCTTGAATCTTGCTTCTGGCAGGGGCTTTGTGAAGATGTCAGCCAGTTGATCTTCAGTTCTGATATAGTCCACGCTGACATCCTTCTTCTCGACATGATCACGAATGAAGTGATGTCGAATGTCTATGTGCTTGGTCCTGGAGTGATGAACCGGATTCTTCGTGATGCACATAGCACTGTTGTTGTCGCAATAAATAGGAACACAGCCAGTGTCCACTTCATAATCAGCCAGTTGTTGCTTGAGCCAAATAATTTGAGCACAGCAACTGGCAGCGGCAACATACTCAGCCTCAGTGGTAGAAGTAGCTACAGAGTGCTGCTTCTTGCTGAACCAGCTAATCAGCTTGTGTCCGAGAAACTGACACGTACCACTGGTACTCTTGCGGTCAATACGGCATCCAGCGAAATCTGAATCTGAATATCCGAAAAGCGTAAGCTCATCATTTCTGGGATACCATATTCCAAGAGATTATGTCCCCTTCAGATATTTCACAATCCGTTTAGCAGCTTCCATGTGTGACTTCTTAGGATTAGCTTGAAATATGGCACACACTCCGACTGAATAAGAAATGTCGGGTCTGCTGGCAGTGAGATAGAGGAGTGATCCAATAATTCCTCTGTATATAGTAGGATCAACTGATTCCCCTTGCTCATCAAGAAATATCTGGCAGCTGGTACTCATCGGGATCCTTAGAGACTTAGTCTTCTCTGGGCAATATTTCTGAATAAGATCCTTGGTATACTTCCGCTGGCTGATAAAAATACCATCAGCTAATTGCTGGACTTGAAGTCCTAGGAAGTATGTCAGCTTGCCCATCATACTCATCTGGAATGAGGTCTGCATCAGCTTAGAAAACTTCTCACAGAGAGATATGTTCTTGGATCCGAAGATGATGTCATCGACATAGATCTGCACCATCAGCATGTCAGCTCCATCGTTGAGAAGAAAGAGAGTCCGATCGATCTTCCCTTTTCGAAATCCATTGCTGGTGAGGAACTGAGATAGTGTATCATACCAAGCCCTGGGCGCCTGTTTCAATCCATACAGGGCCTTCCTTAGCTTGTACACTTTGGTGCCAATTTCGAATCCAGGAGGTTGCTCTACATATACCTCCTCCTTTAGTTCGCCATTCAAGAATGCGCTCTTCACGTCCATCTGGAACACCGTGAAGCCGTGATACGCTGCATAAGCCAAAAATAGCCGTATCGCCTCCATTCTTGCAACTGGTGCAAAGGTCTCATCAAAATCGATGCCTTCACACTGTCTATAGCCCTTGGCGACTAAACGAGCCTTGTTCCGGACCACAATGCCATCTTCATCTCGCTTGTTCTTAAAAACCCACTTGGTGCCAATCACTGACTGGTGTGATGGCCTTTCTACCAAGTCCCAAACATTGTTGCGAGTGAACTCCGCAAGCTCTTCGTGCATGGCATTGATCCAATCGGCAGATTCGAGCGCATCTTTGATGGTCGTAGGTTCCATCTGAGAAATAAAGCAAGATAAAAGCGCTCTGCCGTGTCGAGTCTGGACAGAACCTTCCGGATCACCGAGAATAGCATCAGATGGGTGATCCCTCAGCCATTTGGGAGGACCAGCGACTGCTGGTGCCGGCTGTGAAACAGGTTCATCTGTCCTGACGACTGGTGCTTCCACATTTCCACCAGTCGGAGCTGCAACATCAGCTGGTGCTGGTCCTTCACCAGTTGGAACAACTTCATCAGCATCACCGTCTGACTGGTTGTCTGAATCTCCACCAATGTTGTCAGCATCAGCTGGAACATCCTCTCCAGCTGGTCCATCACTGCCTTCTTCTTCAAAAAGGCCAGTAGGGATTCCCCCTAGATTGTTACTGGGTCCACTCAGGGAGATTGAGTGTAAGGTCTCAGCAAGGTCATTTGCATCACCGACCCTCTCAGGTTGCTGATGGGCACCTGAGGTAACTGGTTGTGAAGATGATCCATTCATCGGTCTAGTCGAACCAGTTGGTTGAGCATTGGAAGAATTCCTGCCCAACTGGTCATTGACATCATTGACCTCAGGAACATCTTCAGCCAGTTGGCGTAAGGTCCTGCGCACTAAAGTGGCTTCATCAAAAACAACATTGCATGTTATTTCCACAAGCTGGGTCGTCTTGTTAAATACTCTATAGCCCTTGTGAGAGGGGTGTCCATATCCGACAAACACACCCTCATCAGCTTTAGGCGAGAAAGCATTTAAGTTCGACTTCCCATTATTATGGATATAACATGGAGAACCGAATGCACGAAGATGAGCTAAAGTAGGCTTACGACCGAAGTACACTTCGTAGGGAGTTTTCTGAAGTCTGTCGTTGATCCCGCTCCTATTCTGAGTATAGCAAGCAGTCACCAACGCCTCTCCCCAGAAACTCTGACCCAAACCAGACTCAGCCAGCATGGATCGGACTGCTTCCTTCAGCGTCCTGTTCCTACGTTCTGCCAGTCCATTTTGCTGTGGTTGCCTTGGTGTAGATCTCTCATGTTTGATCCCGGCCTCCGCGCAAAAATCCATCAGCGGACCGTTGCAGAATTCAGTCCCATTGTCCGAACGAATTCGCTTCACGACAGCTTCTCTCTGCTTCTGAGCTTGGATGATCAACTCTGGAAGAATCACCTTCACCTCATCCTTTGTTCTGAGAAGCTTCACCCATGTATAGCGCGAGTAGTCGTCGACTACCACCAGCGAATATCGTCTTCCTCCAATGGTTTGCGGCGTTACTGGTCCAAACAGGTCCATATGTAACAGCTCGAGTACCTGACTGGTACTAGGGTGAACTGGCGACTGGCTCTTGAAGGATTTCTTGGTCTGTTTGCCTTGCTGGCAGGCCTTGCAAATCCCTTCCTTCTTGAACCCGCCCTTGGGAAGACCATCTACAAGATCATGCTTGGTTAGATAATTAATAGTTTTGAAATTCAAATGACTTAACCTTTTGTGCCACAGCCAGTTGGTCTCCATGGAACTGGTGGCAACAAAGCATGTATCAGTCTTCCCGCTTTGCCAGTCAACGACATACAACCCTCCTTTGCGGACACCTTTCAGCTTGGTCTCGCCAGATTCTTCATTCTTGATCTGGCACCCGGATTTGTCAAACACAATGGTGTAACCATTGTCGCACAGCTGGCTGATGCTCAGGAGGTTGTGCTTCAGGTTGGTAACAAGGGACACGTTGACAATACGCACATCATCCTTCTCTATGCATCCCTTGCTGATAACTCTGCCCTTGGAGTTATCACCAAAAATAACTGGAGGTCCTCTGACCTTGGTGAGCTCCGAAAACAAGAACTCCTCACCAGTCATATGAGCGGAGCAACCACTGTCAATGATCCACTCGCTCGACCTCTGAAGCTGATACGCATGATCCTGTTCCTGCAAGAAAAATGAAATCATTTAGGTCCCCGATCATCAGCGGGTCCTGCAGGGTTAGATCTCTGGAACATTCCTTTCGGAATCCAGATTTGAGTAATCTTCAGCTCAGTGTTACCCTTGCTGACATCACTCATGGCCTTTCCCTTCCTCTTAAAATAATGCATGGAATTGTTTTTGGAAGGTGTGGTTGTGTGTGCAGTTCCTCTAGAAGTATTCTTCTTCTGAGGAGATCGGAAATTTCTTTCCGACCGCTTGTGCTGCCTTGGTGGTCTTTGGAACTGTGGACCACGGTGGTTAGCCTTCCTAGCCCTTGATGAAAACATTTGATTGGGCTCAGGCCTCCGATAGGTATTCCTCCTATCGGGAATTGTCCTTCTCTCAGTATTCTGCTGAGAGTGGGACCCCTTGTAAGTATGCTGGCAACTGGCATACTTATAAGGTTGTGTGTGGAACCTCTGGACAGCTGGTGCTGGCTGTCGGGTTCCACTGGCTGCTGGTGCTGACTTCCTTGCCTTGGAATATTTTGGCTTAGTCAGCTTCTTAGGGTGTGCTGGCGTCCTGTCAGCAGAGGAATTTGCCAGTCGAGGTTGTTGTCGTGATGACTCACCTCTATATCTGGGCTGATGATTCCTTTGCTGATCAGCCATACGAGGTATGCTGGTAGCACCAGCTGGTGCTGACACATTTACCATTCTGCCCTTACCCTTACCAGCATTGGGTTGGTTTATGCTCGAATCATTTGTAAATCCCAACCCGGATTTATCATAAGGTTTTCTCCAATGACTTAGAGCTGCCTCTAAATCCTTAGAGCCCTTGTTTAGAAAATTGATTTTATTTTCTTGCTCCAGAACGAGACTGTGAAGGTTATCTCGCTCAGTTTTTGTACTTTGAAAATCTTGGAGCAAGTCGAAATGAGCCTTTTTCAAAGTTTCTAGCTCTTCGCTGAGTGACCTAGATTTTTCAATCTCACTGGTCAAAATGGAAACTTGATTTTTCAGCGAAGTGTTTTCGCCAGCTAAAACATTTTTCATTTCATAAAATTTTAAAAACTCATGCTGAAGAACATCTAAAGTGACATCTTCTGAGTCGGAGCAATGCGACTCAGAATCGTCTATGATTTGAACAGGCATGATATGCAATTGAGGATCTGATTGTACCTCATCATCAGCAGTCAATGCCAGATGTTCTTCCTTGTCAGCATCTTCTTCAGCTGACACTTCTCCTAGAGCAGCCATGAATGCCAGAAGAGCTTCTTCTTCAGACTCTCCATCTGACTCGTATTCCCCATCATCATGGTCGGGGATATCAGGAACTTCAGTCCTTGTCAGCATGGCTTTGGCAACTGCCTTGGAGGCACGCTCTTCAAATAGCTTCTTCAGCCGTTCCCTCTCAGTTCTGTCCACCTGCGGACATTCAAATTTTAAATGGTCAGGGGATTGGCATTGATAGCAAGCACGAGGAGCTCTTTTGACGAATTTCCCGTCAGTTGAGCTTAAAGAGACTCCCTGCTTTGACTTAGCCTTTTCCAGTAGGACGGCCAGTCGTTTCATTTGCTGCTCAAGTTCAGCGATAGAGCTCTCGCCACTTTTGGAGTAAGATCCTGACGTGGATGGGATCTCCTTCGGCTGGTTGGTCTGCCCAGCAGGCCTGTCAGCATGGAAGGGCTTCTTGGGCATCCGCTTGAAGTCCTTCTTGACGAAGTAAGCTTCGTCCTGAGCCTTAACGCTGGGGGATCCAACATTCCTGATAGCCTCGTTTTTATTCACCATCTGGATATCCCATTCATGTGCCTGCAACTGAGCAAACACTTCTTTAGGAGTTAGTTTGGATAAATCTTTCTCCTTTAGTGCGGTGGTTTTCACAAACCAATCCTCCTTCGGCATCTTGGACAGGATCTTCGAGTTAAGATCAGCATTTTCGTACTCCCTGCCCAGAGACTTCAGCTCGCTGACAATGGCATTGAATCTCGCCTCCATCTCCTTGATGGTTTCTCCAGTCAGCATCTGGAAGGACTCATATTTATCCACCGCAACCTGCAATTTGTTGCGTTTCATTTGGTCAGTTTCTTGACATAAACTATCAAGAAAATCCCATACTCCCTTAGCAGTATCAAACTGCAGTGCGTCCTCCATCAGCGATTCTGGAAGGCACGCAAGGATCAGCTCATGTGCAATGGAATCCAGCTGATTCCGCTTTCTGTCCTCAGCATTCCATTCATCTTGGGGCTTTGGGACCACCGCAGCTGGACGATCTCCCAGCTGATGCTGAATCTTGGTGATCTCTATTGGCCCTGTCTCCAGTACATCTTTCATGTCTGGATGGATGCTCTTCAGGGAGATAAGCGTCCTCTTTCGCCATGTAGAGTGCTTCTCCGTCTTGTAGTCCATTAGCTTTGGGATATTCATCTTGAAGTACCTGAGCTAGACAAACAGACAAACAAACAGGAGTGCAAGGAAACGTGGATCACGGTCCTAAGCGACACAGAAACGAACGGTCTGTAAGAACCGTCCGCTCTGATACCACTTGTTGGTCCCGGATATCAGGGTATACTTTGGCAGCGGAAAATACGTAAGTTCGTTTCTTGCACTCTGCTGGTTACACAGCTGACTGGGACCTTGTCAGCTGGTAAGTCAACTGGCAACTGAGTATTCAGCTGACTGGCAACTGGCTGGTCAGCTGATGACTCAGGACTTAGAAAATTTTAGAGTCGAGTTTGCACAGTTATAAACTGGTTTCAGTTATACTCCAGCACTTGGGTGCTGGGTTTTAAATCAGTAAGTAAATGCTGAAAGCAGTAAATAACAAGGATATTTTATAGTGGTTCGATCAACTGATCTACGTCCACTCTCCAGTCGAAGCACTGGAAATTCACTAAAAAGAGTAATCCGGTACAAGATTTCCTACGATCTATTTCCAGCTGGTAGATGCCTCGTCTACCAGTCCACTGGATCAACCGCTCCCGGTCCTTGTCCTTCTTCAACTCTCGTCAGATGGATGGAGTGCGAGCACGTCACTTCAACCTCCTCCTCCTACTGATTGGGTGTTGAGTTCTCCCAAGAACTTGACTCTTGCTGGCAGCAAAACTGCCCGTAATAACTCTGGAGCTGGCTGGCTCAAGAGCTGCTATGTTCTTCCTCGGAATGAGAAAGAACACCAAATGAGATCAATAACTCACAAGCTAGAAGCTTGGAGTCTCGTGTTCAAATGATTGACACACGGAGTAGCTTTAAGAAAAGCCTCGAAAGATTGCTTATTCGCTGATATGAATGCGTTTGAGCTTTCGGTAGGTCAAGAGTATTGAATGCTGTTGGATCTCA
This sequence comes from Plectranthus barbatus, assembly GCA_026898455.1. Lineage (NCBI taxonomy): Eukaryota > Viridiplantae > Streptophyta > Magnoliopsida > Lamiales > Lamiaceae > Plectranthus > Plectranthus barbatus. The sequence continues at coordinate 308,512 of JAPKLW010000490.1, forward strand.
CGTATTTATAGACGAGGGATCCCATTCAAATTTACTAGCCGTTTGGACACATCCGGAAAAGTCTCTGTCCTCGCATGTCCTTCTGCAGGCGGCAGGTAGGAATTTCCGGAAAGCGCCATGCTTTTGTCCACTTTATCTGACATTGATCTCTTTATGTCAGAACGGCACTATTCGTCAGTACGAGGAATCGGAACTGGTAGTCTTGAACTGATAGACTTTAAGGTATCCTCCTTAAAGTCATACTCTGTCAGTTAATTCCTCGACGAATCTTCTTTTTGTCTCTAAGACTCTGGGAGAGCGAATCTTGAATTCTGCTGATAACCTCCGACTGGTAGATCATACTGGTGATCTTGTGCTGGCAGTCTCTGCTGGTGACTTTCCTTAGCACAATCAAGGTCTACCAATTCGTCTGATGTTATCTCTTGGAATCTCCCGTGACTGGTGGCTTCACCGCTGGTGAATAGTATCAGCCAGAACACATATTCTGCTGGTAAGATCTCTCAGCCTCCTGCTGGTGAAATCTTCCCAACTGGTGAACAGTAACCAGTCAATAGCTCTACTCCATGCTGATGAACAGTGTCAGCACGAGTCTTAGTCAGCCGCTTGCTGGTGAGACTTCTCTTAACTGGTAAGCACATCTCATGCTGGTGAACAGTAGCCAGCATGAGTCTTGATCAGCTACGACTTACAACTCAAAAGACCTAAACAGGACTTTACATTTGAGACTAGAGCTATTCTAGAGACAAACTGACGCTGGTTGGACTTAGGATTTGATCCACCAAAACACTTAAACACCAAATCTAAGATCTAAGCTATCAACTGGAGAAGGGAAACTTAGCCAGATTTCCCAACAAGAACCTCTTACCTGGTGAAGGATTTCACCAGCCGACGACTGACAGACCCATGCTGACACTGTTCATCAACATGGAGTCAAGAGCTAATGACTGGCTACTGTTCACCAGTTGGAAGGATTTCACCAGCAGGAGGCTGACAAATCCTACCAGCAGAATATGTGTTCTGGCTGACACTATTCACCAGCGGTGAAGCCACCAGTCATGGGAGATTCCAAGGAAGGGTTAACATCCAGACAAATTGGTAGACCTTGATTGTGCTAAGGAAAGTCACCAGCAGAGACTGCCAGCACAAGATCACCAGTATGTTCTACCAGTCGGAGGTTACCAGCAGAATTGAAGATTCGTTCTCCCAGAGTCTTAGAGACAAAAAGAAGATTCGTCTGAGGAATATACTGACAAAGTAAGACTTTAAGGAAGGATATCCTTAAAGTCTATCAGTTCAAGACACCAGTTCCGATTCCTCGTACTGACGAATAGAGCCGTTCTGACACAAAGAGGTCTGTGTCAGAAAAAGCGGACACAAGCATGGCGCTTTCCGGAAATTCCTACCTGCCGCCGTCAGAAGGACATGCGAGGACAGAGACTTTTTCCGGATGTGTCCAAATGGCTAGAATATTTGAATGGGATCCCTCGGCTATAAATACCTGGGATCCATCAACATTCAATGTTCTTGGCCAACTCTTCACCTACCGAAAGACTGAAATTTATTACGCTCAAGCAAGTAAAAGCATACAACTTTCGAGGCCTTTCAAAAGGCTATCCGTGTGTTGATTTATTCAAACACGAGACTTCAAGCTTCCAGCTTGTAAGTTACAGACCTCGCTTGGTGTTCTTTCTCTTTCTGAGGAAGAACATAGCAGCTCTAGAGCCAGCCAGCTCTTGAGTTATTACGGGCAGTTTGCCGTAGAGGATTTACGTTCTTGGGAGAACTCAACACCCAACCAGTCAGAGGAGGAGATCAAAGTGACGTGCTCGCACTCCATCCATCTGACGAAGAGTTGAAGAAGGACAAGGACCGGGAGCGGTTGATCCAGTGGACTGGTAGACGGGGCATCTACCAGCTGGAGATAGATCGTAGGACTCTTTGTACCGGATTACTCTTATAGTGAATTTCCAGTGAGTCGACTGGAGAGTGGACGTAGATCAGTTGATCGAACCACTATAAAAATCATTTGCCTTTATCTGCTTTCAGTATCTAAATTTGTATTTGAAACCCAGCACTCAAGTGCTGGTGTATATCTGAAAACTGATAACTGTGCAAACTAGACTTAAAATATTCTAAGTGTTGAGCTATCAGCTGACCAGCCAGTCAGCCAGCCAGCTGAGCAACCAGCAGGACAGAGTGCAAGTTAGACTTATAAGTTCAATATTTCTGCTGCGTAACGTTATACACTCTGATAAACCGGGACCAACAATTCTGCTACTCAGTTTTCACCTTTTGAGATTGTGTATGGTTTAATCCTTTGACTCCTTTGGATTTAACTCCTTTACCTACACAAGAGTTTACAAGCCTTGATGGGCATAAACGAGCTGATTTTGTGAAGTAGATTCATGAGAAGGCTAGGCAGAACATTGAGCGTCGTACTGAGCAGTATGTCAAGCAGGCGAATAAATGGCGCATGAAGATGTTCTTAGAGCTTGGAGATTAGGTTTGGCTGCATATGAGAAAGGAGATATTTCCTTTGCAGCGGAGATCGAAGTTGTTACCTCGTGGAGATGGTCCCTTCCAAGTGTTGGAGAAAGTGAATGACAATGCATACAGTTGATTTAAGTCCTTTTGATGTAGAAGACAGCTTGGATTTGAGGACAAATCCTCTTGAAGAGGAGGGGAATGATGGAGCCCAAGTAGCAGCTGTGAGAGACGATCCAGTCTACATTCCGAGTAGGCCGATGACTAGAGCTCGAGCAAGGACTTTGAGGATTGGATTGAGTTTATTGATTAAAGGCATTTGGGCTGCAAATATTTCTAAAGTATCAATGCTGATTGAAGAGTTAAACGAAGACCCAAAAATTACTAATTTAATTATGTGTAGTGATTGAGTTTAGTTTAATTTTAATCCATTGTTTTATGACAACATTTTTAGGCCTTTGTTTTAGTAATTTCGAATTTTTAAGTTTAATTTTCGAATTTTAGTTAATTTTTTTTAAATTATAATTGCCTTATTAGACTAGGATTTGAGTTGCCTATATATAGGCCTTGTATGGAACAATTTTGATTCAGTTTTCAGATTTTAAAAAGTTGTGAGGTTTCTCCTTTAATTTCTGAAGGCTCAATATTTGAAATTCTAATCTCCAATTAGGGTTTTCTATCTCGACTAATCAATCGGACTGTCATATCCATTGGTGGTGTCTTTGTGTATATCCTTCGTCGTTGGATCAACTCGCTTCTAGGGTCGTAGGAGATTCAATCTGGACTAAAGTACTTGAAGGATTTTGAATCCAAAGGTGTTGGATCTTCCCTGTTATCAACCTTAGTTGCTTCCGCATCGTGTCTAAGTCGAATTGTTCGAGTTCCTATGCTGCGATCTAAACCTTTCGGCGATGATCGTATCAAAAATTGTAGCTTAAGTTGGAAGACTTAAGGCTCGTGACAAACACGGAGTTTCAGAGAGCTTTTAGAGCTTTTGACTTTTAAGTTTAGTAGAGTTTTGGCTTAGCTTTTTGAGAGATTCAGGTTTTTATTTCTGTCAAGGTTGTGCCCTATTTATAGGCAGACTTCTCGACAATTTGAATTTCTGTCTGTTGGAGATAAAGATTGGGTCGTCCAATCATAGCCATTCGTCACCTGCTCTTTGTTAGACCCAATTTCAGTCCGATGAGCACAAACTTAAGTTTCCTCATATTGAATGTCGATCTACATTTTAAGGAATCTTCGAAATGATTTTGAGCACCACTCGGATTTCTTTTGTCTCCTTGAGTTTCACGTGCTCTATCACCTTTTGAAATTGAAAACAAAAATTCCCAAATTTCAAATTTTAAGTTTCGGCTTCTCTTTAGTGAAATCTCAGTTTCTGGACATTTCAAGTTTCTTCTTATCTTCAAACTTAAGTTCTGAAACTTGATTTCCGGACTTCTCTAGCTTTGACTTTTCTGAATTCTAAGTTACTGTCTGTTTTATCTTCACCTTCTAAGTTACTAGTTTCTATTACAACTCAATAAATCCTATACAAGGATTACATGAAGAAACACTCTAGAAACTTAAAGTCAGTTTTGACTCACCAAAACATCAAATAAAAAGGTAAAGTGAAACTCAATTTTTAACATTAATGTTATATTAATTTATCTTATAAATTTATTATATTATTATTAGATATTACTATCTTGTGATATTTGAAAAATATAATTTTAAAATATATTTGTTGATAATCACCATTCAATTTTTATGCCATTATATAAATTTAATTATAGTCTGATAAATTTATATAAATTATCTAATAATAAATTACCGAGATTTTGGTGAAAAATAAGATTTTTTGTTGATAATTAATGGAAATAGTGGTCTATTATTATGATATAGGAATTAAAAATAAGTTGACATATTTAATTAAAAAATGACTAAGTAATTAGTATTAATTAATAATTGTTTAATTAAATTATAAAGTATTTAAATAAAATGAAATAATAATTTTTTTATCAAAACCATTCCCATCTTTTTTTTAACTACTTCTTTATTTAGTATATACTCCCTCCGTTCTAATTATATAGTCTAGTTTGATCTTACACGTTTGTCAAAAATTATTTAATATTTAAACAAACTTTCAACATTAGCCTTATTTAAAGCATTAATTAACCTCACATTTTCATAATATTGCATTTAATATTCTCATTTTCCAAAATTATTTAGGGATGTAATGGTAAATTATCCTATAATAACAATACCAAATATAGAAACTGGACTATATAATCGAAACACCCTAAAATAGTAACCCGGACTATATAATTGAAACGGAGGGAGTATATAAATTAAATGAGGGACATTATAGTACGTACCTATACATTTGTATTTTTTTATTATTTAATTATGAATAATAAATAATGTTTTCTGGCCAATTAGTTCTGACAATTTAATATACTTCATCTATTTCATTTTATTAGTTTAATTTGATTTTTTTTCTATCTTTTTTATTAGTCTAATTTATTAAAATGAAAATATTGGTTATTGTTATGAGATAAATTATCCCGAATAGAGCGAATATAATTTATAATTTATATCGAATCATGGAACAGTAAATAACAAAAGCATGTAGAGTGAAGAAATGGGAAGAGGGGTAATGGGAAATACGAGGCAGCGGTGGTGAATGGTCAACATCGTCGATGTCCTTGGAATCAGTGATCATCAGCAAAAGTAATTCACACACACATTTGCTATTACGTGAGAGGCACTTTTCCTAACCTTTTAGTAGTGTTTCCAATCTAAAAACCTAATAGTTAAACACTTTACCAATAGGAAAAATATAAAAATATATCTCAAATATTGAATAAGTACTCACTTTTATCCAAATTTTTTAATATAATAATTTCAATCTTAAAGTTTGAATAAATTTTCTAATTTTATCTCAAACTTTTAAATATAACAATTTTGGCCTAAACATTAAATTTTTTTCCCACTGTCAATATTTAAACATCGAAAATCATACATGGATATACATATTTACATATATTACTACATTAATCTTCACTATATATTCTACTTTTAAATTAAGATAATTTTTTCAAAGAATATAATTTTCATGAATAATTTATTTTAAAATAAAATCTACGATAATAATTTCAATATATTTATTTTTAATATTAAAACGAATAAAGACATAAAATCAAGTCATGTCTTAATAATTTATCAAATATATTTATCTAATTTTCTTTATATTTAATAAAGATATCATGAGTTTTATTACAACATATTACTCTAAATTTTCTTATTCTTAATAAATACTTCATGAATGATAGTGTTCATGTAGGGTTTTCTTGTATGACATATAATTATTTGTGTTCATGCAAGATTTTCGATGTTTAAATATTGACAGGTGGGAAAAAATTTAAAGTTTAGGCTAAAATTGTTATATTTAGAAGTTTGGATAAAATTGGGAACTCATTCAAAGTTTAAACCCGAAATTATTATATTTAGAAGTTTGGATTAAAATTGAGAACTCATCCAAAGTTTAGGATATATTTGTATATCTTCTGTTGCGAGGAGGTTGCAAGAACACGAACAGATCGTACGAACTTAACACACAAACACAAAACTCAAGAACACGGATTTTACGTGGTTCGGCAAACGCCTACATCCATGGGAGGGTTGAGCACGATTTGTATTGCTTGAATGTACACGATACAGGTGGAAGATGATCAGAGCTCTCACAATCTCTCAATACAAATCTCTGAAAAACTAAAAATTGAATTCGAATACTCCCCTAAACCAGAAAAATAAGTGATGCCGACTTCAACCAACAGAAGTAACTGATTTTCTTTCTTCAACCAATCGTCGATTTCCACGTGGGCAGATCCCACTTAAATCTGAACTGAAAACCCGACTCTCTTAGTAACACACGCTTTAAGAATTTAACCAGCTCCCTCAATTTCCTTCATCCATACGTACACACTGCCTTGCATTCATTATTCACATTTCTCCCTCCGGAATGTAAGGCTAGCTAGACATACCCTTCCCTCCATTAGTTCCATTACAGAACCCAGAACTGATCATCTTGATCAGTACACTCCAACCAACTTCAGACATAATACAAATTTCACAGATGGTTTGTCAAAACATATGCGGCATTATCATGTGTGGAGATCTTTTGCATCTTGACATCTCCCCTTTCAGTGATCTCCCTAACAAAGTGATAGCGAACATCTATGTGTTTCGACTTATGGTGGAACACATGATGTTTTGTGAGCTGCAAGGCACTCTGGCTGTCGCACATTACGCGCACAACCTGCTGTGACACCCCAAGTTCAGACAATAGACCCTTCAGCCATAGCGCCTCTTTAATTGCATCAGTCACCGCCATAAACTCAACCTCAGTCGTGGATAAGGCTACAACAGTTTGTAACTTTGATTTCCAAGTGACTGTTGTGCCTTACAAGGTGAAGATATATCCCGTTTGCGAATTCCTTGTATCTATACTAGCAGCAAAATCTGAATCTACAAAACCCATCAGAGGTTCAAAAACTTTTGTCTCAGTTTTCCCTTCAAACCTCAGTCCATAATGAGGTGTCTTCTTCAGGTATCTCAGCATGCCAGTCAATGTTGTCCAGTGCTTCTTCCGAGGTCTTGACATATACCTGCTCGTAACACTAATTGAATATGCCAAATCTGGCCTGGAGCAAATCATTAGATACATGATGTTGCCCACCATGCTAGCATACGGTATCTGATCCATGAACATCCTTTCTTCATCATCTTTTGGGCACATATCTTCCGAAAGCTTCACATCAACTCCTAATGGCAATTCTAGAGGCCTACAATCTTTCATTCCAAATCTCTCCAATACCTTGGACATATATCCTTGCTGAGACAACTTAAGAGTTCCTGTTAACCTGTCTCTCAGAATGTCCATTCCTAATATCTTGCTCGCTTCACCCAGATTTTTCATGTCGAACTCAGCCTCAAGATCACTCTTAACCTTCTCTATATCATCCAAATACTTACCAGCCAACAACATGTCGTCCACATATAAGAGCAATAGGATAAGGCTAGAGTTAGTACCTTGCTTCATATAAACACACCTGTCATATTTCGATCTGGAGAAACCAATCTGAAGCATGTAGGTGTCAAACCTCTTGTTCCATTACCTGGGACTTTGCTTAAGCCCATATAAAGATTTCTTTAGTTGGCATACCTTCTTTTCAGCTCCAACTTCCACAAAACCTGGCGGCTGATCCATTTACAAGATTTCTTCCAAATCTCCATGAAGAAAAGTCGTCTTTACATCCAATTGATGCAGCTCAAGGTTGAACTAATTCACTAATGCCAACAACACCCTTATAGAAGTGTGTTTAACCACATGAGAGAACACCTCATTAAAATCTATGCCCTCTCTTTGAGAATATCCTTTGGCAACTAACCTTGCTTTAAATCTTAGCTTTGGAGGGTTAGTGTTTTCTATCTTTCATTTGAATAACCATCTGCATCCTATACATCTTTGTTTCGGGGGCTTATAAACCAATATCTAGGTTTGGTTTTGCTTGAGAGAGGCTGATTCTTCTTCCATGGCTTGCTGCCACATCTCATTCTTATTGCTTTTACAAGCTTCTTCAAATGAATTTGGCTAATTTCCTTCCACCTTTTTAGCAATGTTCAGACTCAGAAATACAAGGCCTGCCTCACTAAATCTCCTTGGAAGATGTATCTCCCTCCTCACCCTATCCCTAGCTAGTTTATAATCAACTAGAGACGGGTTTGGTGTAGTCTGCGGTGCTGTTATGGTTTGCTGTTCATTTTCACTTTTTGAATCTTTTAGCTAAGTATGGTGAGCCCTCTGAATATCTGAATCACCCAAGTATTCAGGTGTTCCTTCTTCTTTCTCCTTGCATTCAGTTTGATAAAGCATAATGTCCTCATTGAACTTCACATCTCTAGTTATTATTATCTTATGATTTCCTGGCTCAATGCACCACAACCTATCACACCTTGGGGATATCAAAGAAATACACACTTGAGAGCTCTTGGGTCAAGTTTATCTTGCTTGACATGGGCATAAGCTCAACACCCAAACACTTTCAGGTATGAGTAATGTGGAGCTGTCCCAAATCACATCTCATCGGGTGTTTTGAAGTTTATAACTACAGACGGAGACTTGTTGATTAGATGACAAGCTGTAGAGGCTGCCTCACCCCAGAACTTTTTGGGCAGACCCGAGCTATGAAGCATAAATCTTATCTTTTCTAGGAGTGTTCGGTTCATCCTCTCTATCACACCATTCTGCTGAGGGTTGTATGGGACCGTTCTGTGTCTTCTAATTCCCTTTGCTCTGAAGAATGAATCGATTCTTCATTGACAAACTCAAGACCATTATCGGTCCTGAGACACTTCACTGTGGTGCCCTTTTCATTTTCTACAATTTGGCACCAATCCTTTAGCTTCTGGGGTGTTTGGTTCTTAGACTTGAGTATTATGATCCAAAGTTTTCTGGAGTAGTCGTCCATAATACCAAGATAATACCTGCCCCCTCTTAATGTCTCAGTTTGGGAAGGACCCCATAAATCAGCATAAACGTACTCCAGTGGGGCAGTACTCCTTGTTTGTGAAGGTTTATATGGTAGTTTGGTGCTCTTTGATGTTAGGCAGTCATCACACTTTCTCAGATCACAACTGCTACCTAAATCGTTCAAACCTTGCTTTTCCAGCTCCAAGAGCCCCTTCTCACCCAAGTGGGCAAGCCTAGCATGCCACACTTTGATATTAACACCTACAATGGGATCAACTTGGCCAAGCTCGGTATCAGCAAGTAGGTAATAAATGTTGTTAACCCTATTTCCTCGTAGCACTTCAACTCCTTCCTTGCAGACTTGTATAAGTCCTTCATTCCCTACAAATTGGTACCCTTTTGCTTCAAGAGTACCCAATGATATCAGATTCGTTTTTATTGAAGGAATGAACTTCACATCCTTCAATATCTTCACTTGCCCCAGAACAAACTTTGTTCCTCCACAAATTTACAAGTATATAGGCGCTGCTTCAAATATATCCTATTTACAAGGGATTTAGTCATGTAAAGAGACTCCAGCTTCTTCCATACGTCTGCTGTTGTGGTTTCTTTCGCTACTTCTCTCAAGACCTTATCATCGATACTCAGGAAGATGGCACTGCGTGCCTTATTGTTCATGGTTTTGATTTTCTCTTTATCATCATCTGTTATGGCAGTCTTCGGTTTAAGAACAACTGCGTCTAACCCTTGCTGGGTTAGAATGGCTAACATCTTTATCTTCCATAACCCAAAATCATTCTTACCATTAAACTTATCAATTTCATATCTGGTAGAACCCATCTTGGATTCCAATCACAGCACTCCCAAGAAAAAAACAAGACAGAAAAGAAAATCGAATGTATTTTCACAAAACACCACGTAAAACCCCCAATACTCCACAAGATTGATCACTCAATTATTCACCAAGAATCTTACTGTCTACACATAATGCAAGTTGCAGAAAGAGGTTCAAGAGTAGTCAAAAGTGTTGGATCTTACTTGCTTCAACTCAGTGCATTAGATGCACCTCACCGGATATGGCGATCTTCAGATTCGCCGGAATTCGATCTTGCATTCTCCTCTTGTGTGCTTCCCATAGACGGCGCCACTTTGTTGCGAGGAGGTTGCAAGAACACGAGCATATCGTACGAACTTAACACACAAACACAAAACTCAAGAACACGGATTTTACGTGGTTCGGCAAATGCCTACATCCACGGGAGGGTTGAGCACGATTTTTATTGCTTGAATGTACACAATACAGGTGGAAGATGATCAGAGCGCTCACAATCTCTCAATACAAATCTTTGAAAAACTAAAAAACTGAATTCGATACTCCCCTAAACCAGAATATAAGAGATGCCGACTTCAACCAACAGAAATAACTGATTTTCTTTCTTCAACCAATCTTCGATCTCCACGTGGGCAGCTCCCACTTAAATCTGAACTGAAAACTCGACTCTCTTAGTAACACACGCTTTCAGAATTTAACCAGCTCCCTCAATTTCCTTCATGCATATGTACACACTGCCTTGCATTCATTATTCACATCTTCCCTTACCAATAATTAATTAGTTATAATTTTAAATAATATTGAATACATCTCTCTTTATATTTTTTTAATTATTTTACTTTAATTTAAAATCATAAACAAATGGCTTCAAAAAAATTCAAATTTATGACATCTTGATCATAAGTAAGGTACTTTCATAACTGCACATCTCAAACAATGAACGAATGCATCTCCATTCATATAAATAGTATAAGTCAATTTAAAAAAAATCAAACATGATAATCAAGCTCTTTATTGATAATTAATTGATTATAATAGAAACATATCTTTCCATTTAATGGTACAATTCAATTTTCGTAAAAAAAAAAAAAAAAAAAAAACTCTACTAGAAAGTCTACCCTATCCCCTACACGTTATCTTACTTATTAAACAAATTTGAAATATAAATAATGATTTTATAAATTTATATAAGTTCAATAATGGAGATCGATGTGCAACGATTTATCAGGATATATCAACAAAATATTGAAAATAAGAGAAGATTAGACTTATTTTATATTATGATAAGATTAGATATTTAGTTATTTTTAGTATTCATAACAATATTTGATTTCCTAATATGATTAGGATTAAATTGATTTTTTTATTAGGATTATGATTTATTTCTATAAATAGGACCTATTATTTTTGTTTTTAATTCACTTTTTAGTTTTCAATTTCCAATTAATAAAAATTGTTTAATTTTCCAATTTTGAAAGTTCTTGAATTTTTGTGGAGTACCTTGAAATTTAATTTTGACTTATTAATTGGATTTTCACATCCGTTTGTAGTGTCTTCTCATCTGAAATACGTCTGTCATTTGAAGGGTTGAATTTCAAGAGCTTAATTTCCATTGTATCAAATCGTTTCCACATCGTGCCAACTCTTATTCATGAACTATGATCTTTATCCATCAAGAAAGATGATAGTATCATTCAACCTTTAAATCTTAGTAAGTATAATATGTCTTGGTTATTTTTAATAGTATTTAAAAAAAATGAATTTGGTTATGATCAATTCATTTTAAAAACAAAAATAATGAATATCTACGCATAACTTTAAATATTTAGGAATTATGGTTTGACTCATAAATATCAGTTAAACTAATAAATATTAAAATATTTGATAATTGAAATTAAAAGCTCAACTAAACTCGATAAATACGAATCAAATTTTAAGGCACTATATAACATACACAAACTAATCTCATATAAGGTATCGGTAGATTATTTTATTACCCATCGTTTTTTATTTTTTAATTACAACACATTTAAAATAATACTCCCTCCGTCCCACTTCAATTGTCCACCTTTCCTTTTTTGTCCGTCCCATTTAATTGTCCACTTACTTAAAATGGAAAAATAATACCCACTCACTAATAAAATACTAATTTTCTCTATCTCTACTCGCATTGGTTATTGTGCCAAAAGCAAAGTGGACAATTCATATGGGACGGAGGGAGTATATAAAAGTAGTTACAGAAAAGATTCTCGGGCAACTCCCTTACACACGACAAACAAAAAAGAATATTCATCAAGGAGATAAATAAAGAATGCTTTTTATTTATCACCTACTAACTAGTATTTTACCCGTGCGTTGTACGAAAGTATTCGTATTGGCATGTACTTATATTTTGTTGGTCAAGAAATCAGAGTATATAAATGTGCATTGGAAATAAATTAAATTTGCACTTGCCTTTGAAAACTGATTTCGACTCAGTTTTCAGATTGAAGAAAGAGTCAGTTTAGCACATGAGATATTAAGTAAGTTTTAGAACATACACTTCAATACTTAGACAAGTATTGAAGGTTTCAAATTAAGTTTGTGAACTTAAATGCAGAAACTTAGAGAAAGCGAGTAAATGATACATAATATTTATAGTAGTTCGGAAATAAAGTCCTACGTCCACTCTTCCGAACTCAATCGGGAAACCACTAAGTTTTAGTGTACAAGCTTTCTCACGATATATGGACAGCTCGTTGGAAACCTCCGTCCTTCGTCTACTGTCATCACTGGCTCAGATACTCCTTGTAAGCTGATCCTTCTTGAGGTTGAAGTGAGGATGCACCCCGCAGCCTTCTTCTGGAGGGTTGGATGTTTCCTCGTTCTTCCCAGAACTCAGTTGGGTTGGCTAGACCCATGATAATCAATATCCCAGAGTAGGATATTGACTGCTATGAATATAACTTTGGAAAGTTATATTCACCAGGTAGATAACTTCAGCTTTAAGCTTTAGCCTCGTGCTCTTAGACAGATGCACGGAAAGAATAACTTGAGTTATAAACTCAAGTGTCATGATATGAACTCACATAATTTCAGAGAGCTTGAGCTTGAGTAGAGAGTGTCGGCTTAGCTTTTCACAAGGTTTTCGATAATGATTCTGCTGGGTTGTCGACCTATTTATAGTCTTCAGGTGCAGATTGGTTGATGGTTTGAATTCTTCCTGTTAGACACGAAAAGCAGGTCGTTAGAGACAAGAAGAATGTTTTCCAATCATCGCCCATACTTTTGGTCTGCTCTGCCGCCTGCTTTCTGCTTTTGGCAGTGTACTTGACTAAGTTTCAGTCTGAGGAATCCAAGTATGAGTATCCTCGTACTGAGTTATTGACTTAACATTGGAATGACCTTAAATCTGACTTTGAACACTTGTGTTTCATGTGCTTCTTGATTTGTTGATACTGAAAACTTACATTCCAAAGTCAGTTTCAGTTTCCATCTTACTTTAGACAAACTTAGTTTAAAGAACTAAGTTTCTGGCATTACTAAGTTTTAAACACGAATACATGTCTTCAGAACATTGTGTTTATTGGGATCTTCTGTTTAAGCATGGAAACTTGGTTCTGGATATCTCTAGATCTAACTTCTTGAATATTTTCATCAGAAACTCAGTTTCGGATTCCTTGGCTCAGCCTTCAACATCTAATTTTTTACAGCTCGATCAATCCTATACAAGGATTACATTCAATGACTTATAGAAACTTAGTACTAAATTGAATTTTGACATATCTAAACATCAAATCAGGAGAGAAAATAAAACTCGGTTTCTAACAATTTCCCCCTTTTTGATATTGTCAAAACTACTTGCTTAAGTCAGAAAAGAAAAGGAAACATGGTAGACTGAGTTTACAAAGACACTACTTAATATACGAGTCCTTATTCTGACATACTCTATTTGATCTTCCTCTGAATTGGAGAGATATTTCTCAATTAAAAATTAGAGCGAAAAAGTAAGTTTGTTGATCACACTGGAAAATGTGAGTTCAGCCAGGTTAAAATACTTAGAAAAGGGGGGAGGGGGGCCGATAAGCTCGTATTTCTACTCACTTATCGCATTGTTTTTCTTATCTTTTATGAGTTTTTGTTTATTTTATCTAATAAATTGAGCATGAGTGTATAGTGGACGGTATTATGCATGTGGTGGATGATTATGCAGGAAAAATGGAGAAAAAGTGAAGAATTGGTCAAAGAGTTGAAGGAATTCGCCACAACAAGGTTGTCTGTTTCGACCGAGTTGGAGTGGAGATCGACCGAGGCACGGGAAGCTTATCTCGGCCGTGACAGCATCTATCCCGGGCAAGATGGAGGACCGAAATGAGTTGAAATCGGGCCAAGAATTGATCAAGGCGAGAGGAAGGTCCCGGCCATAGCGGAGCCTATCTCGGCCGAGATGCGGAGTTTTGAAGACCAAATTTGCACGTGCTGAAGATTTAAAAGGAGAAGATACCATATCAAATGGAGGACGGATTTTGGAGAAAATATACCATCCAAGGCTTCAACCCTACCACTATATAAACTCTTGAATAGCTCAGAATTAGGGTTGTCAGTTTTTGTGTTAGAGCCCGAATAATTTTTATCTTTAGTTTAGTGCTATTTAATACTTTAATTTTCTGTTTTCCTTACTTTAAGTTTTGTGAGAATTCCTCTTTAGTTTTTGTTAAACCTTTATTGTTTTTAATGCAATCTTTAATTTTCTATGCAATGTATTCTCAATATGTTAGGCTAGAACCCTAAATAGGTTCTAGGGTTTCTCCATCTGTGATGCATGTTTAGATTCAATAATTCAAACCCTCTAAATTGGTTTAAATCATGTGTTTGATTTTAAGTCTATTATCATCGAAGGATCGAGAGATGAAGATTGAGGTAGGATTCAGTTATTGATCAAAGGACCGAGAGGTGAAGGTCAGTAATAAGAAGTTAGGATTTAAGACTTTTGATTATCTGTGCAACCAAGAAGATTTCAATTGTAGGATTAATCTAAATTTTTATGAAATTAATTAACTGGTGTTTTTTAGACCGAGAGGAGATAAGCACTAGTTGATAATTTAGGATTTAATTGCCCGACCAAGGAATTAATTCCACAATAACAAATTTTCCACCAAAATATCTTTTCTGGGTTTGAATATTTGTTTCTTGCATGTTGATCAGATTGGTAGAATTCCCTAAAATCTGTGCTTTTTAGTATTTGAATTTAATCCCTTTAATTATTGTCTTGAAAATCCCAAAACCATTAAAATTGATTTGCCCAAACAAAGGTTTTGAAAACTACATTCAGTACATGATTTTCCCTCGTTGCACTATCCCTGTGGGTTCGACAACCTTCGAGTTATTATAAATTTATTTGCCGTTTGCTATAATCTGTGTGCAGATTTTGCATCGATCGTGGGGCGACACACTGATAAGTTAGGATTTTCACCAATTTATCTGGTTGTTCTTTGACTGAATGTGTGGTGTAAAGATCGTTTTTGTATTAGTTTTCGTGCATGAATTGGCTTTTGTGCTCGTAATGTTGTGTTTGATGAATCATGCAGAGTTTTGGCCATAAACAAAAGAGAGTTGGATTTCCAGTTTTAGGTCCACGTCAATCGACGAGGAGAATGAAGAAGGAGCGATCGACGAAGGAAGAAAAGAGAAGATCGACGGAGGCAGCATCCACGTCGATCGACGCCATTGAACGTCGATCGATGAAGGCACTTCACCGGCGTCAATGGACGCCAATCTCCCACGATCGACGCGAGTTCGGGAATCCTAGTCTGCATCTGTTTTGGAGATAAAGCCATATCTACACCTAGATATTTTATGATACATTCTCCACTATTATAAAAAGCCATATAGAATTCGTTTTTTGGAGAGAGAGAGACAATAGAATACTTACAAGAATTTAGTATTGAAGATTAATTAGAGTTTCTCAAGGTTTTTGAAGTTTATGTTTGAAGACAGAGTTCTGCAGGATTATTTTTGAATTCCGATTTTTATGCAACTCAGGTTTTATTCTTCTATGATGAATATTATTTTGAATATGTGTAACTTATCTCTTCCTCAGATTCTAGGGTTTCGAATTATCAATGTACACATGTTTGATTAATTGAATTTTTTTCCCTTTCCCTTCGTAGTTTGTGAAATCTGTGCTTATTCATAATCTTGATTTGTTGGCCACATCTTAGGATTAACTAGTTGATTACTTGAGACGTAACTGTGATAATTTTCAATCGAAAGAGATTTTCACAATATAATCTGATTTCTTGTCGTAACTGAAGTAGATTGATTGTAGGAATAAATCTGTAGATCTTTGGAGTTAATTAATTTATCTTGAGACCGAGCGGAGATAGGTTATTGATTAATCTACTTTACGAATTGTCCAACAAAGAAGTTCGTAATACTTTTCTGATGTTTCACTACGAAGAGGAATTAAAATTGGGAAATAATCAATTTATTCATCCATGTCATACTTGAGAAGGAGATATTCCCGGAATCTGTAATTCTCATAACCGTTTCCAATCAAAGTATTTTAATTTACTGTTTACTCTTTACTTGCAAGGATTATAATTTGCAAAACAACCAAAACCCAAAACTTTGTTTTTCCTAACCAGTATTTTTAGAACGCCTGATTTAGTATTTAGGATTTTTCGTCGTTTCATTCCCTGAGGGATCGATAATTTTATTTGCCGCTATATTATTAGCTTTGCTAAGTCGCTTGTTAAATAATTTAGCGATCAAATTTTGGCGCCGTTGCCGGGGATTGAACAGAATTAATCTTACTATTAAATCTGTGATAAAGTACTGATTTAGGCTGTAATTTTTGTATTTTCCTTTAATCTCCCGTATTTTTGTAATTCACATCGATCAACGCTTAATCTTGTCGATCGACACCATATTTTCTTCCTCGTCGATCGATGCGTATTCTCGTCGATCGACGCCGTATTTGTTTTCAGCTTTTCAGTTCTTTTTCGTATTTCAGTTCGTTCCGTTTATTTTCAGTCTTACTTCACTACCTCCTTTGCTGTACAGGTAGTGCATGAGTACGCGAGCCAGAGGAAAAGACCCGTTATATTATTACCCGGATATTGAAGCCACTTGCAGAAAGATCCGAAAGAATAAGCGTACTCAGGAAAGCTCAAGCAGTCAAGGAATGGACGAACAACCACCAATTATTCAACAGCAACCACCAATGCTAACTGCAGAGGAGCAAGCTGTGCTTCTCCAAGAAGTTCAAGCTATGAGGGCACAGATCCAACATTTCAAGCTTGAGAGAGACCTCGATAGGAACAATCCAAATGGAAGGGATGTCCGCCGAAACCCATTATTTGAAGATAATCCCGACAACGAGGAGGATGATAACCAGGATGCGCCAGGGGAGTCTGACGATGAGGAAGAAGAGGAGGCCATGCAGAATCGGTATAAGCCTCGGTTCAAGGAAACAAATTTCAGGATTGGCATCAATGCCAACAATTTTGAACTGAAGACTGGGTTGGTACAGATGGTGCAGCAAAACCAATTTGGAGGAAGACCAACTGAAGATCCTTATGCGCTTCTGGATAAGTTCCTTATGCTGTGCAACACTTTCAAAATCGGTGGAGTCAGCAAGAGTGCCATCCGAATGCGTCTGTTCGCATTCTCTCTGCGGGATAAGGCACAATCATGGTTCACTGCACTAGACAAGGGGAGCATAAGCACGTGGATTGAACTGAGGAATACATTCTTGGAAGACTTTTTCCCTCTAAATGTCATCAGGCAGCGAAGAAAAGAAATCATCAGGTTTGCTCAACGACCCGATGAAAGCTTCAGTGAGACGTGGGATCGATTCAAAGAATTGCTGAGATCATGCCCCGGTCATGGTTTTCCGCCAGGAGAACAGGCAGAGGCCTTTTATGAAGGGCTCAATGAAAAGACCGTCAAGTTGGTAGACACCACACTTGGTGACTCCGTCATGACAAAGAGCGGAAAGAAGGCCATGGAATTCTTCCAAAAAGATGGCTAACAACACTCAAAGATGGTCCTCATGCCGAACTCGGCCTGTGAAAGCAATTGAGAAAGTAGTGGAGAAAGCCGCCGAACAACCTGATCTAGCAACTGAGCTGAAGAAGCTAAAGGAAGAATTCGCGACTCTAAAGAAAGAGAAAGCAGTCACTGCTATCGAGGCGACACAAGCTCCAACTGAGGGGGACAATGCTGAGGTAAATTTTATTCAAAGGGGCGGCTATCAAAACAATTACCGAGGAGGATACTAGCAACACAACCAGCAGCAACACCAGCCCTATACCTTTAATCATGTGAGGAATCACCCTGGATTCTCCTACGCAAACTCTCAAGCTGCAGAGCAACCACCACCAGGATTTTCCGTACAGGATGGGGCGATAGTGGAGAAGAAGAAGCCAAATCTCGAGGAAATTTTGGCTAAGTTCATGGAAGGCTCCACCGATACGGTAGCCAAGCTCAAACAAGAAATATCAAGGGTGAACACCAAGGTTGACCAGGTGCAGAAGCATGTGCAGATTATTGAAAATCAAGTCAGCCAGATCGGCGATGCCCTTGGGACGAAACACAAGCCGGGACAACTCCCGAGCAACACTCAGGTCAACCCCAAGAACCGGAATCAGAGGAACCAAGTGAACGCCATAACCCTGCGAGGGGGTAAGTCTTATGAAGGGCCAACGCAAGCAGGGACAAATACCCAGGATGAAGGAGAAATCGAGCAAGACAAAGAGGGCAGCGCAGACGAAGTCTCATCGACCGACGAGAGGCCCCCGTCGATCGACGAAGCATCAAAATCCCCATTGATCGATGCGGATTCTCATCGATCAACGGCTGTTCCTGCTCCACCCCCGAAGAAACCGCCTCTACCGTTTCCGCAGCGGTTTGCCAAGACCAAGATGAACGAAAGGTATGCACGTTTTCTGGAGACAATGAAGAAGGTGCACATCAACATCCCATTGGTCGAAGCCTTGCAAGAGATGCCTGGGTACATCAAGTTCCTGAAAGATATGGTCTCTCAGAAACGACCCTTCTTAGAGCATGAGACGGTCAACCTCTTCGAAGAGTGCAGTGCTATCATTCAAAAGAAGATGCCGATCAAAAGGGAAGACCCAGGCTCCTTCACAATCTCCTGTATCATCGGAGGGCAGACCTTTGGGAAAGTCCTCTGCGATTTCGGTGCTTCAATCAACCTGATGCCATTGTCAATCTTCAAGCGGTTGAAGATCGGAAGTATCAAACCCACAACAATCTCGCTTCAGATGGCCGATCGATCAGTCACTTATCCGAAAGGCAATGTGGAAGATGTGCTGGTGAAGGTGAAAGACTTCATTATCCCAGCCGATTTTGTGGTGCTCGATATGGAAGAGGATCGCAACATTCCCCTGATCCTTGGAAGACCATTCCTGAAGATCGGAGGAGCATTGATCGATATTCGAGATGGAAAACTCACATTCAGAGTGAATAATGAGTCGGTGACATTCTCGATCTACAAGGCAATGCAGAAGCACAATGATGGAAGCTACACAGAAGAATGCCACATGATCAACTGCTTCAGCCCGATATTGTCTTCTCCATTCACCTCCCTTAAAAGTGAACCAGACTTCCTGGAAAACTGCTTGCAACATTCTCTGTTCTCGTCGACAAATCTGGACGAGGCAACCGAGGAAATCATGGATCTGGTCATGGAGCTGGACATGTTTGAGGAAATAACTCGGGAAAAAGAAATCAAAAGAGAGCCACTGCCTGATTGATACAACCAGAACAACCCAGAAATGATGGAAAACAAGCCCCCGTCGATCGACGCCACTGCAGCGTCGATCGAGGCCGCAGCAAACAGCACGACGATTGATGGAGGGTCTCCGTCGATCGACGGCAACCTAAAACAGCCGTGCTCCAGCTCTGATCCACCAGTTCTGGAACTCAAGACACTTCCGGCACATCTCAGGTACGCATTCCTAGGCTCTGATAATACTTACCCTGTCATCGTTTCTGCTTATCTTACACTGGGGGAGTTGGAGAAACTGCTGCGAGTCCTGCAGAAATACAAGTCTGCCATCGGATGGACCTTGGGGGATATCATAGGAATCAGTCCATTGCTGTGCATGCATAAAATCATCCTTGAAGAAGAAGCCAAGCCAAAGAGACAAGCACAGCGACGATTGAACCCAATCATGCAAGAAGTTGTAAAGAAGGAGGTTCTCAAACTCCTTGACCATGGCATGATCTACCCAATCTCCGACAGTAAATGGGTGAGCCCTACACAAGTAGTAGCCAAGAAAGGGGGATGCAGATTATGAAGAACGACGATGGAGAGAAAGTTGCAACAAGACCAGTCACGGGATGGCATTTCTGCATCGACTACCGAGCCTTGAACACTGCCACGTGCAAGGATCATTTTCCCCTACCCTTCATCGATCAAATGCATGATAGATTATCTGGTTACCCTTTTTATTGTTTTCTTGATGGTTACTCAGGGTACAACCAGATAGCTGTGGCACCTGAAGATCAACACAAGACGGCATTCACGTGTCCTTATGGAGTATTCGCCTACCGCCGGATGCCCTTCGGATTATGCAATGCACCGGCTACCTTCCAAAGATGCATGATGGCAATCTTCCATGATCTAATCGAAGATATCATGGAGGTATTCATGGATGATTTCTCAATTTTTGGTAGCTCATTCGATATTTGTCTGCAGAATCTGGCTACTGTACTTGAGAGATGCACCAAGACAAACCTGTGCCTCAATTGGGAGAAATGCCACTTCATGGTGCGAGAGGGGATTGTGTTGGGACATAGAGTATCAGCCGAGGGACTAGAAGTGGATCGAGCCAAAGTCATAGCCATCGAAAAAATGCCACGGCCAACAAATATTAAGGCTGTACGAAGTTTCCTAGGCCACGCCGGATTCTATAGGAGGTTCATCAAGGACTTCTCAAAGATCTCCCGGCCTCTATGCAACCTTCTGGAGAAGGACGTCTCCTTCGTGTTTGATGACGATTGTGTGAAAGCCTTCGAGAAATTGAAGGAGGCACTGGTAACAGCACCAATCCTGACATCACCAGACTGGGATGAGCCCTTCACATTGATGTGCGACGCCAGTGACTACGCTGTTGGGGCAGTATTGGGGCAATTAAGAGGAAGGCTTTTCCATGTAATTCAGTACGCCAGCAAGAGCATGAATCCAGCCCAATGCAACTACACCACCACGGAGAAAGAGATGCTCGTAGTTGTCTATGCCTTCGACAAGTTTCGACCATATCTGATAGGTTCAAAGACAACTGTTTTCACCGACCATGCAGCCATCAGATATCTGTTCGCAAAGCAAGATGCCAAGCCTAGGCTGATCCGGTGGATACTGTTACTACAAGAGTTTGACTTGGAGATCAAGGGCAGAAAAGGGAGCGAGAACGTGATCGCCGACCACCTCTCAAGACTCGAGCCACCGGTCGAAGGGGATGATCAGCAGATGATGATCCGGGAAACATTCCCTGACAAACAGATCTGCATCGCTAGGGAATTGAAAGAGATGTACGATTCCAAGACACCCTGGTATGCAGATTTTGCCAACTACTTGGTTGGCGGTGTTCTCCCTCCGGACTCCTCTCCCTATGCAAGGAAGAAGTTTCTGCATGATGTCAGATTCTACTACTGGGAGGATCCCTACTTATGGCGTAGATGTGCTGATGGCGTCATCCGCCGCTGTGTGCCTCAGTCTGAGTGGCAACAAATCTTCGAAGCCTGCCACTCATCTCCTAGTGGTGGCCATCACTCAGCCAAACGGACCGCATTCAAAATCCTTGCCAGCGGATTCTACTGGCCATCCATCTACGAGATCTGCCGCAGATGGATAACAGGCTGTGATCGCTGCCAGAGGATCGGCAACATCTTGCGAAGGAACGAAATGCCACAGACGCCGGTCATCGAATTCGAGATCTTTGATGTTTGGGGGATCGACTTCATGGGACCCTTTCCACCATCTCAAGGGTTCTCATACATCCTCCTGGCAGTGGACTACGTATCACGATGGGTCGAAGCTACTCCAACAGTCACAAATGACTCCAAGGTAGTCATCAAGTTCCTAAAGAAACTGATAACGCGATTTGGGACACCAAGAGCCTTGGTAAGCGACGGGGGATCCCACTTCTGCTACAAATGGCTTGCTACCCTTCTCGCCAGATACGGAGTCAAACACCGAGTCACCACTCCATATCTTCCACAAGGGAATGGGCTGACGGAGCTGTCCAACCGAGAAATCAAGCAAATCTTGGAGAAGACGGTGAAGCAAAGAAAGGAGTGGGCGGCAGTGCTTGATGATGCATTATGGGCATACCGCACCGCCTACAAAACACCAATTGGGACGTCACCCTATCAGCTGATCTTCGGAAAGTCCTGTCACTTGCCAGTGGAGATGGAGCACAAGGCTTGGAGAGAAGTAAAAGAACTTAACCTAGATTGGAGGACAGCCGCAGAAGAGCGCGCCATGGCATTGAATGAATTAGAAGACTTCCGAGACGAAGCTTATGAGAACAATGTCATCTACAAGAATAGAGCAAAGAGGTTCCACGATAAAAGGATTCGCTCACACATTTTCCATTCAGGTGACAAAGTTCTTCTCTTTAAATCCCGTCTCCGATTCATGCCCGGGAAGTTACAATCAAAGTGGGCCGGACCATACACCGTGATCTGCCAATTTATGAACGGTGTAGTTGAACTAGCTGGCCAAGATGGAAAGAACTTCAAGGTGAACGGACAGAACCTGAAACCATATTTCACACCACTTCAAATTAAAGCGGTGGAGAAGTACTACTTGAACCGTCCTTGAAGGCACAAGTATTGTCGAGCTAGCGACATAAAACCAAGCACTGGTTGGGAGGTAACCCAACACTTTACTGCTTTCTTTATTTTTATTTTTTTTAAGTCAGTCGAGTCGAGTCAGTCAAATTTTGTATTTTTAGAAAACATTCGAATTGAGTTGGGTCAAGTCATCTATCGGAACACGTCGATCGCTGCTTCTTGGCTGCGATCGATGAGGGAACCTCGACCACGTCGATCGACGAGAAATTTTTGTCTTCGTCGATCGACGGGAATGCCTCGTCGATCGACGCGAACTTTTCTGAGGACTGGACAGAGACGGGTTTAAAACCCAAAACCCTCACTCCTCTCACTCACAAACACACTTGCACGATTTTTTTTCCTCTCCAAACACCCACTCGAATTTTTTCTCTCCAAATCAGACGCTTCCACCCACGGTATGTATCCTAACACTCTCCTCTTCGATTATTTCTTGTCATTGAAGGATTTGAGCATGATTTTGTTAGAAAATTGAGTTAGGGACACATGTGTCCATTTTTGCAATTTTGACGATTTCGTTGCTTTCCATGATGATAAATCGATATGGTTGATTATTTTAGTCGATACACTTCTTTATCTTGGATGGGTAGCTAGGATTGCTTTGAATTTGATGATCGTAGATTGGGGGGATAATTTTGGTTTGAAGTGTTGCTCTTATCCTGCTATTTTTGAGATAAATTCTTTCAATCAATGATGTAATATGCTAGGATAGAGGGTGAATTGCATGAATGTCGAATCAATTTTGCATGGGTAGAAACATTTTGTGGACAATTGCACAATTGATTGTTGTAATGTTGGGAATGCTGTGAAGTTGCTCTAAGGAGTTTTGACATGATTTTTTTTTCCACTACCCTTGCAGATTGATTATGGACTTCCAACCCACCTTCGCAAAAAATGCTCATGAGCGACGCTTTTGGAAATTCTCTAGCGACGAGTTTGCCGTCCGACAAACACTTTACCCATGCCCGGAAAC
Source organism: Plectranthus barbatus (assembly GCA_026898455.1). Lineage (NCBI taxonomy): Eukaryota > Viridiplantae > Streptophyta > Magnoliopsida > Lamiales > Lamiaceae > Plectranthus > Plectranthus barbatus. The sequence continues at coordinate 332,182 of JAPKLW010000490.1, forward strand.
AATGCATCGGCTGGGAATTCGAGCTGACGTGGAGGCTCTTCTTCGGCGAGTAGACTGGAGTGCTTGGATGACAACACAGTGGCCGACCTATCTGTCGCTTGTCTTGGAGTTTCTTGCCTCACTCCATGTTTTTGAGGTCCAGCCAGAGTACGAGCCGACCACCATCTCCTTCCAGCTGCTGAATGAACACTATGAGATACCAAGGGACATGCTTGAAGAGATTTGGGGCATCCGGAAAGGGGGAGTTGGCTTTCTTCCCCCGAGTTTTGACATTGCCCGCTTCTGGAGCCAAATAGCAGCTGATGCTAAGGAGGACTTGCGGGAATTTGACTCGGGGAACCTGAAGGCTTCCTTCATCGACAATCCAGTGTTCCGGTATCTCCAGAGATGCATGGGGGTATCCATCACAGGCAGACACGAGAGCGGCAAGGTGAGAGTGGGGGAATTGTACGCCATCTACTGCATGCTGACCGACGAGGAGTTCAGTTTTGTGGCGTTGGTCATAGACCAGTGGAGGCATCAGATCAAGGCCTCCAAGGGCAACATCTGGAGCGAGGGATTGATTACCCCGATTGCGGAGTATGTGGGCATCGATCTGTCAGAGATCGAGTCGCTTGAGGAGGACAGCCGAGGACTTGGCACCGGAGCTCTGGTGAAGATGATGATGCTGTCACCACGAGATGCGGGTTGGTCTCTGCGAATGTCCAATGGGGACAGGATCCCACTGCCATAGAGGAACCTCACCCGCGTCACTGATTATCAATTCCGTGATAATTGGTTGACGAGCACACCAGCCCACTTGAGGCTCATGGTCGGAGCATAGGGAGGTCCCGGCACCTCCCGACTTTGTCACCGGCCGCTGACTCAGCCCGACCAGCGACAACCACAGACACCTCCAGAAGGGCCCGAGGAGGAGGCGTGATAAGCTCATTATTTTACTCACTTATCTATATTATTTTCTACTATTTTATGTAGTTTTATTGAGTTTATATATATATTCTATGCATGAGTCTATATTAGGTGGTATTATGCGCATTTTGGTGTTTTTGCAGGGTTTTAGGCCTAAGTTCACGAGAAATCCGTTCCGAAAGCAGTGACGTGTAAGTGTAGCAGTGAAGAGTTCTTCCACAAGAGGAATTCGAGCTATTGGCACATGGCAATGGATGATTCTTTGAGTTATCTCTCCAACGCAACTAGAATCGGGTCAATCGGAGTTCGGGAGAGAAAGTTATGGCCAAAACCGTAAGACCGCGCAGAAGGGGCGAGAAACTGCGTCGACAGACGTCAATCAGCATCGATCGACGCCGACCAAGAAGCCACGTCGATCGACGTGGATCAGCCACGATCGAAGCGAGATGTCTGCTGGAGCGGAAATTCGAGGAAAAACGGATTTATTCATATCTTTAGCCCTAGATTTGATAGGATACACATCCACCACTATAAATACCTATGTAAATTCGATTTTTCAGTACCAATCATCATAGTATTCAGTTCTTAGAGTTTGAAGACTTGGGAAACACGAAACCCTTTATTTTTTGTAAGTTCTTTACTTTTATGCAATTGAATATGTTTTATTTTGGATTTCTATCTACGATGAGTGGCTAGAAACCCTAGCGGGTTCTAGGGGTTGATATTATTATGGATGCATGTTAGGATTAATTAATTAGGTTCATGATTCCTGTGTTTATTCTATAATTCTAGATTAATTCAAGGACTGAGAGGTGACGATTAATTTAGATGTTTAGCTATTGATAGAAGGACCGAGAGGTGAATATTAATAGTGGGAATAGGAATACATGATACGATCTACACTATCCAAACAGATGTACTAGATGTAGGAATTGAACTGATTTGCTTATCAGATTGACTAATTTGGTGTACTTTGAGACCGAGCGGAGATAGTCACTAGTTAGTAATCTAGGTTATATTTGCCAAACAAGGAAATATAGCATTGTTGCAGTATTCCACCTGTTAAATTAATTGATTCCTACATGTCATCCATAATATGAATTCTTCCCTAGAATCTGTTTTCCTTTAAATTTTCTTTCAAAACTACTTTAATTTTCTGCATTGTTTTCTTTACTTTTATAAAACCCTGATTTTGGATTCCTCAAACAATGAATCTTAGGATTATAGCTAGTACATAGGATAGTTTCCCCACACAATTCCCCTGGATCGATAACCTTAGGGTTTACAAATTTATTTGCCGCTGTTATTATAATTAATCTGTTAGAAATAGCAGGGATCAAATTGGCGCCGTTGCCGGGGAATTGTTAGATTTTATCTTGTTACTAGTTCGTTCTAGGATTTGCTGGATTGAGTTTTAATTTTCTGTACGTGTGCGTGTGTGAGTTTTTGAGTCTACATCTCGCGTCGATCGACGCCACCTAGCGTCGATCAACGTCAATCACTTTGCAGTTTCGATCGACGGATACCTTTCGTCGATCGATGCCGACCACTCTTTTGTGTCGATCGACGTGAATCCATGTCGATCGACGCTGAACTGATATTTACCCATTTCCTGTGCAGGTGCATGAACACGCGAGCCAAAGGAAAAACACTCGAAGCCTTTGTCCCTGAAATTGAAGCAACCTGCAGGAAAATCAAAAAGAAAGGAAAAGAAGAACAACGAGAGATGGCTGAGAATCCTGAAGCACCTCTGCAAAATATGACTCCCGAGGAGCAGAGGCAATTTGTGAATGAAGTACATCAGCTGAGAGCACAACTACAAGTAGCCCAGGCTACTCAGGCGGAGCAAGCTGCAAGACTGGCAGAGTTGAACGATAGGCAAGTTGTGATCCCGCAAAGGTCCATCTTGGATCGATTTCTTCCACAGCAAGCGGAGGCCGGATTCAGAGTTGGCATTGATGCCAACAACTTTGAGCTGCGCACAAGCCTTATTCAGATGGTGCAGCAAAACCAGTTTGGGGGGAGAGCTGTAGAAGACCCATATACCCACCTCAACCAATTCATTGAGGTGTGTAACACTGTGAAGCAGAACGGAGTAACCCAAGATGTGATCAGGATGAGACTGTTCTTGTTCTCACTCAGAGACGAGGCACGATCTTGGTTTGCTGGACTGGATAAGAGTCAGATCGGGACATGGGAGGATCGACACCACACTACGTCGGTCGACGCCGAAATCTGTCCCAGGCACGAAGTTGAAGCAGTCTGAAGATCAGCTCCCTCCTTTGCCATTCCCACAGAGGTTCGCAAAGCAGAAAGAGGACGAGAAGTTCTCCAGATTTTTGGAGAACCTGAAGAAGGTCAGCATCAACATCCCGCTGATCGAAGCACTAAAGGAAATCCCGGGGTACATGAAGTACCTCCGGAAACTGATGAGTGGAAAGAAGCAGTTCGTGGAGAATGAGACGGTGAAGATCCACGAGCAGTGCAGCCTGCTACTTCAAAAGCAGGTGCCCATCAAGAGAAGCGATCTTGGATGCTTCTCTATTCCGGTTGAGATTGGGGGACACATATTCGAAAGAGTACTATGTGATACTGGGGCCAGTATCAACCTGATGCCATACTCCATCTACAAGCGTCTCAACATCGGAGAGATGAGGCCCACGACGATCACCCTGCAGATGGCGGACCGATCTGTGTCCCGCCCGAAAGGTATACTAGAGGATGTGCTCATTCGTGTGGGCCATCTCATTTTTCCTGCAGATTTTGTGGTGCACGAGATGAAGAAGGACGAGAACATGCCCATGATCTTGGGGCGTGAGTTTCACGACACTAGCGCTGCTCTCATTGACTGTCGAGGCGGCAAGATCACACTCCGAGCGAATGACGAGAGGATCACCTTTGTGATCGACAAGAACAAAAAGAAGGCGAAGTGCAATCGAATCTCCACTACTGAAGAAGAGGATGAGTCTGAAGAAGATGAAGCAGCTGCCATTGAGTGGGAGCGAGGAAACGATAGGGTAGCAGTGTCAACTGCGCCACCTTTTTCTGAGCTCACCACCATTATCAAAGACCAGAAAGTCTACATGGTGGATGCCAAAGGTCGGCGAGTCTGGACTCGACCTCCTTGGCAGTGATTTGAGGTATCGTCGAGCTGCGACGTTAAATCAAGCACTTGTTGGGAGGTAACCCAACATTTTCCGTATTTTTCTTTCAATTTTTGTTTTTTTTATTATTTCGAATTTCTGCTTTTATTTCTTTGCTAACAGTTGTTTTGCAGTATTGAAAAAAAAATCTTGGAGATCAGCTCGATGTCGATCGACGCAGCCTGGCGTCGATCGACGCCGAGCAGTCCGGCGTGATACACTTGATCCAAGGAGAGGGATCGACAAGAAGGCTTCAAGTCAATCAACGCGAAGTGCCAACAACCACTATTTCACGCCGCGCAATGTTCGAAGACTCCGGGGGATAAAAAGTTGATGTCTGAGATCAACTACCAGGTATCGTTCCCTCTTTTGTCTGATTTTCAAACTTATTCCACTCTTCGAGTTGGAAATAAGTTTGGGGGGATGTGGACAAGAGATGGAACATTCTATCTTTTATTTATTCTGCTTTCCGTATTTAAATTTGGCCTTAATTTTTAAGTTTATTCTATTTTGTGGGGAAAATTTTTGAGTTTTGAAATAACCCGAATGAGATTGTGAGATTAGAATTGATTGAGGGTTGAGTTGAATTGATTGTGATTGTGGTTAGATGCCTATGAATGTAGAATACCGCATGATAGGATTGATTTGACACTTGTGCTTGCATGCTGATTTGAAATTGACTGCGGAAGAAAATTTTTGAACCATTGTGTGAGAATTTTGAGCCTTTATTTCGTTTGATGTGAGATTCACATGTGTGTTTTTATTTCTCTAGAACTTGCCTATTTTCTGTGTTGAGACTGCATAGTGTGCACAAGTTTAGGAAATGATCTTAGGCCATCTTTGATAGCCCAATTCACTAAACACTGTCCCTTCACATTGAATTTTCCCTAGTTAGCCACTTTTGAGCCTATACAAAATTTTTCTTTCCTTGTCTATGAGATTAAGAAGAAGTATTGGTTTCGCTCATGTCTTGAGTTGTGGTATGTGGGTGGAATGATTGTGATATGGAGATAAGAAAATATAAATTAGTGGTGAAAACATGTGTGAAAAAGAAGCTCAAAGAAATAATTAGAATTCTCATAAGCTCTCTGAAAAGAAAAGAATACAAAATTATGTAAAGAGCATAAGAGATTCAAAATGAGCTAGAAAAAAAAAAAGGTTGTGTATTTGTTGATATATTTGAGGAGAAGGGTGAATGAACTTAGATGGTGGTTTGGATTGATTGAGGAAAAAAACTTGATTTATTTTAGTCACTTGGCCATATTTTCCTACCCCTCACAAAAGCCTACATTACAACCTTATGAAAGTCCTTTTTGATTCTAGACTTGTGTGCACATTGTGGCAGTGGAGATATTAGAAAATTTGCAAGCCTATGATAGAAATTTATTCATACATGTTTTTGAGTGCTTTCATCTATACCTTAAACACTTGAGAGTTGAGCAATACACTTCCCGTGAGTTCTTCCAATGTTGATGAATTTTCTGTCTCTTTCAAATTGCTTGTGTATAGTGGATTTTTTATTCTTGATTGTGATGAATCGTGTGAGGCATTGCACTCTAATCGCATGATCTTTTGATTTCTTTCTTGCCTATTGATTGAGGACAATCAAACGTTCAAGTTTGGGGGGTTTGATAAGCTCATTATTTTACTCGCTTATCTATATTATTTTCTACTATTTTATGTAGTTTTATTGAGTTTATATATATATTCTATGCATGAGTCTATATTAGGTGGTATTATGCGCATTTTGGTGTTTTTGCAGGGTTTTATGCCTAAGTTCACGAGAAATCCGTTCCGGAAGCAGTGACGTGTAAGAGTAGCAGTGAAGAGTTCTTCTACAAGAGGACTTCGAGCTATTGGCACATGGCAATGGATGATGCTTTGAGTTAGCTCTCCAACGCAACTGGAATCGGGTCAATCGGAGTTCGGGAGAGAAAGTTATGGCCAAAACTGTGAGACCGCGCAGAAAGGGCGAGAAGCTGCGTCGACAGACGCCAATCAGCATCGATCGACGCCAACCAAGAAGCCACGTCGATCAACGTGGATCAGCCACGATCGACGCGAGATGTCTGCTGGAGCGGAAATTCGAGGAAAAATGGATTTATTCATATCTTTAGCCCTAGATTTGATAGGATACACATCCACCACTATAAATACCTATGTAAATTCGATTTTTCAGTACCAATCATCATAGTATTCAGTTTTTAGAGTTTGAAGACTTGGGAAACACGAAACCCTTTATTTTTTGTAAGTTCTTTACTTTTATGCAATTGAATATGTTTTTTTTTGGATTTCTATCTACGATGAGTGGCTAGAAACCCTAGCGGGTTCTAGGGGTTGATATTATTATGGATGCATGTTAGGATTAATTAATTAGGTTCATGATTCCTGTGTTTATTCTATAATTCTAGATTAATTCAAGGACCGAGAGGTGACGATTAATTTAGATGTCTAGCTATTGATAGAAGGACCGAGAGGTGAATATTAATAGTGGGAATATGAATACATGATACGATCTACACTATCCAAACAGATGTACTAGAAGTAGGAATTGAACTGATTTGCTTATCAGATTGACTAATTTGGTGTACTTTGAGACCGAGCGGAGATAGTCACTAGTTAGTAATCTAGGTTATATTTGCCAAACAAGGAAATATAGCATTGTTGCAGTATTCCACCTGTTAAATTAATTGATTCCTACATGTCATCCATAATATGAATTCTTCCCTAGAATCTGTGTTCCTTTAAATTTTCTTTCAAAACTACTTTAATGTTTTGCATTGTTTTCTTTACTTTTATAAAACCCTGATTTTGGATTCCTCAAACAATGAATCTTAGGATTATAGCTAGTACATATGATAGTTTCCCCACACAATTCCCCTGGATCGATAACCTTAGGGTTTACAAATTTATTTGCCGCTGTTATTATAATTAATATGTTAGAAATAGCAGTGATCAAGGCGCCAGAGGATGACAGACACGATGGAGGAGGAGAGCGGATTCACGATCAGACTTGTGGGCATTTGTCCGGCCACTTTGCGGGAGAGTCTTCATCTTCCGGAGGAGTGGATCTGGCGATGATATACCAGTTCATGTAGCAGCAGGCTGTTCTGCATGCCAAGGAGCAGACCCGGTAGGCGACTTTTCGTCAGCACGTGACCACGAGGCTCAACACCCTCGACACGCAGATGCAGCGCCTTCTCCTGAACACCCAGCCAGACTCTGTCTACCTCCGACGCCACAGAGAGCGCCAGGACCGCCGGCGGTGACTTCCCGTTTAGCCTGCCCCCAATGTTGAGATGGAGGATCCTCCGGAGGAGGAATGAGGTACCGTTTCCTTTTTCCGTATCTAACTTTCAAACTTGTTCACTCCTTCGAATGGAACAAGTTTGGGGGGATGAGGATAGGAAAAGGGAAACATTTGTTTGTTTTTATTTTCCTGCTTTATTTTAATTTTTCATTGTTTTGTTGTTTTTCTGTTTTTGTTTTTGATTTTTGTTTTTTCTGAACCATCACCATCCTTGTTCTTTTGCTTCCATGTGAACAATTGCTCTCTGCAAGGCTTTTTACTCAAAATTAGTATTTTTGAACTCTTGATTTGTGGTACTTGTTCTGGGTTGAATAGTCTTGAGTATTGTTTTAGGAGCTTTTGAACATAGGACAGTCGAAACTACTTTTGATTATGTTGGTGTTGGAATTGAATACTTGTCTCTCCTTGGAATTAAATTGTTGATTGATAATTGAGATATTTGCTGATTAAGAATGATAATCCATGTGATAGAGTAGCCGATGATAGGAGCTGCTTTGCCTGATAAGTTGACTTTTGAAATATAAATTTTTGCATGATAACTATTCAAAAATTGGGTAATTGTTGAGGAGTAACGAAAATTTCTACCTTGTGAGAAATTGTGCCATCTTTTCGTTTGATGAGTGACAAAGTCATTAGATTTACTTCCTAGAATTTGATGAATTTCTCTCTCGAGGTTGCATTAAGTGTGGTAATAAGGAGAAAATGATTTTAGGCATGTTCTTTCATAGCCCATTTCCCATACACTCACCTTGAATTTTCACTTGCAACCCCTTGAGCCTTGAACAAAATTTTTCTTTGATTAGAAGGGTTGATGAAACTGTGAATTATTGGAGGATGAAAACTTTGGGATTGAGATATGAGGTTGTGTTGAAAATTAGGGGTTCCTAAGGGTAAATTGCGAAAAAAAAGAGTAAACATTGGCGAATATGAATGAAAAGAGAAAAAAACTGAGATGAAAAACTTCCTATGTGTAGTTCACAAAAGCCAAAATAAATTTCGAAACCTGAAAATTACAAATTAAAGGAGAAGGAACAAGATTGTGTGTTAAAAGAAAAAAATCATGTGGGCAAGATATGCTAGAGACTTGGTGTTGGAATGAAATATTTTGAGTCACTTAGCCAAAAATATCCTACCTCTTAGGTAAGCTACATTACAACCAAATCAAGACCTTTCTGATTCCCTGAAAAACCACACTAACAAGAAGTGGAGAGATGAGAAATTTATCAAACCTATGGTGGGGTAAACTAAAACTTTGAATGAGTGAATTTCAAAGCCTTTTTACTTGATTGAGCGATGAGTGCAAACACTTCCCGGTGAGGTTCCTCCTCAATAATTTAACAATTAGAATTTGCTTGGATTGCATGGTTTATATGAATAAGTGATACTTAGATTGCAAAAGAAGCTTGTGAGGCATTGCACACTTGTATCTGCATTTGATTAGAAATCTTTTCTGTGAATTGATCGAGGACGATCAATGGTTTAAGTTTGGGGGAGTTGATAAGTTAGGATTTTCACCAACTTATCTGGTTGTTCTTTGACTGAATGTGTGGTGTAAAGATCGTTTTTGTATTAATGTTGTGTTTGATGAATCATGCAGAGTTTTGGCCATAAATAGAAGAGAGTTGGATTTCCAGTTTCAGGTCCACGTCTATCGACAAGGATGTCTTGTCGATCGACGAGGAAAATGAAGAAGGAGCGATCGACGAAGGAAGAAAAGAGAAGATCGACGGAGGCAGCATCCACGTCGATCGACGAAGGCACTTCACCGGCGTCGATGGACGCCGATCTCCCACGATCGACACGAGTTCGAGAATCCTAGTCTGCATCTGTTTTGGAGATAAAGCCATATCTACACCTAGATATTTTATGATATATTCTCCACTATTATACAAAGCCATGTAGAATTCGTCTTTTGGAGAGAGAGAGAGACAATAGAATACTTACAAGAATTTAGTATTGAAGATTAGTTTGAGGTTCTCAAGGTTTTTGAAGTTTATGTTTGAAGACAGAGTTCTGCAGGATTATTTTCGAATTCCGATTGTTATGCAATTCACGTTTTATTCTTCTATGATGAATATTATTTTGAATATGTGTAACTAATCTCTTCCTCAGATTCTAGGGTTTTGAATTATCAATGTATACATGTTTGTTTAATTGAATTATTTTCCCTTTCCCTTCGTAGTTTGTGAAATCTGTGCTTATTCATAATCTTGATTTGTTGACCACATCTTAGGATTAACTAGTTGATTACTTGAGACGTAACTGTGATAGTTTTCAATCGAAAGAGATTTTCACAATATAATCTGATTTCTTGTCGTAACTGAAGGAGATTGATTGTAGGAATAAATCTGTAGATCTTTGGAGTTAATTAATTTATCTTGAGGCCGAGCGGAGATAGGTAATTGATTAATCTACTTTACGAATTGTCCAACAAAGAAGTTCGTAATACTTTTCTGATGTTTCACTACGAAGAGGAATTAAAATTGGGAAATAATCAATTTATTCATCCATGTCATACTTGATAAGGAGATATTCCCGGAATCTGTAATTCTCATAACCGTTTCCAATCAAAGCATTTTAATTTACTATTTACTCTTTACTTGCAAGGATTATAATTTGCAAAACAACCAAAACCCAAAACTTTGTTTTTCCTAACCAGTATTTTAAGAACACCTGATTTAGTATTTAGGATTTTTCGTCGTTTCATTCCTTGAGGGATCGATAATTTTATTTGCCGCTATATTATTAGCTTTGCTAAGTCGCTTGTTAAATAATTTAGCGATCACACACACACACACACACACACAGAGAGAGAGAGAGAGAGAGAATGAGTAATTGTCTTTAAGTCAGTTTCAGATCTTTCATTAATGTGAAGAGAGTTATAAGTACAATGAAAAATAAGAAACTAAACTTACAAAAGCTAAGTATAGACAACTCAGTACCACATGAATCACGGAGGAGGTTGATCAGGTGAAGAAGGTTTAGATCTAGAAAGTTTTTCAACGAGCTCTATAAGCATCTGGTACTGATCCAACCTCCTCTTGTCCTCGGCCTATTCCCTCCTTAGCTTCTCCGCCGCCTCGGCTTTTCTCCTCCTTTTCTCTTCCTCTTCCATCATCTTCCTCTCCTATTTATCTCTCTCTTCTTTGAGCTTCCTCTCCTCCTTTTCTTTTCTTCTCTCCTCTTCCCCCTTTTTGACCATATCAACAAGGGTAGCGATAGTTGACTCTATGGAGGAGATGCACTCTGAAGTTTCAGCTTCCTTGCAATCTTTTGCATCTAATCGGGTTTTGATCTCCTCAAGCTAATTTTGAAAGTACGCTTACATCTGAGTCAATATGGCAGTGGGTGCTAAATCGGAAGTAGTCTGAATGGCAAAACCAGGCAACTCATTTTCAATCACAGTGGGCGCAAAGGGCACCACTTTCAATGGCCTGGTTCACTCCTCCTCTTGACTTGCGAACTCCTCCTCTTCCTTTCTTTTCAACTCAGCCTCCTGCTGCATCTTCAACTTCTCATGTTCGCAGGCCTCAATCAACCTCTTGATCTTCTTAGCCCATATCAGGTTAGCAATCCTTGCCAAATTATCACAACAGGAGCTTACTATCGTCTCTATCAGCTCAGCTGCTCGCTCTGCAGTGGATTTCAATGTCAGTGCAGCAGACAGAGTGAGAGCCTGCTCCAATTCCCTCTTCTCTTCCTCTGCAGCTTGTAGCTCTACCTTGGTCTGCGCCAACATAGCTTCTATCCTCCGGTGCTGCTCAGCAAGTTTTCTCATGTTATCACTCCTTGCAATAATGATTTTCTGATACGATTTTGGAGTTGGCTCTAGAACTGCCATCTCCTCTAATTCAACACGGGAAGGAGACTTAGTAGGAGTGGGAGGTACCTGGGCAATCGGATGAGCAGAGATCGGAGCATCAGGCACAAAAAGATAGTCAGTTGGGGGCAGCTTGTGAGCATCTAGACAAGCATTATGTGCATCAAATATCTCAGCTCCGTAAGTGTGGATGGTCAGCATCTGTCAGGTCTCCACCTGAGCAATCCATTCCTTTGCCCACACCTCTTCCGACCTCCAGAAAGTTTGTCCCAACCTGGCTTGCATAATAGGAAGGTATTCAGTGTTAAGCTCATGCACAGCCAGGTCGAGCCTCCTCCATCGCCTGAATTCTCCTCGCAATACTTCGTAAGCCTCCGAATCCTAGGCAAGTAGGTCAGGATAGAGCAGGTTGATTTCTTTTGATATCCTTCGCTCTATCCTTTCTGAGATCTCTGCAGCGTAAAGAATCAACTTTGTAGTATCAACGTTAGTCAGACTTATGGGTGGGCACCAGTGTCGTAGTCTTTCAGAAGAGACTTTAGGGTGAGGTAACCCACTTAAAGGAATTCTATACTCACTGAACTAACCAGTCTTAAATACTTGCTCTTTGGCCCTGGAGTCCCATGGATGGTAACTCCATACTCCATCCATATCCCTCGCAAAATCAAACTCCTCGTGAGAAGAGGGATTCCTCAGTTCTTCCTCATCGTCAGATGGGATCAGGGAGTAATCAGATGAAATTTCACATTTAGTATCTCTTCCCTGACTGCCTTGAGTTGACTCAGCATGAACGTGTTGGTTGAGTTAGGTCAGTCTCAGCTTGGGAGGGGGTTTCTCCTTGCGTAACGCGCTTACCTTTCTCCTTCTCCCTCTCTTCCGCCAGTTTTTTCGGGGTGGTCGCCCGCACTTCTTCAACATTCTTTTCTTGCTCAGCAATCTTGCGAGCTATCTCCAGAACAATCTCCTCGGCATTAACTTCTACATCTTTCTCTGGCACCTCAGTCTCAGTCTGAGCACTCTCAACATGCTCATTCTCTTGTTCAACACCCTCCTTCACTGGTTGTTTCGGGTCGGTTGCCCTTTCAAATAATTTTGTTTCCACCATTACTTCAACAACAGGTTGCTCAGGCTGCTCTGTTTGTTTCTCCAAATGTTGATCAGCACCATGAGCCTCCCTGTACAACTCAGCAAAATCCCGGTCCTCAGGAGTAACAGATATAAATGGAATTTATACCTCCTGGAGGATCTCAGCTTCCGACTCTTTGAAAGTCATCTTGTGCCTGGCAGATGTGTCTAAGTCATTGCCCTTGCGCTTCCTGCCTTACTCTACCTTTTCTTTCCCCTTCGCGCTAGCTGCCTCTACCTCAGCCTTCTTTCTTAGCTCTTCCTCTATCCGAGCTTTCTTGCTACCCCTTTCTACCGCCTCTCTCTCTCATTCCTTTTTCTTTCACTGGAGTGGTCGAGAGGTGGTTGTCTTTGTCTTTCTAGGGATTGGAATAGGTATACTGATCCTTGTAAACCTCCCTTATGTCAGAGTCGGCGGCTTCTCTGGCTTGTCAACATCATATTTCTTTCTCAACCTCCTGTGTTGAGTTTGGTTGGATCCTCCCCAAGGTTAGTCAGAGGGGGGAGGTCCTCCATTGTCTTTTGCAGACTTTCCTCCCTCTCAGCTTCAGTCTTCGTAGGCTCCTTATCACCACCACCTTCCAGATCACCTTCTTCTTCTTCATCTCCACCCTCCTCATCAGAGGAATTTGAATCCTTCACATTTGCCTTTGGAGGGATAAAGTCAATGGAGATCACAGGTCACCATCATCCATCACCTCTAGCAATATTTCCAACAGAAAGCTTATCTTCAAACCGAAACTGACATTTGTGGCAAACTGACCCTTACTTTCTTCCCACATAGTCCAACACTTGTTCAAATAGAAAATTGGCCCAGTTCCCATGAACCTCGTCATCAATCACCATCAATAATGAGTACTTCTTTTTTCTCATCTCCTAGAATGAGCCAACCTCGCATTGAAGCATGCGAATGGCTATATCTACCAAGAACTTGTAAAAATGATAAAGTTCATTGGTCATATGATTAATTTTCCATCCGGTCGTCACCTCCTCCTTCCACTGGTTCCAATTATCTTCCATGTGCTGCCTCATTCTCTGATTATCAACACGTTGAAGAGAGAGATGAATTGAGGTGCCAGTATTTCTCAGTCTGAACACCTAATTGAGAAGTTTTGCATTCACCCGAATAGTCATTCCGGCCACTGAGGTGTTGAAAGCCTTCTTGTCTATGTCCACCATGGCATTTGAGTAGAACTCAGCGACCAGATAAGGGTGGAACCTTCTTGGGTAGGCGACAGTCAGGGCATGCTTCCTCCACATCGTTAACATTCAGCACTTTCACCTTAATCACTAGCACTTCCCGCCTTTGTTTAGGAGAGAATCTGCCTGGATGGTCCTTAAATAACTTTAGAACCTGGGGATATGAAAGTTCTCGATATTCCACCTCCACTTCATCACGACTGGAGATTGAGGTCTCATTCTCTTGATTGGATGAACTTGTACTTGTATGCTTTGACATATTAATGACTGATGATTAGTAATAAATGACAAAGAATGAAGGTTGGATTGCCTTGAATACTCATTGAATCTGGGTTGATGAAGGTAGAATATTGAATGAAAATGGAAAAGGATCAAAAGTGTAACCACTGGAAAATCTTCGCCCATTTATAGTATTCGAAAACTGAGGTTGGACGGCTCAGATTGAGTTAACATCCTTTTGATCGGCGGTTGAGATGAAGCGACTCTTCGCCTGGGTTGACCTGATCTAACGTGGGGGAGTGGAGTCTCCACGTATCACTTTCGGATTGTTCGGCGCTTGTTTTGCATTAAATGCGTCATATGAGATAAGCAACTATTTAAATTTCAAATTACCCCGCCTCTTATATCGAAACTGAGTGGAAGTAAGTTTCAGTTTCTATACAGAGAGTTTGAACTCAATTTGATTCCACAACCGTCCTTCAAATAATTCTAAGTATGTAAAACCAAAACTTTGTCTTCGAAAGTCAGTTTCTTAGTTTCTCCTGCCAATAATTTTTAAAAAATCTATTATGTATAGAACCGCCAAATTGAAAACTGAGAAATAGACGAAAACAGAAAACTAAGAGTTGGAACTTAGTTTTAATCCGCTTCCTTCGTCTTCAAAATAGATTTCTTCAATATTTAGATACTCTGAAATATTTTAGTGACACCACTTGAGATAATTTGCAATAAAGTATCTTCTAGTCATGAAAAACTGAGAGTTGGGACTCAGTTTTAACTCACATCTCCTTCACTTTACTCAGAATTTAAGAAATAGAGCAATCAGAACCAGAAAAGCCGGGACTTGATTTTATTCCGCAACTACTCCTCTTCTATTGAGGTCTCATAAAATTCTAATAGACCAAGCTTGATGCAAAGCTCCTTGAATCGAGTCTCTGGGACTGGTTTGGTGAAGATATCTGCCAAGTGATCTTCAGTTCAGATATACTCAACAGACACATCCTTCTTCTCAACATGATCTCAGATGAAATGGTGTCTGATGTCCATATGCTTGGACCTGGAATGGTGAACCGGGTTCTTCGTGATGCACATAGCATTGCTTTTATCACAATAAATTGCTGCTTGATCCACAGAACTTGAGCAAAACAACTTGCAGCGGCTACATATTCAACTTCGGTGGTTGATGTATATGTAGAGTATTGCTTCTTCCTTAACCAACTAATAAGCTTATGAATTAGGAACTGACAAGTTCCACTTGTGCTCTTCCTATCAATACGACATCCTCCAAAATCTAAAATCTAAGTAAGCATTGAGAGTCAGTTCTTCAGTTTTGGGATACCAAATACCTAAGGACTTAGTTCCTTTGATGTACTTCACTATTCTTTTTGAAGATCCAAATGCGATTTCTTGGGATTTGATTGAAACCCTGCACGTAATCTAACTGAGTAGGAGATTTCCGACCTACTCGCAGTTAGATATAGTAGACAACCAATAATTCCTCTATATCTAATTGGATTGACTGTTTCTCCTTCTTCATCAAGGTTGATCTGAGCACCAGGACTCATTGGGATCCTCAAGGGCTTTGTCTTCTTTGGACAAAACTTATTGATCAAGTCCTTGGTATACTTTTTTTGGTTGATGAAGATTCCAGCTTCAGAATGAATCACTTGAAGATCGAGAAGTAAGTACAATACCCATCATGCTCATTTGAAAGTTTCTTTACATAAGTTGGGCAAACTTCTCGCATAGCTTCAAGTTCTTGCATCCGAAGATAATATCATCGACATAAATTTGAACGAACAAGATGTCAGCTCCATACTTGATCCTAAACAAGGCTGTGTCGATCTTTCATTTTAGAAACCATTCTTGAGAAGAAACTGAGAAAAAGTGTCCTACCAAGCTCTGGGTGCTTGCTTCAACCCATAGAGAGCCTTTCTCAACTTGTAAACTTGGTTTCCCTCTTTGAAGATTGTGGGCTATTCAACATAGGCTTCTTCTTTAAGCTCCCCATTCAAGAATTCACTCTTCAGATCCATCTGAAAAACTGTGAAGTTGTAGTGAGCGGCATAAGCTAGAAATAACCTTATGGCTTTGAGTTTGGCTATTGGAGCAAAGGTTTTATCGAAATCGATTCCTTCACACTGAGCATATCCTTTTGCTACGAGCCTTGCTTTGTTCTTAACGATATTTCCAATTTCATCTCTCTTGTTCTTGAAGACCCGTTTCGTTCCAATAACACTTTGATGTGTTGGTGTGTCCACCAAGTACCATACTTTATTTCTTTTGAACTCAACAAGCTCCTCTTGCATGGCATTGATCCAATCAGTAGATTTTAGAGCATCTCCTATCTTGGTGGGTTCTTGGTTTTGAGAGATAAAACAAATTAGCAAAGCACTTCCTTGCCTCGTGCAAACTGGATTGGTAATATTGTCTAGCACGACATCTTTTGGATGGTGTCTCAACCATTTGGGCCTCTGGAGCTGAGTGACCTAGGCAGGTTGAATAAATGCTCCAGGAAAGTCAGTTCCATCGGTTCTTGATACTGGAACTGAGGTTAAGGTTGATTCCACCATGACTAGACCATCTCTTGGAATTTGATCTTCTACTTGTAAAATGAACTCTTCTTCTCTAGTGCTAGCTTCCACAATTTCTAGTCTTTGATCTTCTAAATTCACCTCTTCAGGTTGAGCAACTTCTTCTCCAAGAAAGTCAGCATCAGCGGCCAAGTCAGTTTCAGCTTGGATGCCTGACTCAGTCTCAACTTGGCCTGAAGTTCCCCCTTGACTTGTACCTGCATTAATGGTTAGTAAATCTATTACCTCAACAAGAACAATTGAATCACTGGCTTAGTCCTATGGAGTACTTAAGTGTTCGTTCATAGATCTAGCTTGAGAAACTTTAGTAATATCTTATTTATCAGAACTCATTAGCATCCTTGATCTTATGTGCATCCAATTCCTTCAAGGTCCTGCGCACTACGATAGACTCATCAAAATCAGCGCAACATGTTACTCCCACAAGTCTCGTAGTCTTCTTGAGAACCCTATATCCCTTGTATGAAGGGTGTCCATAACCAAACAACACACCTTTTTCCGCCTTGGGACTTAGGGTATTCAGTTTTGACTTTCCATTGTTATGTATGTAACATGGAGAACCAAATGCACGACAATGAGCTATAGAAGGCTTACGATCATTGTAGACCTCATATGTGGTTTTGTGATGATGAATATTGATGGAACTTCTATTCGGACTATAGTAGGCCGCTATCAAGGCTTCTCCCCAATTTCCTTCAGTCAAGCTTGCTTCGGCAAGCATGATCCTTACTGCTTCTTTGAGTGTACAGTTTTGTCTCTTGGCAAACCCATTTTGTTGAGGAGTCCTTGGAGCTGACTTCTCATAAGTTATCCTAGCATCGGCACAAAAATCCATTAAAGGTTCGTTGCAAAACTCAATATCGTTGTCAGATCGAATTCTCTTCACGATCACTCCCTTGTTGTTTTGCACTTGCAAGATGAGTTATGACAGCTGGAGCTTGACTTCATCTCTGGTCTTCATGAGCCTCACCCAAGTATATCTTGAGTAGTCATCGACTACTACAAGTGCAAACCTTTTTCCTCCAATGGTGGGTAGCTTGACTGGTCCAAATAGGCCCATGTCCTATCTGTGCTAGTTGTGATGGGGCGATTCTTGAATGATGCCTTAGTTTGCTTCCCCATCTTGCATGCTCAACAAACACTTTCTTTCTTGAATCCATTTTGTGGAAGACCTTCCACCAATTTTTGCTTGGCCAGGTGTCTGATCGATTGGATGTTTAGGTAGCTTAACCTTTTGTGACACAACTAATTTGTTCCTTCTTGGGATGAGCTTGTTGCGACAAGGCACGTGTAAGCTTCACTGCTCTCCCAATCCCCAATGTATAAACATAGTTTTCTGTCTCCTTTGAGAATGATCTCCTTGGATTCTTTGTCTCTTAACAAGCATTCAGCTTTGGCAAAGGTCACCTTGTATCCACTCTGGATAAGCTGACTTATACTCATCAAGTTGTAGTTGAGGTTGGTGACTAAGGATACATTCTTGATTGTGATTCCGTTGTATTCCATGCATCCTTTTCCTATAACTCTCCTCTTGGAATCATCTCCAAAGACAACAGGGGGTCCTCTCGCCATTTCCAGATTTGAGAGTAAGTCCTTCTTTTCGGTCATGTGAGCTGAGCACCCACAATCCAGAATCCATTCTCTCTTCTTCTTCTGGAGCTGACACGGGTAACCCTATACCTGCGAAAGAAAAAAAGTTCGATACTAGGTACCCCAAGCTTCTGCGGGACCAGCAGGGTTAGTCTTTGGAATCCATCCTTTAGGAATCCAAACTTGTTTCACCTTAAGCTTAGGTAAAACTTTCTCTACCTTTTTCTTCCTTCTATAATAATGAATGTTGTTTAGATGCACATGAGAAGGGATGGTGGGTGCGTGCAAATTCTTACGAGAAATTGAGTTTCTTGAAATTGAGTTCCCTAGAACTGAGTTCCTGAAAATTAAGTTTCTCGAAACTAAGTTTCTATTAGAATCTCGGAAACCAAGTCCGGGGTGATTAGTCTTCCTAGACCTTGAATTAGAGAAATGATTGGGCTCAAACCTCGAGTAGTTGTCCCTTCTACTCGGATAAGTCTTCCTTTTATACGAATTATAATCATAGGATCTAAGATTTCTGGAATCCGGACATGAAACTGACTTCTTGCAAAACTCAATTTTTGTTCTTAAAGTAGGTTTCCTCGCACTCGAGATAGATTGCTCCACCCACTTCTTAGGCATTGTCAGCTTCATCTCAGGTTTATTCAGTTTTGAAACTGAATTTTTTAAGCTTTGGGATTGAACTTAGTTTTAAAACTTATTTTTGTCCCTTGCCCTGATTGGCCAAGGTGGAGTTTTTGTCAATACTGACTACTCCTTTGCCGTGAAACTTAACTACTAAACTGCAATTCTTTTTAAAATGATGATTAGTGTCCTTTCCAGTTTCAGAAGTTGATGCATGATTGCTCAAAACATGTTCCAAAAAACCTAGCCCTGACTTGTCAGATGGATCTCTTTGGATACTCTGTGCCTCTGAAACCTTGCTAGTGCTAGAATAGATTGAACAAATAAGTTTTTGATCACTATTGATTTTAAGTTTTTAGAATTTGCATTCCTCAAAAACATTTTTAAAATATTCGAGTAAAATAGAATGCTCTTCTTTAAGCTTAGTTAGCTCTTCACTGAGTGACCTCGATCATTCGATCTCCTTGGTCAGTTTTGAAACTTCAAGTTTTAGTGCAGCATTTTTGCCAACTAAAACATTTTTAAGTTTATAAAACTTTGAAAATTCTTTGGCAAGAGATTCAAGAGAGACATCCTCTGAATACGAGCAAATGGATTCAGAGTCCTCTTCTATGCATGCATGAGAACTAGAAACTGAGTTTGAAGTAATTACCAAGTTTTGTGTCTCGGTTTTAGGTTCTTCTTCTTTAGCATCCAATGCATCCTCTCCTAGCTTAGCCATAAGCACCAATGATGCTTCCTGCTCGGCTTTGTCATCGGAGGTATAGTAGCCATCATCGTTGTCTGATATGTCTGGAACTTCTGTTTGTGACAACATGGCCTCGGCTACGACCATGGAAGTTTTATTTTCGAAGATCCTCTTGAGGCGCTCCCTTTCCTCCTTAGAAACTAATGGGCACTCATACTTCAGATGGTTAGGAGAGTTACACTTGAAGCATGCTTTAGTTTGTCTCTTGCTAAATTTTTGTTCACTTGCTTGTGAACCTTCAGTCTTGGCCTTGGCCTTCTCCAGAAGCTTTATAACTTCCGCATCTATTCTTCAAGCTCAGCAACTGAGCTCTCTTCCTCTTTCTTCTAGGGGTAGGAAGGTGTTGTGGCAGAATTTTATGCAGAGCTCTGGCTAGCTGCTTTGTCGGCTTGATATGGCTTCCGGGGTCTCCTCTTGAAGTCCCTCTTTACGAAAAAGGCAGCATCTTCTTCGGGTTGTGTGCTGACACCTCAGACAACTTCATTCTTGTTCGCCATTTGTATATCTCACTCATGGGCTTGTAATTGAGCGAACACATCTTCTGTCAACATCTTCAAAAGATCTTTCTCCTTCAAGCTCGTGGTTTTTACAAACCAATCTTTGTATTTTGATATGCAATAGTGTACTCTCTCCCTAAGTTCTTAAGTTCACATAGGATAACATTAAATCTTTCTTCCGTAGACATAAAATTTTCACCAGGAATCATTTGAAAAGATTCATACTTATCTACGTTATTTTGAAGCTCATTTTGCTTCATTTGATCGGTCTCTTGGCAAAGAGAGCCAAGGAAATCCCAAACCTTTTTTGGCGTTGCCGTACTCTAGAGCTTCGACAACCAAGGCTTCTGGTAGGGATTGAAGTAACAACTCCATGGCCACATCATCTAGATAAAAGCGTGCTTTATCTTCGGTGGTCCACTCAGCATACGACTTACCAACAATTTCTAAGTCGTCTCCTCCTCCAAGCTGAGTGTTGATATTCGTGATCTTGATAGGTCAATTGTTTATAACATTCGCCATTTTTGGATGGTTGTTCCTTAGCATTATTAGGGACCTCTTCCTCCAGATGTTGTAGGTCTCTGGGAGTACTTTGAAAGCTTGGCAACGTGAGCCATATTTATATATACATGAGCTAGATCACAAGAAACAAACAAGTGCAAGGAAAAGAGATCTGGTCCTAAGTGACTCAACACAACCAGTCGGTCTGTATTGGTGCGTGATACCACTTGTTGGTCCCAAAATCAGATTATGTAAATGTGCAGCGGAAATAAATTAGATTTGCACTTGCCTTTGAAAACTGACTTTTACTCAATTTTCAGGTTAAAGAAATAGTCAATTTAGCTCAGGATATTTTAACTAAGTTTCAAAACATACATTTTAGTACTTAGACAAGTATTGAAGGTTTCAATGTAAGTTTGAGAACTTAAATGCTAAAACATAAAGAAAGTGAGTAAATGATACAAGATATTTATAGTGGTTCAGAAATAGAGACATACATCCACTCTTCCGAACTTAATCGGGAAACCACTAAGTTTTAGTGTATAAGCTTTCTCACGATCTATGGACAGCCCGTTGGAAACCTCCGTCCTTCGGTCTGCTGTCACCACTCACCCAGAAACTCCTTGTAAGATGATCCTTCTTCAGGTTGAAGTGAGGATGCAACCCGTAGCCTTTTTCCTGGATGGTTGGATGTTTCCTCGTTCTTACCCAAACTCAGTACGGCTGACTAGGCCCGTGATAATCAATATCCCAGAGTAGGATATTAGCTGCTATGAATATAACTTTGGATAGTTATATTCACCAAGTAGATAGCTTCAGCTCTAGGCTTTAGCCCCGTGCTCTTAGATAGATGCACGGAAAGAATAACTTGTGTTGGAAACTCCACTCTCACGATATGAACTCATGGAATTTCAGAGAGCTTGAGCTTGAGTAGAATGTTTAGCAGAGTGTCGGCTTAGTTTTTCACAAGTTTTCGATAATGATTTTTTTGGGTTGTCGACCTATTCATAGTCTTTCGGTATAAATTGGTTGATGATTTGAATTCTTCCCGTTAGACACGAAAATCCAGTTGTTAGAAACAAGAAGAATGTTGTCCAATCATTACCCATACTTTTGGTCTGCTCTGCTCTGCTCTGCCGCCTACTTTATGCTTTTGGCAATGTACTTTCCACCTACTTTTCGTCAGACTAAGTTTCATTCCGAGAAATCCAAGTATGAGAATCCTCGTACTAAGTTTTTAACTTAGCATTGAAATGACCTTAAGTCTGACTTCGAAAACTTGTGTTTCACGTGCTTCTTGATTTGTTGATACTGAAAACTGACATTCCAAAGTCAGTTTCAGTTTCCATCTTACTGTAGAGAAACTCAGTTTCCAGAAACTAAGTTTCTGGCCTTACTAAGTTTAAAACACGAACACATGTCTTCAGAACTTTAAGTTTCTTGGCATCTTCTCTTTAAGCATGGAAACTTGGTTTTGGATATCTTGAGCTCTAACTTCTTGAATATCTTCATCAAAAACTCAATTTCTGATTCTTTCGCTTGGTCTCTAGCATCTAAGTTTCTAGTATATTACAACTCGATCAATCCTATACAAGGATCACATTCCAAGACTTCTAAAAACTTAGTACTAAAGTGAGTTTTGACATATTAAAACATCAAATTAGGAGAGAAACTAAAACTCAGTCTCTAACATATTTCTTCATTTCAGTTTCAATTCAAGATTTTAATAATATTTTTATTTCATTGCATAAAAACATGATCATGAAAATATGTGATTATGAAAGCCCAAAATATATTTTAAAGTTGATTTTCTTTGTGGTATAGTAAAAAGATATGTCCTCAATATAATATGTTGAAATGATTTAGTCATACATTCTATTTTGATTACACTTAAAATATGTATATGTATAATTATAATCATACAAAACTAATTATACAATTATTTAATTATTTATATATTATTATACAAATTTATATCATACTTATGATAATATATATATATATATATATATATACAAATTATGGTGAATCGATTATATAAATCTTCAATATACCGAATTCGGTAATTCTAACCATAATTATTAAAATTATATGAATATTCAATAATTAATAATTAAATTAATTTATATTTGAATGTGTTATAAAAATGAATTAAAAATATAATTATTTTATAATTGTTTCTGTTCATTTTTGCATAATTAACTGTTCTCTTTCAATATATTAATAGATAAAACTAATATATAATTGTCCCTTTTTTTAAAAAAACATTTGAGTTAAAGAAAACATTATAATATTAGTGCAAAAATCGTCACCTGCAACGCCATCATCAATAATATTATTACCTTCAATTTTTGGTCATGTTGCTAATTATTTATTTGCATAATAGGATAGTTCGGATTATCTTGGTTGATTATCAAATTAATCCTTAATTGAGAGATTATTATTTAAAAGGTATAACATAAGGTCCGAATCATCCACACACTTAGTTATTTGTTTTTATTCAATTTAGGATCTCATTTCTCTTTGCTGTAATTTTTTTAATGCAATTAGTTGACAACTAGGATTTAAAAATATTTTATAAATTTTAATTAAGGTTTTGTTCAAATTTTAAGTCACCTCAGGTGGTCCAATACTTTCTCATTGAAGTTTATCTTTTATTTCAGTACAAGAAATAAAATTTTTCCTTTTCTTCATAGGAATTTTCTCGCCCTTTAAAGTCAATGGTGAACACGAATATTATGGGAAAAATTGAAGGAATATATATTTCAATGTTTAATACATTAAGGAATTTTATTCTAATTTTTTATTGGAGAATTAAATTTATAGTTTAATTGTGTGGAATATATTGGTCCTCAATGGTTGCTCAGTCATTAACTATCACGTGATATTTGTTAGTAATATTATTAATCTTTTGATGAGATGTCAAAAACTATCAGTTATTAGTTGTTCGAGCTGATTAGTTCGAACTGAAATTAGAATGTGAATTTTGTGTACACGTTCAAGAGTTGTAATATTTTAGGTTCACGGAGAATTGAAGACTTGAAGAGTTCAAGAACTGAAGACTGAAACTCAGTTCATATCCATAACTGGTCAATTGATAGTTATAAGAAGAAGGGAATTGCATCTGATCAATCATAGCTTCGAGAACAATATTAGCTCACAACTCAGTTATAGAATTGACAATTGAAGAAAAACATAAGAAGTTAAGTACAAGCTCATCGGACCAAGGTTCCAGCTGACAAAAGTGGAAGAGCTGGCGTCTCACAAATATTCAAAGCTGATCCTCCTTAGATTGTATAACATGTTCGGAAATCTAGTAAACAATTATTACACACTGGCTAAAGCAGAATATCCGTGGACCGCTAGATAAAAGCTTGAAAATTTATCCTGCAGATCATACAAGAACGGATAATTGCAAAATGTATGGGTCACCTCACTCATTTCTAAATGGCTATATTTCAGTGTGAGCCTATAAATACTCGCTTGAAGAGAAGAAACAAAACTATTGAACACACAACCATTCAACAAGAACTACATCATGCTCTTATTCTCTATCAAAAACTTTTCTAAGCATTTTGTGTTCCTTATACATGTGACTTTTGTCCTTACTCGACACGGATCGTCAAAAATTATCGAATGATCTTCACCAATGTTTTCGAGACTTTCTAGAGTTATTTGAGAATAAAACTAATCAACATTCTTGAAAAGAACTAGAAGGTTCAACCAGCATGTAAATGATTATAGGAAGTGGATGTGGTAAAGCTCCGACAACTGCAGTGCTTGTGACTGAGAGTAGCTTAAATTCTCTGGTTGAGAAGTACTTAAGTTGCAACCTTTATTCAAGTACCATGGACAACTGATGTTAGTAAATTCTTTTCGTGAAGAGTGGATGTAGGAATAGTTGGCTACTGAACTATTTTAAATATTATGTATTATTTGTAGCTCTCAATAACGATTTTCTATAAATAGTATTTGAAACTCGACAACTAAGATTTATAAGTGCATAACCATAACTGAACCTTAAACATGCTTAGGAGTGTTTTTCTCTAATTTGACGGATTGGGGGTAGAGAGGTTGATCCTGCATAATGTCACCATAAAAAATTGTCTCTAATTTTGTTCTCAAGTTCATGGAGTCAGATTGATTGGATTTTCAGATATTCCAATCCAGCTGATGGCCTATTCCTGAGGAGATGGGTCATGTCTTCAAAGTTCAGGTAATAGTGCCAGTAGAAGAACCTACGAATCTTAGTAGCCTTCTATAGAGTCAGTTGAACAACAACATCATTAAATTTAGATAGATCGGCAAATAACTTTTCAATATCGGAGAAAGCAACATACTGCAAAAAATCATGAACTTCCTTGATCCATTACAGAGTGGTTGTGTTGCCCTCATCATCAGCTTGTAGAGACAAACACCAATTAGCAATCACTTGTGTCCTGTTCCTCGCATGAGACAAGCCTGATGTGGGAATCAACTCATATGGATTAGCAGATCAAGCAAATGCAAATGGATTTTTCTTGTGTTCCACAAACAAGTAGTTGGTCTAGTGGTTGACATTGAAGTCGTCTCTTCTTCAGATTTGTAGTCATCAACAACCTTGAAGATTTCATCGTTATGGCTTGTTGAAGGGGGAGTGGGCATTCATATTCTCAATTGGAGCTTTAGTTGCCCCAACCTCAGTTGTCATCTTTTTTATTACAAGCGTTAGTGTGCTTTTCTTCATTGGCGGCACAACTATCCACATCTTTTTGGAAGTTAGCTCTACTTTTAGTAGTTATTTCATGTACTGGGCAACTGGCTTCTTCTTAGTCGCCTTTCAGTGATTTCAATGTGCTCTAACTTCTAGAAGAGCGCATCATGCTCCTTTTTCTTTTCAGCCTCCTAGACTTCAACAATTTATTTTTCAATGAGGAAACATATAATTATATCCCTTCTTTAGCTTCCCATAGTAGCTAGTGTTTCTCCTCATCGGAAGTCTAGTCTGTTGGGATTATATACTGAAAGCATATATGATTAAGTGTTTTGTGCACTGGTCTTCATATATGTTGCTGCAACAATGCTCGTTGTCTGATGAAACAAACAAAGAACGAACCATAATATCCTATTATCTCGCCTATAGGGATAACCATATGGTGTGTAGGAGATCACAGAGGATCATATGAGTCATTTGACCTAGCGAGATATAGACAATATCACAGCTGAGACAGTCCCAGGATAGGCTGTCGGTCTAAGCTGCGGCACATCGATTCATAAGTAGGCTTAACCTAGCTACTTGATGTGTCGGTACATGGTTATGTATTGATGGGATCAACAGTGGGATGTGCCATTCTCATTGACATATGAATGAGCCAGATCCCTAACATACTTTGTTTGATCTTAAACCTAACTGAAGGATAAGG
This sequence comes from Plectranthus barbatus, assembly GCA_026898455.1. Classification (NCBI taxonomy): domain Eukaryota; kingdom Viridiplantae; phylum Streptophyta; class Magnoliopsida; order Lamiales; family Lamiaceae; genus Plectranthus; species Plectranthus barbatus. The sequence continues at coordinate 357,867 of JAPKLW010000490.1, forward strand.
GGCACACACAGATTGACCACACTTTGATTTACCATGGTGGCGAGTCTTACTTGTACTCTAATACTTGTATTTTGGGTGTTGGAAATATGTGTGTGGCCTGCTTAGGCTGGACGTTTAGGTAAGCATATCCGTTTCAGGATTGTGACATTCCCTGAGGAGCTCACGAGGTTCATTATGCTAAACCCTGCAGGTTGAATTATTTAATTCAGGCATAAGTGAAAAGGAGTGAGTGGTATTACTCAGGAAATAAGAGATTAATTAATTGTGGCTGATTGTCATAAGCCAAATTAATTAATGAATGTCTAAAACCTTAAATATGTGGATCATGTTAGTTTGGTGCAACCCGTTCCTAATAACGTGGTAATAAAGGGGCGAGTCAGCATTGTTACCGTGGTGAAGGTTAAAACAATGTTTTATTAATTAATTATGTTATGGGTTGAACAAGGAATGATTAATTAATAAAGAGGGCCCACTTTATTATTTGAATCTGGTCCCTGGTCTGACCCATGAACTGCTCAAAGCCCATTAGGGTTAGGGTTTCTCAAAACCCTAACACTATATATAGGCCTTCTCTCTATCAGATCAGTAGTGGTTTTTCAGTATATTGAAAAATAGAGGGAGAGACGGCGATGGCGGCGTTACAGGAGGGTGGCGGCGGTGGCAGAAACCCTAGGGTTCAGCCCTACGCCCACAAGATCTCGCCGGTGACGGCGGCGTTACAGGAGGGTGGCGGCAACGGCAGAAACCCTAGGGTTTCTACTGTGGCTGGGTCGTGCCCAGTTTTCTGGTTGCTGCTGCTTGTCTTTGCAGCAACACGCGTTGGTCCGACATGGGCAGCGCGAGCAGGTCGACGACAGTAGCAGACGATGGCACGCCGTTGGTCGAGGGTTGCAGGCACATGCAGCGCATGATTTAGCCGCTCGCGGCGGTGTCTCGGCGCGCCTGCTGCGTTTGCTGCGTGTGTGCACGCATTTCTGGACCGTGTCTGCGTCAGCCGTTGACTCCACGGTGGAGCTAGGGCTGAGAAAGGAGAGCGGCATGGTGGCAACAGGTTCTCACCTGCATGTGCGTCGAGGATGCAGCGCAGCTGGGCTGCGGCTGCTTCTGGTTCGTGTGCATCCCGACGACTGCGGCTGCAGGCGTGTGTTCCGGCAAAGGGCAGCAGTCGTGGTTGAAGAAGTTTGCGCGCAAGCTGCTGGATGCTCGGCCGTAGGCGGTGGCCGAACGTGGCGGTGGCGGTGGGCTGCAAGGAAGGTGGCGACTGGTGTGCTGAAACTAGGGTTTCCAGCCTGGGCCGAAAATCGGGCTTCTCGGCCCGGAGGCGGCCCGCAATCTGAAATTAGGGTTTTGCTGTCTTGTTTGGGCCTGAAACCCTAATTGCAGCCCAGATGCTGTTTTTGTAGTCCGATTCAGATTTCAAGTCCAACGGATGCCCAGTTTGAAGATCTGTATTGGAATTAAATCTTGTAATAGTTATATTTAATTTATTTCCATGTAATCGCATCTGAGGGGCCACGAGAATTTATTTATTCTCGTACTGATGTGATTTATTATGTGCGCACTAGTAAATAATAAGAAGCATGATTATTTGCTGTTTAAGCGTGTTGTAATTTTTAAATTATCAAGCATGCTTTATGTGATTTATTTTATGTTTAAAATTATGTCTATAAATTCCAGGATTCATATTAATTTATGATGGAATTTTAGATATGACATAATTTATGGCAACATAAAATAATATGTGCGCATGAAACCTTTGGAATTAAAAAAATACTAAGCTGGATTTGGGTTCCATTCTAACCAAGATCATTAGACCTCCACAAATACGACTTTTCATTGGAAGTGGGGTATCTCGAAGCGTAAACGGTCTACTCGGGTAGCTTACGTTAGGGGTCCCTCACCAGTTCTAATGCGATGAGGTTTCCAAATAAAACATTTATTTTAAGATGAGAAGTGGGAGCCTATAAGCAAACAGTCTACTCGGGTAGCTTGCATTGAGACAACTCTTTCAAGTCTCTAAGATTAATCTAAATGGGATAACAAAGGATGTAAAGGGCATGCAGTATGGGTCCAGTACGTATGCCAAATCGCCTATTATCATCCGGAGTTAGGATTGTGGTTTATTTTGCTTAGATGTTGCCTGGAGTATAAGTCATTTGTGATTACCCTTCTCCGGATAGGTGAACATGGTCTTAAGATCTTCAATATTAATTTCTTTTGCTTAAGATACCTAGCACGTTAAGAAATTAAATGATCTTTTATGGTCTGGTTGAGCGTTTGTCGTAGACGAACTACTCGGGTAGCTTGAGACAAATTAGCTTCGGCAATTGGAGGAAACAAATTGCATTGTTTTATCTAAAGGTTCTATGCATATTTGTTTCAATTGTTCGTAGTACGTGCTTACTTTAATTCGCTTATTTGTTGTCAGATATGTCTATGAACAATGTCATTAATATCCTCGCTCAAAATCCTCTCAATGGTCTGAATTTCCTTGAATGGAAACGTAATTTGGATTATATCCTTGTTGCGGAAGAACACAAGTTTGTCCTTACTGATCCTTGTCCGCCAGTCCCAGCTGCTGACGCTACTGCCGAGTGGCAGCAGTCTTACGATAAGTGGATCAAGTCTAATAATGTAGTGAAATGCTACATGATGACCACTATGAGTAAGGTACTGCAGCTGCAGCATCAACATTATGATAAGGCCTGTGAGATTATGGATAATCTAACAACGACTTATGGGGAGACGGACAGAACTGTCAGATTCAATCTCATGAGGGAGATTGTGAGTAAGAAAATGTCTGAAGGCAGTTCAGTGAGAGAGCACGTGGTTGCCATGACTCACCTCATGGATGGACTAACGTTGCATGGTGGTGGTATTGACACGGAAGCCCAAGTCGATATCATACTAAACTCTCTTCCCAAGTCCTTTGAAAACTTCAGGTTGAATGCTATGATGAACAAGGAGTATACTCTTAATGAGTTACTCAGTGACTTGATGGCAGCACAGTCCCTGATGGAACTCGAGAAAGCAGTTTTGGTTTCTTCCGGTAGCCGGTCTGCTGCTCCTAAACAAGCAAAACCTAAAAGAACGGCTAGGAATAAGAACAAGAAAACTGCTGGTGGGAACAATGGAGTTTATGCTCCAAAGAAAAAGGATGGGAAAGTTAAAGGAAAGGGCAAATGTTACCGCTGTGGCAATCTAGGACACTGGAAAGCGAATTGTCCAGGGGTTAACACCAATGGACGAGGTACGTCATCATTTACATGTTTAGTATCAGTTTTCTACTCCTTGTGAGTAGTGTTTACTGTGAATACTAATCATGTTTTGGCTGTGCTGTGTAGAGAATCAAGCTGATGATAATGCTTGAGGATGACGGGATTACCAACTCCAAGGAAGATGCTGGAGATTGTTCTCAAGCTGTTGGAGTTATTCGTTTTGAGTTTATGTTAAAAACTCTGTTTTAATTCAAGTTTCTGAAGAGATGTTGTTTTGGTTTTGATAAAAATATTTTTCATCTATTGTAATGGATTATCAGTTATTCGATAGAGTTTTCTATCGTGAATGAATAACAGTGTTTTCTATTATGTATGATTATCTCTTCATTACTTGATTACATAAACTACCAGTGTTCTAAGGTATAATTTAAAAGAATCACTATAGAGATAGGTTACATCAGTCTAAGTAGTTTTAAGTAATTCATGGAATTATGGATTCAATCGAGGTATTCCTAAGAATGGTACTTATGACAACTACTTAGAGGTATAAGATGGTAACCAGGCATTGATACTGTAATCATTTAAGATTTGGATATGTTTATCTAGTTCACTACAAGTCTTAGTCTCTTGCTTTAATCAAGAGCGTTCAAGACTATGGTAGAGAATAAGTTAAACAAGACTGTAAAAACATTATGTTTCTTTCATAATGGTATATCTTAGGTGATGGGGTTTTACAGTATCTGATAGAGCAAAGGGATTGCATCCCAATTAACTACACCTATTATTCCTCGATTGGGATAGTGTAGGTAAAACGAAGATTCTTTAAATGTTTATAAGTTAAGCCAGCTTTGCCAGATTTTCATTTTTGGGAAGAGCGCCAAAAGCAATTGTTTGTTTGCTTAATCTAGTGTCTTCTAAATCAGTTCCAAATACCCTAGCAGACCTTGACTATGTCAAAAGGGGGCAATGATGGGTAATTCGGCTGTTAAGCTGATATAGAAAACTGATTGGTTGGAAGAAAGGTTTAAGCTAGTATTGCTTTGTGGGCTATTCCATGTAAACGAAAAAGATGGTTGCTTTGTATATCCTAGATACAAGCAAGTTTTATAGGATGAAACCATGAATCCAAATGTGAGATTGTACTCTAACGTTTTAGAGAAGACAATTCAAATCCATTAGGAAATACCCCGTGGCACATTGAGCATACCTTGGAAGGTATGGTACCAATTACACGGTCACCTGTGTAAGGTGGTAAACCACAAATTAATGCACCATTAAATGACAACGTAAAAGGAGCATCGTTGTAGTGGGAGGTTGCCTTAACAGGCTTAATGGTACTAGTTCGTGGAAACAGTCTCTGGACTTGTTCCCAGCTTAACGAACAACATCGTACTTATCCCTTAAAGCGCAACAAAGCTGTTAAGACAAAAGATGCAGTTTAATGACGTCAAATCAGGGATTCAGAAATGAATCAGTAAAGGTTATGGTTGTGTATTAGGATCAGTGATTGCCAAATAGCTTACCAGCTATAAGCAACTGATTGATATACAAGAAAAGTGCTCGAATGGCAACCTAGTATATTCGAGAGGCTAGGTTAGTGAGTAAGGTATGTTTCACAACAAGACTTTCTCACTGGGTGCAATTATTAAACCCATTCGAATTCTTTTAACCATAATAACACATATGAATCTAAATATCTGGAAGATAGATGACGTCATCGGTATTTTAAAAATGGGTACCTTGATATAAGGTGACAACATCTGTATGCAACAACCAGATAAGTTATGTGCAGTGAATAACATCATGTCTGGAAGCCTGGGAAGTTCAAGTATGAACTTAAAGGAGCTTCAAAGTCATGAAACTGACATTTCGATATTGTCTATTGATAAGTTCATTATTTCACTAACTTATCTATATTATTTTCCTACTATTTTATGTAGTTTTATTGAGTTTATATGTATATTCTATGCATGAGTCTATATTAGGTGGTATTATGCGCATTTTGGTGTTTTTGTATAGTTTTAGGCCTAAGTTCACGAGAAATCCGTTCCGGAAGCAGTGACGTGTAAGAGTAGCAGTGAAGAGTTCTTCCACAAGAGGAATTCGGGCTATTGGCACATGACAATGGATGATGCTTTGAGTTAGCTCTCCAACGCAACTGGAATCGGGTCAATCGGAGTCTGGGAGAGGAAGTTATGGCCAAAACCGTGAGACCGCGCAGAGGGGGCGAGAAGCTGCGTCGACAGACGCCAATCAGCATCAATCGACGGTGATTTGGAAGCCACGTCGATCGACGGGGATGCCGCGTCGATCGACGTGGACCTGCTGGCGCGGGAAATTGGCTGAATTCGAGATTTTTCATATCTTTAGCCCTAGATTTGATTTGATACACCTCCACCTCTATATATAACTTTGTAAATTTGATTTTTCAGAATTCCCAAGCATACCCAATCATTCCTCATTCCAGATTTCAGATTTTAGAGATTCCAAGAGTTTTTAGGTTTATGTTTGAAGACATATTTTTGTGGGAAGACATTCAAACTCAAGTTTTTATGCAATTCAGGTTTTATCTATCTATGATGAATATTACTATGAATATGTGTAACTAATCTCTTCCTCAGATTCTAGGGTTTCGAATAATCAATGTATACATGTTTGATTAATTGAATTATTTTCCCTTTCCCTTCGTAGTTTGTGAAATCTGTGCTTATTCATAATCTTGATTTGCTGATCACATCTTAGGATTATCTAGTTGATTACTTGTTCTCCTTTCGTCGATCGACGCTGTTTTCCTTTTTCAGAATTTCCATTTTTAATTTTAGTTCGTTTCGTTTTATTTTCAGTCTTACTTCACTACCTCCTTCGCTGTACAGGTAGTACATGAGTACGAGAGCTAGAGGAAAGGACCCGTTATATTACTACTAGGACATTGAAGCCACTTGAAGAAGGATCCGAAAGAATAAGCGTGCTCAGGAAAGCTCAAGTAATCACACGATGGAAGATAACGTACCACCGCCTCCACCAGTGCTAACTGTAGAGGAGCAGGTTGTGCTTCTCCAAGAAGTCCAAGCTATGAGGGCGCAAATCCAACAATACAATCTGGAAAGAGACCTCGAGAGGAACAATCCAAATGGAAGGGATGTTCGCCATAACCCACTGTTCGATGACAATCCCGACAATGGAGAGGATGACAACCAGGATCCGCCAGGGGAGTCTGACAATGAGGAAGAAGAGGAGGCCATGCAGAACCGGTATAAACCTCGGTTCAGGGAGACAGACTTCAGGATTGGCATCAATGCCAACAATTTTGAGCTGAAGACCGGATTGGTACAGATGGTGCAACAAAATCAATTCGGAGGAAGGGCTACTGAGGATCCTTATGCACATCTGGATAAGTTCCTTATGCTCTGCAACACTGTCAAGATCGGAGGAGTCAGCAAGAGTGCCATCCGAATGCGTCTGTTCGCATTCTCTCTGAGGGAAAAGGCACAATCGTGGTTCACTGCACTGGACAAGGAAAGTATTAGCACATGGACTGAATTAAGGAATGAGTTTCTGGAGAACTTCTTCCCTCCGAATGTCATCAGGCAGAGAAGGAAAGAAATCATCAGGTTCGCTCAAAGACCCGATGAAAGCTTCAGTGAGACGTGGGATCGATTCAAAGAGCTACTGAGATCTTGCCCCGGACATGGCTTTCCGCCAGGAGAACAGGCAGAAGCATTCTACGAGGGACTCAATGAGAAGACCGTCAAGTTGGTGGACACCACACTGGGAGACACCATCATGACGAAAAGCGGAAAGAAGGCTATGGAATTCTTCCAAAAGATGGCCAACAACACTCAACGGTGGTCCTCAAGTCGAACTCGGCCTGCGATGGCGGTCGAGAAAGTGGTGGAGAAAGTTTCCGAACAACCTGATTTGGCAACCGAACTGAAAAAGCTAAGGGAAGACTTCGCTGCACTGAAGCAGGAGAAAATAGTTGTTGTAGTAGAGCCAGTGCAAGCTCCGCCTGAAGGGGATTGTGCCGCTGTAAATTTCATGCAAATGGGTGGTTACCAAAACAACTACCGTGGAGGATATCAGCAGCATAACCAGCTCTACACTTTTAATCACGCGAGGAACCATCCTGGATTTTCCTACGCGAACCCCCAAGCCGCTGAGCAACCACCACCTAGGTTTGCAGTGCAAGATGGAGAAGTGGTGGAGAAGAAGAAGCCAAATCTCGAGGAGATTTTGGCTAAATTCATGGAAGGCTCCACCGATACGGTAGCCAAGCTAAAGCAAGAAATTGCAGGCGTGAATACTAAAGTGGACCAGGTGCAGAAGCATGTACAAATCATAGAAACCCAGGTCAGCCAGATCGCCGATGCCCTTGTAGGGATTGAGTCTACGACGGGCAATATTAATTGCCATTAAACT